>BPTQ01000006.1:265749451-266328549 GCA_019973895.1 Chrysanthemum seticuspe | reverse complement strand
AATTAACATTCAACACCTCAATATTATTTATTAATACGAATACTCTTACAGTATTAGGGTTTTGCAACCTTGAAGTGTATCGACCTTAGATATAAAACATACGTATATCTAATCTAACCTAGAACCTCCTTTTATAGGCTAAGGAGTCCTATACAATATACAATACGTAACCTACAAGATAAATATCTTTTCCATATTTATCTAATACAATAAACTAACCGACTATACAAGACTAGCAGTGCTTACTATATACTATCAGTGGTTACATAATACTACTAGCCGCGGTTGTCTTCATCCGTGGTTATACTCTTCTATCCGTGGTTACATCAAGCCTGTCCGTGGTTTCAGTACTTAGAGTAATTCATTATCCAGAGAACCTAAAACCCAACAATCCTCCCCTAAACTTGATAAATTCCAACAGAATTCTTCAAGTTTTCTTTAAGCTCAAAACATCTGAATTGGAGGATGTAGCCAAACACTTACTAGCTTTAAGTATCTTCTCATACTTTTTCAACAAATCATAAGCTTGACCATCATAGGATACTAACATCTTGATACAACCAGGCTTCAACATCTGAGCAATTATTCCTGGATGCTTATTCAATTGTGGATAATCACCTTCTACAAGCATATGAATAACCTTTCCAGAAACATTTAAAACATGAACTCCACAAGTTTGATATAAAAACCATCTAGTAATTTGACCATTGTAGAGTCCTTGCCATTCAGGTTCATCATGAGTAGGCTCAAATAGAATATTCAAATTATGATACATCAGCCTCTCATGATAATCATTTGGATGTACTTCACCAAATTTATTTTTGTAAAGTATCCAAAGATTCATCAAATCATCTCTATCAAAATACTGAAGCATTTGAGAAAATTTATTATACTCAGAAACTTCATTGTTGAGTCTTTGAATTTTCCAAACTCCTTCACTTCCAACTAAAAGCTTAAACTCATAAGAAATGATTTGATTTACATCTTCAACAACTTTCAATCTTTTAGAATCAGATGTCACCTGAACCTCAGATTTTCTTTTTCTTTTACTTTGCATCCATTCATCATGTTCTTTAATCCACTCTTCTTCCTTTTTAGAATTCATTGGACAGAAATCATCTTTGTTAGTCCTCATACATCTCTCATAAAGCTCAAAAATTCTTTCAAATGAACATCTACTAAGATTATCAGAAACATATATGCCTGAATTCTTGATAATCTTCATCAATACATTCCTTAGCTGAGCAATAGTAGGAGGTTTCCTTCTTACAACTCGCTTCTTTTCTTTACTAACCTTCCTTGCCAATATACCCAAAAGTCTAGCTTTTTCTTCATCATCAAACAAAGCCCATTCTTGTACAGTATACTCATCATTTAATAATTCAGAAGCTTCAAGATTGTTTTGTGATTCATACCATGTAGCTAACAATTTCGGACTAGCTTCCTCTTCATCTTGCTTTCTCTTCATCAAAACTGCTTTATCCTCAGCTTCAACACTTTTAGCATACTCTGCATCATAAGCTTCTTGTTCTGCTTTATTTTTAAACTTCAGCACTACCTCTTTACCTTTTCCAACATTAGATTTAACCACTTTCTTCTTCAAAGGTTCACTAATAACCAAACTTTTACCTCTGGGTTTAGTAGCAGTAGACTGAACAGATAAAACAGGTGCAATGATGGTTGTAGGTATAGATGATGTTTTGCTCAGATTAATCAAGGTACTTGCAGCTTCTTTCTCAACTTCTTTAGACTTAGGTGGTATTATAGAGAGAGTTGTGACAACAGTGGAAGTGGTTATGATAGCAGTGGGTGTGACAGTAGTAGGAACAATAGCTAAATCTGAAACTGCATCAGTGGTTACAAGAGTACTAACCATGGTTTCAAGTATACTATCAGTTGTTATGTTCCGCACTACTTCAACATTCTTCAATTTTCAAGAACAACCTCATTCCCATCTTTATCAGAAACCAAAAAATCTTGATCTCCACTATCAACATCTTCTTCCATAGGTACACTAACAGATACATCCACAGCCTCCCCTGAATTCATGCCATCACTCCTCCCCTGTTTGGATACATCATTCACATTCAGAATAGTAGAGGAGTCCACCTTCTTTTTCTTACGCCGCAGAGCTTTCAAAACAGCAACTCCAGGTCTTTTCACTTTCTCCAAAACCAAGACCCTATGCTTCAACCTCCGAATATCATTACCTTGAAGCACAGATAACTCCTGGAGACCTGAAATTGTACCCTCCAGTTTAGCATACTTAACCGTCAATTCATTTAAACGTTCAAGAATATCCTCCCCACTTCGACTTGTGTGAACTGGTCCGAGAGGTGGTTCATTGGAAAAGTCATCATGTACAAAATCATTAACCGTCAATTCAATGTCAGGTTCCAATCTATCCTCATCACTTCGAGCTGTGTTAACTGCTCCGAGAGGTTAATCGTTGGATATAGAAGACATAGCACCAGACCGAATCTGATCATCTATGTACCCTGTAGCAGCCAGTTGGCTAGGGATACCTCCACATGTGTTAAGCTCCAAAGAACCTTCCACATTAGGAGTTGCCAAAGGTTGGGTCTTATTGATGTTTCCACTAGCCTGACCAGCATCAAAGCATGAATCAGTAGCGGAAGCCCTTCCAATCATGTTACCTCCACTCCATGTGACAGCCTCATTAACCATACCACTAACACTAGCCTGAGGAAGCTTAGTGCCCTGTGTTCGCCTAGTCCATGATGCAAGACCTTCATTAAACTCAGAATCAGTAGGCAAAGTAAGCATGTGAGGAAATAAAGGAACATCTCTAATGACAACATTCTGTGGCTGATTCCTCATATGTGCAAAAACTCTAGGAAGCATACGATGTACATCATACTCTCTAGCATGTTCAATAGGTTCCTTTATTTGATGTTCCACAAGCAGTTGAACAAACCTAGGATACAAATAGTATTTACCCTTCTTCCTAATATTCTGCACTAACCCCTCATATATCATCCTAGACCAGTTAAATTTCCTTCCATCAGACAAACAAATAATAGCAGTAGCAATTTTTGAAGGAAAATCATTAAAGCTGTGGTCTTGTTACTCATACACATCAACAAAGTATGAATCAAAAACTTCCATTGTTGGGAAAACAAACTCTTAAAAAATTGTACCTTTTCACCTCTGTATGTGTATCCTAATCTCTCTAAACCAGCCACAATCTCAACATCTGAGAGATTATCAATACCATCAGCATCATCAAGCCTCAAAACTTCTCTAATGAGTTCCTCAGAAACAGAAATAGCATTCTCATCCACCTTTGTACTAAAAACCTCCAAGCCATCAACCTCTTCAAGTTTAGCATTCCTCCAAAACTGATGTATGTAGGCTTTAAAAATGATAGGTTCAACCGTTAAAGCATAGTGAATGGGACTGTGAACAAGGAAATCAATCATTTGATGAAACCCTTCAGATCGAGCATCCTTAGTAAGTATAGCAACAAGATTATGTGAAGTGGAATACGTCTCAGCCATTGTAATTAATGATGTAAATGAAGTGGGTTTTGTGAAGAAATCAACAAAAGTGATTAGGGTTTAAGTGTATTGCCAACAGGAAGTGATTAGAAGATCAAATAAATTGATCTATCCGTGATTTTGAAGAGAGATATAAACTTTTGCCAAAGTGTCAAAACAACCCCTGTAATATTCAAAACAGAGGATCATTCTATCCGCTGTTTCACAACAACTATCCGCAGTTGTAACAAACCATCAGTGGATACAGATGATTACTCCTCCCAACTGGTCCAAATTAGAGCAAGTAAATCTGTGCCAATTGAAAAGTGATCTCACAAGATATGAAGGATTACACAAAAACTATTTATTTTTATTTTTTTTTATACAAACACAAGCAGCAAACACACTAGCTCCTTATGCACACAAATCCTTCTTTCCTGCAAGACAAACACAAAACAAACACAGAGACAAATATTATGGTTGTCGGTGGTTAGAAATAGCCAGAAGTGGTTACAAAAGACCTATCCGTGGTTAAAACAGGAAAGTCAATATAGTCAACTTCTAGAACGTATCTCTGTCCAATATCCAAGAACCTCATTAACTCTCCAACCACATTTAACCTGCCCCATATTTACTTCAATAACCCTAAACTTCACTTATAAAAAGAACCCAAATATCACATAACGCCCAAACCAATCAAAAAGTAAAAACCCTAATTGCTCCAAAATCCCCAATCAATCAAAATGTGGAACCCTAGTTGGAACAAACCAGAAGTGGTTGATCTAACCTCCTCCTCATCCTCTTCATCATCTTCATCATCAAGTGAAGATGGAAACCCATGGCTGACCTACTTTCCTCCACTAGAACCAAGACCAAGAAAATCTCCATTTCTCCCATCATCTGAAGATGATAGTGTGGTGAATCCAAGTGATGCCTCTGAAGACTCTGATGACTCTTCTAAGAAGAGGACTTCAAACCCCAAACCTTCATCATCTAACCCCCAACCAAGACCACGAGCAAGAAACCCACCACTCCCTAATGACAGAGAGGTGGTTCTTGGTCTTAGTGCACCAAGTCATGGTGCTTCTTCACACATCGTAACCAGGAAGGGAAAAGGGAAGATGGAGTAAGTTGCTGAATGGTGGTAAGAGAAGATGGAGCACAAGAAGAATATCATATCATCCATCTATCTGCCACAATCAGCTTCAGCTTCTTCATTTGCATCAATCCATCCTTTCCATTTTGATCCTTAGCTGCTTCGTTTGCATATGATAAATGCATATCCAGCATTCAAACGATATAAGCAAGGATAGTAGTAGTAGAAATCATGTATAGATGTAGTCTTTATCTAGTACTTGAAGTTTCATTGTAAACTGTAAGCTGTAAACTGTTTTGTTGAATGAACAATGTAACTTCAGTACTTCTTGAATTTCTATAATGACTTGTCTTTTATCTGCACATTGGTTAGTGGAAACACAGAACAACTAGCAGTGGATAGATCAACTCTATCAGTGGTTAGAAGCAACACTATCAGTGGATATAAAAAGAAATAGCAATACTAAGATTACATGATAACAGTCCAATACTTTTACAAACTTATACAAAACAATTTGAGAGTTTTAGAGATTAATCATTCCAATACTAACAACAAGATACTGAAACCTCCCCACATCAAAAGCTTTGGTGAGAAGATCAGCAACATTGAAATCAGTATGGATTTTTACCATTTGAATCAACCTTTTCTCATTACAATCTCTAATAAAATGATGTCTTATCTCAATATGTTTAGTTCTAGAATGTAAAACAGGATTTTTGATAATGCAAATTGTACTGTTATTATCAATGTAAATCTTAGTATGCATAAAATTGTACCCAAAATCCAGCAATTGATTCTGAATCCAAAGAACTTGACCACAGCAACTAGCAGCAGCCACATATTCAGCCTCAGTTGTAGAATTAGCCACAATAGTTTGCTTTTTACACTGCCAAGAAATTAATCTGCTTCCCAAGAACTGACATCCTCCAGTGGTAGACTTCCTATCCAGACTAGCTCCAGCATAGTCACTATCAGTGTAGGCCACCAAATCAAAAGGAGAGTCCTTAGAGTACCAAAGGCCCAATTTAGGATGACCTTTCAAATATCTAAAGATCCTCTTAACAACATTCATGTGTGAGGTATTGGGTGTTACTTGAAATCTTGCACACACACATACTGAGAACATAATGTCTGGCCTAGATGCAGTAAGATACATCAAAGATCCAATCATGGATATGTACAACTTCAAATCAACTTTGGGACTTCCATCATCTGGTAGCATAGGTTTCTGAGTCTCCATAGGTGTACTTGCACTTTTTACATCTTGAAACCCAAATTTCTTCAACACATCTGCTACATACTTGTCTTGACTAATGAAAATACCATCAGTCCTTTGTTGAACCTGTAGCCCCAAAAAGAAAGTGAGTTCTCCCATAGAACTCATCTGAAACTTATCATGCATAAGTTTCTCAAAATCTCTGCATAGCTCCTTGTTAGTAGAACCAAAGATGATGTCATCTACATAAACCTGAACCAGTAAAATATCATCTTTGTGCTTTCTAATGAACAAAGTTTTATCAATCAGTCCTCTTTTAAACCCATTGTCCATCAAATAAGTAGATAGGCATTCATACCATGCCCTAGGAGCCTGATGCAATCCATACATAGCCTTCCTCACCCTGTAAACCTTGTCAGGATGATCAGGATCTTCAAAGCCAGGAGGTTGACAAACATAAACCTCCTCATCAATAGTGCCATATAAAAATGCACTTTTAACATCCATCTGATACACAACAAAATTCTTGAATGAAGCATAAGCCAAAAACAATCTAATAGCCTCTATCCTTGCAACTGGTGCAAATACTTCATCATAGTCCAAACCTTCAGTTTGTGTGTATCCTTGAGCAACCAATCTGGACTTGTTTCTCACAACAATTCCTCTTTCATCCCTCTTGTTTCTGAATACCCATTTAGTTCCAATAGCCCTCTTCCCATTTGGAAGATCAACCAATGTCCAAACCTCTTGAAGTTTGAACTGAAGAAGCTCCTCTTACATTGATTCTACCCATCCTTCTTCTGTCAAAGCTTCTTCCACTCTCTTGGGCTCCTTTTGAGACAAAAACAAGCAAACAAGCAATTTTGCAGATCTTTATGACTGTTTCTTTTGTGAAGAGATCTTGCAAAGAACCCATGTTCAGGAAAGGGTTCATTGTTCTTTGCCCTGCTTCTTGTTTGAACTGGAGTATTCAAATTTCCAAGAATCTGTTCCTTGGGATGAATCTTGTGAATTCTGGTAGTAGTAATTGGACTTTCATTAATTACAGTTTCCAAATTTGACAAATCAGCATTGAAAAATTCATCCAAGTCTTCATCATCAGTAGGAGTATCAATCTCAATTAAATCAGGCATATTAGGATCATGTGGATACTCCTCATCACCAAATAATGGCTTTGGATTTGGTCCAAAGAAAGTACTATCACCAGTACTTGTAGCCAGAATTTCACTTGAACTATCAGTGGTAGAGGTTGGCTTGTCAGCGTTTACAGTTGACCTATCAGCACATTCAGTAGGCTTAGCAGTACTTGCAGACTGCTTTTTCTGCTTTTCAATTTCTTCTACTGACACTGAGTTATCTTGCAACAACTCATCCTTATCTTGATGATGATCAACATTGCCTCCAGTATTCAGTACATCATCACCAGAGGGACCTTGCTTATTTATGATGGAAGGAACAGAACCAGCTTTCCACTTTTCAACCAAATAGAACTCCTTTGGAGAATCAACTTCCTTTGAAGATGTATCTACTTCAGAATCCTTTTGTATACCTGCATCAGCATTAGTGGAAGTTCCTGCAATGATAGGCTCATAATTCATAGATTTGGTTAGCATATCAATGTTAAACAGCCAGTCTGGTCCTTTGGTCTCAACACTAGGAGTCTTTTCACTGAATTGAACATGTAGGTTCTCTTCAACAAATCTAGTCCTCCTATTGTATACTCTAAAGGCTTTGCTATTCGTGGAATAGCCTAAAAAGTATCCATCATCTGCTTTTTCTTGAAACTTGCCTAAGTAGTCTATGGTATTCAAACTGGTAACAGGACACCCAAAAGGTTTTAGGAATGCAATCATTGGCTTCCTATCATGTAACAGCTCATAGGGGGTCTTGTTATGAGGCTTCACTACCTTACTTCTGTTTTGCACATAACATGCAATTCCTACAGCTTCAGCCCAAAAGGTAGTTGGTAACTTAGACTCTGACAACATTGTCCTAGCAGCCTCAATTAGTGTTCTATTTTTCCTTTCAGCTACACCATTCTGTTGTGGTGTTCTACACACTGTCTTTCAATACCTTTAGCTACACTGAACGGATTCATCACATCATTCTTAAACTCAGTTCCATTATCACATCTGATTACTTTGACCTTATGATTTACTAGATTTTTTATCTTAGTAATGAAACTCTTAAGAATCTCACTAGTCTCACTCTTAGTAGCCAAAAAGTATACCCAAGAAAATCTACTATAATCATCAGTGATAACTAGGCAATACTGCTTATGGTTCAAGCTTCTAACAAAGGTTGGTCCAAATAAATCCATATGAAGCATAAACAGTGGTTGTGTTATGGTGTTTACAGTTTTGGTCTTACAAGAAGCTCTATGTTGTTTTCCTTTTTGACAGGCCACACACATTTCCTTACACTCAAAAACCTTTGAAGGTAACCCTCTCACTAAGTTTCCTTTTACCAGTTTATTGATTGTTTTGTAATTGAGATGACCTAGCCTTCTATGCCACAGTTTTGACTCATCAACAGATGCTTTAGCAAACAAACATAAGGACCTATTAGGAAGAACATTTTTAAGATCAAAACAATATATATTTTCCTTCCTAGGTACCCTAAGTTGTATAAACTTCTCATCAGGCATCTTAAACTCAGGAGATAACACCACACACTCAGTTTCCCCAAACAATACCCAGTTTTTCTTATCACACATTTGAGAAACACTGAATAAATTGTACTTAAGTCCCTGTACCAAATAGACCTTTTCAAAGTCTAGTTTCCCTGTTCTGATTGTGCCTCTGCCAAGTATCTTTCCTCCCTTTAGATCATTGCCAAATGCCACATATCCTCCATCATAAGCTTCAAAATCTTCCAAATTGCTTCCATCCCAAGTCATGTGCCCAGAGCAACCACTATCAAAAAATCCTTTTTCTTTTAGCTCAGTTTGAAGATTGCCCTGCACATAAAATTACACAAGTTAGTTCCTCTTGTGGACCCAAGCCAGTACTGACTTGGGTCTGCCCTGTGCATCAAAATATTCAAATTTCTTTCGGTCCATTGATGCACAGTTGACATGTGGTAAAACCTTGGTCTTAGGCTTCCATTGCCAACTTGCTGAGGCCTTTACAGCATAAAAATGATTTCCAACCACTGTATCAGTTATCACCTTTGGAATTTTTAAAACTTCTTTTGAATCAGTGGTGATATTTTGCTTAACAGTGGTTTGACACTGCTTAGCCGTGTTTACATTTTGCTTAGCAGTGGTTGGAACCCATTTAGGTGAAGCAGTGACAATAGATTTTGTATTCCCATTCCTCATCAGCACTGCTCTTAGAATCATGTTACTGTTAGGATGAGGGTTTGTTTTTCTTGAAAAGTTTTGATGATTTACCCTCCTCCAATGATTCCAAACTTGTGGTCTGTTTTTGTGACAATTTCTCTGTAAGTGTTCAAAAATACCACACACAAAACAAGCCTTTTTAACACATTGAAACTCATCACCTAATCTGTTAGAAATTAGACCATTTAAGCTTCTTTGATTACCCCTAGGTTTATATTGTTTCATCTGGTCCCTAGGAATTTCCCTGTACTCTACAACTTTCTTGGTAACTTTAGCTCCAAATCTAGGTACAAGGTTGACTTGCTTAGAATCAACTTTCTTAACTGTCTCTATCTTTTCAGACTTAGTTGATTCAGTTCTATCATCCTCAGAATCTGATTCCCAATCTTCAATTATGGGAGCATCAGATAACTTATGAGAACTTATCTTAGGTGGTTCAGTCTTATTTGTCTCTTCAACAGGTTTGTTAAAACTGAATTCACTACTAAATGACAGTTCTTTAGCAGGTGGTGCATGTTTCATCAAAGGGGGTGGTGGCATATCATTGTATCCTAAACCAGTACCATCTTTGAACAGTTTTTGACCTATTGGTTTCCTTACTAGATCATAAGCATATTGTGTTTTAGCAACCCTAACAACATGTTTTTCTTTTTCATCTAGGGCCTGAATTTTCACATTTTCTGCCTCTGCTAGTTTATCTTTAAGCATTTTAATCTCTCTGTTCTTAAGATCAATTTCACCACCTAGTATATTGATCTTTTCTACATACTCAAACTCACATTTAATACATAATTTTAGCTTCTCTTCCACACCCTCTAAACCAACTCTATATCCTAAGTTATCTAGAGTCAATCTCTCTACCTCTTTTCTCATACTCTCAGTGATAGCCTTTTGAGACTCTAAGTTATCAGAACATGATTTAAAAGAACAAGTAGATGTTTTAGAATCATTAGATACCTCAGAATCTGAACCAGAAGATGAAGCATAGGCCATTAGAGCAAAGTTATGCTCTTTTGAAGCTTCACTAGCAAGAAAAGCTGCATTTGGACCTTCTTCAATCTGATCACTCCAATCATAATCACCAAGTCCATCCTGAGCAACCAAAGCTGAAGAAGTAGCAGGCTCTTCAGTTGTCTTCTTAATGCTTTCAATTCTTTTAGGAGCTCGACATTCCCTAGCAAAATGACCTTTCTTCTTGCAGTTAAAGCACTCCATCTTGCTTTTGTCGAATCCAGCTCTCCTTTGACCATCATACCTAACATGTCTTCCAGTCCTCCTCAGAAACTTTCTTGCTTGGAGAGTCAGCATTGCCATTTGCCATTGAAGATTAATTTCATCAAGATCATCAGGATCAATTTGATCTAGATCTTGATTCAAAACATCAACACTGGTAGTTAAATCTGACAGAAAAGCACAAATTGCACCATCACTGACATTATCACTAACAGTGGTATTGTTTGCAATAGCCGTGGTTATACCATAAGCAGCAGTAAATACATCTTGTGATCTTTTGTGATTTGTGGATACAAAAGCAATGTTTTGATTAGAAGAAGACGAGTTAGAAAAGTTATTCGCAGACTCATAAACCTTCAAGTTATTGAAGAGATTGTCTAGAGTCATTGTAGCAAAGTCCGTCTTATTTCTCCACACAATAGTATGAATAGCCCAATCAGATGATAAGCTCCTAATGAACTTCAAATTAATATCTTCTTGAAGGAACTTGTAACCCACTGCCTTCAGTTGACTGATAAGTTTTTGAAGTCTATTGTATGTTCCATCAATCTTTTCTCCACTAAGAGCAGTGAAGGTTTCAAACTGATGCTTGAGCATGTTCATCCTTGACTTCTTAGTAGCTTCATTACCAGCAAACCTTAATTCAAGAGCATCCAATAATTCTTTAGCAGACTCATATTGATCAAAGTCCAATGCAAACTCATTAGGTATTCCCATGGAGAGAATACTGTGAGCTTTGATCTCTATTTTCCTTTTAGCTTTATCAGGTTCACTAACAATAGCAATCTCCAGTCCATCCTCACCCTTCTTAGGAAGAGTGTCTCCTTTTTCAACGACATCCCAGAGAGCATAATCAATCATACGAATGTATTGCCTCATTCGCATCCTCCAGATTTGATACTCACCATGTTTGAGCATGGACACTTTTGAAGCAGTCACCATGTGAGTTTCTTCAGACATCTTAACTTACTTGAGTAAAGATTAACAGACTTCTTCTTGGTTACAGTTTCTAGATCACAAGCTCTGATACCACTTGTTGATCCCAGTTGAGCAAACGATCTAATATAGAAACTGACTTGTAACAAAAGCTTATCAAGTATTACACGGAATTTAATACTTAATCTTAAGAAGAAGAACAATTAACATTCAACACCTCAATATTATTTATTAATACGAATACTCTTACAGTATTAGGGTTTTGCAACCTTGAAGTGTATCGACCTTAGATATAAAACATACGTATATCTAATCTAACCTAGAACCTCCTTTTATAGGCTAAAGAGTCCTATACAATATACAATACGTAACCTACAAGATAAATATCTTTTCCATATTTATCTAATACAATAAACTAACCGACTATACAAGACTAGCGGAGCTTACTATATACTATCAGTGGTTACATAATACTACTAGCCGCGGTTGTCTTCATCCGTGGTTATACTCTTCTATCCGTGGTTACATCAAGCCTGTCCGTGGTTTCAGTACTTAGAGTAATTCATTATCCAGAGAACCTAAAACCCAACACGGTATAATGGGTGATAATTAACGCTAAATTCCTTGATTGGTGAACCATACCTCAATCAAAACTTTGATAATTTGATCTTTATGAATTGGTAATAAAAAGTTTTTTATTAAATTTATGATACAAGATGAATGCATGACATCTTTGTACATATTTGATTTGACCACATAAAATCAAAACTAGTACCCTTATAAATTAAGTTATATGCCATCTAATTAAAAGGAACACTTGAAGTTGCAATTTACGTCATGACAGTACTTGGCGAGATTGTGATGGACAGGTAAATCTCTATGTAAAGTCAGTCCTTACATGGACATATTTGCAGTTCTTTAAGTTAGACACTTAAGTTGAGTAGGAAGTGAGACCTGGACTCAAGGCATAAGATGGGATGAAACATGTTTATATTTGAAATAGCGTTGGAAAATATAAATCCCATAATGATCTAGGAATTCAAAATTGTTTGCCAATTATTGTTCCACAGATTACCCTATTATATGCTTTCGTTACTAGCAGATCAACTGATGTAATGGAACTATGATAATTTGGATCCTAGTTTTCGAGAAAAATCTATGGTTATATGAATATTACCTTGGGTATTTTAGTTTCTTGAAAAGTTTAATTATCGAAAATACTAAAATTGAATTTTGCTAATTCTTTAAATGTATTAATGCAACATTAAACCGTAAACGTAGGTTATTCCTGTATTGGTAAATTGATCTAAACCTGTAAGGGTTTTTGGTAGAGTCAACTAGGGCTGAGCATCGGGTCGGAGCCCGACCCGGCCCGACCCGAACCGAATATACCGAATCCCGATTAAACTCAATGGCCATAACCGACACCCGACCCGTTTTATGTCGGTTCGGTATCGGGTAGAAACGGGCCTAGCCGGTTTCGGTATCGGGTATAAACGGGCCTAGCCCAACTTATTCTTGCAGCCCATCAGTCCAACAGTATAGCAAAACAAAACACAAATTTAAGGAATGTAAAGATACGGGCCAGCCCAGCACAAATTTAAGGAACCAAAATGCATTGCAAAACCAACAAATAAAAAATAACAAATGTCTTGAAAACCAAATGTATGCTACTGACTTACTGAGCAAATAACAGTATGCTACTGACTCACTGAGCAAAATGCATTGCAAAACCAAATGTCTTGAATCAATTCATCAAATAACAGTATGCTACTGAGCAAAATGGCTACTGTGATACAGTGATAGTTCTCCACTTCTCCACATTCCACAATTCACATTGTCTTCATCAATTCATCAAACATACAAAACCAAATACCATATGGCTCCAAATACAAACACAAATGACAAATGTCTTGAATCATTGCTCCAAATAAAAATACCCAATACTAATCACGACATTCTTGAATTTCCATGTTCTCCTTTTTGTTTCTCTAACGCCTCTTGAATTTCTAGAAAAAACATGAGAACATAAGTACAAAAATAAGTTACTAATATAACCAAATAACCAATAAACTAAAATGTAAATATTTTACCTTTAGCAACTTCGTCGTCTTTCATTAAATCCTCTAACGTATCCAAAGTGATGTTTCTACTTGGTGTACGGATCCAATCTTGTGTGCACACCAAAGCCTCTACAATGCTAGGCGCTAAAGAATTCCTATACGGGTCTAAAACGCGACCACTTGCACTAAAGGCGGATTCGGAAGCAACGGTGGATACTTGGATGCACAAGATATCTATTAATAAAAAACATAAGTTTATAAAAAACAAAGCACAAAGAATCTAGGATATCTAAAATTTAATAAATAAAAAAAAAAGTTATTACCTTTCGCCATTCTTGATACAATTGGGAATCTTGGACTATTTACTTTTCACCAATTAAGTATGTCGAATTCTTCGTCATCCTCTAGCTCAATGCACGGTTCTTTTAGATATTTGGTCAACTCGTCTTCACCCCCACTCAACTTATTTCCAACTTTATCTTTAAAAGCATTTAAGAAAGAATTACCACGACGACGAATTGTGTTACTACCTTGACTTGACGTTGCTTTTGGTATTTCACTCGATATGGTTGTGCCATATTTTTCTTTGTACATGGCAAACAAGACCCCCATATCCTTCTCAACCTTCTTAACCAATTTGTCACATAATTCATCTTCGGTTAAAAATGAAGTTGGCGTCTCATCACTAAATTCATCAACCTCCATGGGTATGCAACCATTTTCTATCAAATGTCTAAACCCGTAGCCTATTATTTCCGACTTCATTGTGGGATCTAAGATAACGGCAAAGTACATATAATGGTTGATTTTTTTGTAATCACCCCAATACTTGTCATACTTTTTTCTCATTTCTTCAACCATTACCTTAAAAGAAGGTTTTTCTTGCCACTCACGAAGATGCTTATCAATATCAAGAACCTCTCCAAACCACAAATGAGCTACGGGAGATGATACATTTGACACAAGTTCGGTTGTCTCTTTAAATTTTTCCAAAAATGCAACTATCTTCTTACAAACCTCAAAATCACCCCGCTTAGGTATTTCCTCTAGGTCTCGGGCAAAACAAGAGTTATGAAAATCATAATCAAAAAAAGCTTCTTTTAACTCAATTGCGGTTTTCAACATATCATGTGTGGAATTCCATCTTGTAGGGCATTCGGAAACCAAAAACTTATTTGAAGTACAAGCATTTTCAACACTTTCTTTAAAGTTAGTCACTCTTTGGCTTGAATGTTTTATGTACTTCACGGCTAAGCCTATGGTATTCACTTCCTTGTTGAATGTTTTTAAACCATCTTTGACAACTAGGTTTAAAATATGAGCCATACATCTTATGTGAAAATGCTTACCACCATCATACTTATTTGGTAAATTTTCTACCAAATATTCAAGAGCTTTGTCATTTGAAGAAATGTTATCAACCGTAATGGTCATAACATTCTTTATACCCCATCCGTTTATACATTCCAAAAGTGCCCTACCAATATCCACCCCTCTATGGCTATGAATTGGTCTAAAATTAATAATTCTTTTATGCATTACCCAATCATCATCTATAAAGTGGGCGGTTAATACCATAAAGTTCATTCGTTTACAACTAGAAGTCCAAGTATCGGTGGTTAAATGAACGGTGGTGGTCTTGTTGCTTAAGAAATTTAATAGGCTCTTCCTCTCGTCAATAAAAAACTTAGAAACATCCCTAGCAATAGTAAACCGAGAGGGCATATTAAATCTAGGTTGCATGTTATTTCCAAATTTAATGAATGCCGGGTGTTCTACAAACTTAAACGGAAGCTCCGCAAGAATAATCAACTCAATCAAAGACTTTTTAATCAATTTTTCATCATACTTCCAAGTTTCTAAAGTACCAATGCTACTATCACCCTCAACATTCTCCCCAATCTTTTTCTTAAAAGCTAGTTTTTTTTTGTTTCTTAATTTTCTCAACATCGGGGTTGTTTTCACAATTTGCATAATGAGTATTCAAGTGTCGCGTACCATGCATTTTTGAATCGGCTTTGAGAACCGCATCACAATATTTGCAATATGCCATCTTAATGACTTGACCATTTTCATCCGGTTCAAACTTTGCAATAAAGTATTTCCAACACTCGGAAGTCGTTTTCCTTGGTTTGGGAGGGGCTTTCCTTTTGCGTTTATTTTGATCCTCAACGTCAACAATATCATCCTAAACAACAATAAAAAAGGTCAACATTAAATGAAACCTTAAAACATTAAATGAAGTGTTTACTCTTTACTGTTATGGCTAGTTCGCTACTGTGAAAGTGTGAAGTGTAGTAGTTAAGTAGTGTACTGTGAAACAATAACATTAACATTCATGTGAGTGTGAAACAATAACATTAAATGAAACCTTAACATTCATGTGCAGTCAAGTAGAAACATGAAGTACAAACATTTATTCATTATGTGCAGTCAAGTAGAAACAATAACATTAAATGAAACCTTAACATTCATGTGCAGTCAAGTAGAAACATGAAGTACAAACATTTATTCATTATCATCATTTATTCATCATTTATTCATTATCATAATATCATCATTTATTCATCATTTATTCATTTATTCATTACCATCAGTTTATTCATTTATGTGGTTTCATCATATATTCGGTTATGTGGTTTCATTATCATCATTTAAACATCATTAATACAAATTAAAATTATCAAACGAAACCTTAACATTCATGTGGTTTCATCATATATTCGGTTATGTGGTTTCATCATCAGTTCTTATAAAAAAAAAAAAAAAAAAAAAAAAAAAAAAAAAATCAATAACGATTTTAATTAAATGCCTAAATCAGTTAATGAAAATTAAAATTAAACAAAACTTACTTCTTCCATTGCATTGTTTTGTTGAGAAGCAAATGATTCATAGGTAGGTACTTTAGAAGATGAGATTGATTCATATGGGGGGTTTTTGTTATGAGTTTGATCATCATTTGATTGATCCATTTGATTGATTTGATCCAAACGAATTGGTGGGTTTTTACTTCTTCGGGTTTTGAGTTTTGAGTTACTGAGAAAGTGAGAAAGGGGGCGCTTGTTTTTTTGAGAAAACCTAATTATTTTCGGTTTTGGCGGGTTAAACGGGTTTTGTCGGGCTTTTTAACCGAACCCGACCCGATACCGAGTAGATAAGAAAACAAATACCGACACCCGACCCGTATCATAGTCGGTCGGTAATTCGGGCCTGTCGGGTCGGTCGGTTTTTCGGGCTTGTCGGGTATCGGTCGGTTTTGCTCAGCCCTAGAGTCAACTTTGCTAAATGAATAAACCTAGTCCTCTTTTTATAAGAAAGAGTGAGATTCAATCCTATTCCTTTTCATGAATGAAGAAAGGTATGATAGGAAGATTAGAATTGTCTAAATTCTAAATACATAACTCGTAAGCAAATTTTAATAGTTAAGAAAATTGCATATTTCTGAGTTATTAAATTAGAAGCTAGACTAATTACTGTATAATTGGTAAAAGACAAACTAGCATATTTTATCTAGTTGTTGTGCTTTGACCATTTAAAAGTACTACTTACAATTGTTGGAATAGTAGAACTATTAAGAAAGAAATTGCATGCCCAATTTTTCAAGTTAATAACATTGATGGATAGTTCATCATTTACATAGTATAATACACTCGTTTAGTACATAAGTAATTGTTATGTATGGACTTTCTCAAAAGTGTATGGAAGTAAATAGAACACTATTTTCTTTCACTGGTTAATGAAACACTTACAATGTTGTCAAATCCAGTGGGAGTATTGTGTTCTTATTACTGAATAAAGAATTAATGTAATGATCTCTAACTCAGTGGGAGTTACAAGCTTTGTCATCTTGGTAGTAACCCAGATTATCTCTAGAATGTCTTAAGATAATTACTTTCCACTTGTAGACACTTATGTTTTCAAGTATAGTCATGTACGTTTCCTTATTAGACAATGAAGTGGTTCTACATCTACTAGTTATGCTAATATCAATGACACAATCATATTAGTCACATAAACAAACATATGTCGTGTTGTTTATCTGCTACATGATGTTGTTCCATGCACAAGTGGGAGAAATCTATATTGTATGCAAGGTACAACATATAGGTATATGATTTAATGGATTCTCTTGACTGCAAGGTAAGAGACTAACATTCTAATATAACTTGTACATATCTAATTCAAGAAACACTTGGTGTTGCAATTTACGTCATGTCAGAACTTGGCGAGATTGCAACAACAAAGTAAATCTCCATGTGAAGTCAGACCTTGCATGAACATGTGTCAAAATGATATATAAGACTACTTCAAATTAAATATTTATGTATTATTAGAATGACATAAATAAATGAAGTAATCTAATACTACTTCAATTTGTTTATTTATGTATTTTGGAATGACATAAATGAAAAATAATGTAGTCCTACATTATTGTGAAGTAAATAAATTAACTTGAAATTACTATTGAAACCAAGAGTTGTGTTCATAATTACTTTAGTTAAACATGTTTATGATTCATTGTAAAGACATAAACATAAAGTCTTTTAAGACTTATCATAAAGTAAGACGTTAACTTATTATGTTTTTTAATTAAGACATATACAAGAAGTCATTGAGTTGATCAATAATTTATAACGAATAATGGGATTATAACAGTTTATGTTTTCTTGATGAGACATGGATATGAAGTGACTTGGTTAAAAAGTACTTGTGTTATAAAGCATGCAATTGGCTTGGAAAGTCTATTATACCATTAAGTTGACTTAGCTGGTAAATTGGTAAGCCAAAAGGAATATGTTTATCTTACATATATTGTTAAGATTGTCTTGCAATATTAATTCTAATAAATACCACAAGTTGATGGTATGTTCAGTTAGGAGAATCAAACTCTATTTGATAGGTTTGATTCAAGGTAACCATAACTTCTTTCTTAAAAGGTAACAAGGTTAATTGAGTATGGATTGGATATACTCAATATGACTCCAACCTAGAAGATTGTTAAAACACCATTTCATTATGGAATGTGATGAATCACATTAAGTTTTAAAATTGAAGATTCTGAATTTGTTAAACTACTTATGAATAGGTTATTAACAAGCTAAAGTCAGGAATTGTCAATGTGTATTTGTAATGTCCCAAAAGGAGAACAATGTAGTTTTGCTCTATTTGCTAAGTATATATAGATAGTCTATATATTACAAAAGGCAAGTGGGAGTTTTTTTTATCTTGAAAGATAAAATTACAAGATACATAATCTTCTAAAACACACTAGTAAATATCATGATGAGGTTAGACATGTAAATGTTAACCTCAAAATGATGGAATTTTCATTCATAGATCTGCAAGGATATCTCAGATATTTGATTTATTTGCTGAGAAGAAAATTGAGTTACAGGATTATAGTAAACCTGATAATCATTATGATGGATTACCGAATATTGAATTGGGTAAATTACTCATACTATGAATATTAAAGATGTTGTCCATAAAGATAATCAATTTTGGAAATTTGATTTATCTTAATAGTTAGACTAGAGAATGGAAATGAGTTTCTTCAAAGAGATAAAAAACACTAGTGGTTTGAATTTCTATGTAGAAATCACAATATTGTACACATATTTAATGCATGTTTTATGACAAGATTATTAATCATACTTAAGCAATTAATTATGATTGAATATTCTTTTCTAGACATATTAAATATATAAAGATGATAATGG
Organism: Chrysanthemum seticuspe; assembly: GCA_019973895.1. Classification (NCBI taxonomy): domain Eukaryota; kingdom Viridiplantae; phylum Streptophyta; class Magnoliopsida; order Asterales; family Asteraceae; genus Chrysanthemum; species Chrysanthemum seticuspe. The sequence continues at coordinate 266,309,442 of BPTQ01000006.1, read as the reverse complement.
TCATACTTGTTTTCATTAATATGAAATATGACAATGGAATATCAAAACTCTTTCTTGAGAAATTACTTGAGCGAGGACGGTAAGTAATCGAAATGTTTTTTGAATTCATATAATCTTTGGTAGTGTACGAAGTGCAATAATTCATGAATGGATAAATGCATGCATCTATGAAATTATTCCTATGTTTAATTATTAAATCCTAGTTTTGATTTATAATTGAAATAAGATAAATTTTAAGTATTCCTGAAAGCTAGTGGGAGTAATATGTTAAGGCTTTAAAATCTTATATGTTGTATAACATATAGGAAGTAACATTCCTTGTAAGCTAAATGTTAAGTCTTAGATTCGAATGAAACTTCACTTGTAAGATTTAAGAATTAAAACATATAATCTTGGAATATATGTTTATTATTAATAAATATGTGCAGTAAAATAAATGATTCTAATAAAAACATGATATATCAATTGGGAAATGGATAAAGATCTTTTTACAAGATAGAACGTGAATGAAGTCTAAGTTTGACCTGTATATTCATCATGTACATCATGTAGTGTATTCAAATTGTTGTATCATTCTTAAATGATAGATGATTTGACAACATTGATATCTAATTAAAAGTTATTAGATAACTTGTGTAATGAATATTCTAATAGAATTACATCCTCAGCCTGGAATTGCTCATAGATTCTATGGATGAACAATATGTCAATTGTTGTGCAAATTGTCATCAGCAACAAACTTGAAGTTTGGAAGATAGCAAACATTACACAATAAGATATTAAAAGTTTACGGAGTTTTAATGAGCATATTGTTGTTTGTATACAATGATGCTGGTTTAATTGAGATGACACTCAATACTAGTCATGGTAGGATTTCATCCTTGTTAATGGCCATGTGAACTAGTTGTGCTACTTAGAGCACAGTTGCATTATACATTAAAAGAATAAGAATACTTTAAACTTTAAAATGTTTGAAAGTTTAAATTGTCAGAAATTGGTGAAAGAGGATGTCACACACTTTATGAATTATTATGTGGATTGGTGAATGCACACATACAAGGACTTCACTAATTGAATTCTTGAAATAAGTATTCTCAAAATTATGATAGATCAAGTTGGTTGATTTATGCCTTGTCAACAAGTATGATTGTCATTACTTGAGGCATAATTCACCAGCTGGAATTTTCATGCATTGATCTATTTGGTATTTGGATAAGGGATGTTAAACAATTGTTATAATAAATCAAATACTTGGTATGTTTGATTTTATAATATATTGTATCCTATATTTGCATGTTTAATCCATGAATAAATTTATTTATTCTAAATCGTCCATTGTCAATTAATGATATGGGAATATCATTAAACTAAGACAAATCTGAGAGATATGATAGAATATACTTGAAAGTATATTGATGAAAAGCATACCAATTTCAGATGATATTCAATAAATTGAGTATAGGACTTATGAAAGTATATTGATGAGAAAGCATACCAATTTCAGATGATATTCAATGAATTGAATATAGGACTTATCCCAACTACATAATTTACTTTATGGATATAGTTGTTAAGTAAATTATGAATAGTTATCCTCAGACTTGAGATACCAGATAAGTGTCATGAATGTAGTGCACTTCTGTGGAACAATTTAACGCTATACGTAACTGGTAGTCATAAGGGTTGTTTCCTGAAGTGTTGCAAAGTTCATGGGTTATTCTCGTAGTCAAGATAGATTTTGTTCCTTCAAATTTATTTGGAGTTTAATACTGCTGGGCCCCTCGTAGGGTTGACAAGATGTTTGTGTGGCCACACCCAAAATCTCCCCTAAATATGTTTAGAAGATTTGGTAATCTTGCTAAATCACTTATAACGAGACACAAAATGGTTGAATAAAGAATGACTTAATTCCATATCTTTATTTAACATGGTATTAGAAACAAACGGATAATATTAATGAGAAATCATTAAAAGGTTTTCCAGGAGCCTTGCTCGAGTTGTACTAGAGGCATCGAAGTGTTGCTAGACGCTAACCGATGTGATCACACTATTAAGATATGTCCAAGTGGGAGCTGTTGGTTTAATGGACAAAATATTAATAGATGTGTGTTAGGATCGAACTCGAGACCACGGGATTGCACACTTTACGTATGAGAATTAAAGTTTAATAGTTAAATATAAAATGTTATATTTAGTTATTATTTACACGAAACGTATAACGAACGTTAAGTAATTAAACATAATGGACTAACGGTCGTTAAATGTTAAAGGAAAGGACTAAATATAAAATTAGATGTCAAGAAGGTTCTAGAAACCTTATGGGTTTCCTAAACAAATCGTTTGGGGGTTACCATAACCCAATCCTACCCTAACTTGGACTCTAAGTTTTTACAAGTATAAATACAAGGCTTACGGTCATTGTTATTTATTCTTGTACACCTAAACCTAAAAACCTAAACTTGTTTGTGTGTTTTTTTAGTCCATACGATCGGATCTCTACTCCTAGGGATCGATTACTTTTGTTTTTCCTTAACAAATGTTTTGTGTTAATTAAACTAGCATTTACTTTAATTCGTTAATAGTACGTGTGTACAAAAACGTGGTACAATCACACTATTGATTGTATCTTGGATTGAATTACAAAACGGTAAGGGGTAATTCACATAATCCTATAAACCCTAATTAGGGTTCATCCAATAGCTAGTTTTGAGGATTTGATTCTTGTTCGGCTAGAATCAAAAAAGGTACGCATATTCTTGTTTATGTTAATTAATTATTCGTTAATCTTTCCTATACGCTTCCGCATGTGTACTTGATGTTTATTGTTTATATTTATGATTAGTCATGTTATATAATTCCAACATAAACATGGTTATAGATTGGATAAACAAACTTATCTTGAAGCAATAAAGAGGGTTTAGAATCCTAAGGTACTGTCTAAGTCGGACAAAAAACGAACTAGGGTTTGCTCTCCAAAATAATACACACATAATGCAGAAAATTCAAGGTCTACATATAGATTTTACAACTGCGACGATGTCGCCTTTTTATGGTGACGTCGTCTGATCGTCGTCATTAGGGTTTCGTCTTTGCCAAATCATCACTGGGACGGCGTCGGGTAGAAAACAGTGACACCGTCTGGGTTGTACTGGACGTCGTCTTGAGAAAACCTTGGTCGTCTGGTGTAGAAAGATAGAGTGACGGCTTGATGAAAATAGGCGTGACGCCGTCACTTGTTATAACCAAAAAATGACCTGAGCCGTCGCTTGAGAAACTTTGGACACTGTTGTGAGCGACGACTCGCCCTTGATGTTAGGACGTCGTCCGAGCTTCTGATTTTGCTTTGTTTTCTTGACTTTATCGTTTTCTTCATGTTTTCGCTAATTTTCGTCCAAAAAGGCTTTATTCTAGCATTTTGCTTCCAAATGACCTAAAATGTGAAAAGAAACGATTTTAAGCAGTAACGGATATAAAATGTAATGATTTAGGGCTTAAATGACCCCCTAAAAACGTATGTTTTAAATCCTTATCAAATATCCCTACACTTGGAATTTGCGTATCCTCAAGCAAATGTGATTTTGGCTAATCAATTTATGTGTTAAATGACTAATACGGGCTAACATAATTAACACCTCACTTTACGTTATTACAAAAACTGAAGACTTCAATCTTAAAAAAGAAACTTTATCTAACTTTAAAAAAAGGTTTTAAATGTTGGAACTTAAGATGGTTAGGGTCTTAATTGTCCTACATTAGTGGAGGTTGTAATCAAAAATGGTATATATATATATATATATATATATATATATATATATATATATATATATATATATATATATATATGCCGGTGTTATAAGTGCTTGGATTATTGGATTTTAAAAATTAATTAAGAGGAAATGGCTAATCTCCATTAAAGGTTGTATAGCTATTTGTATCTGTGTGTTTGTGGGTATATTTAAATATCATAGGATTTGATGTTACGAAATGGGTTGTTACAAAAGTTGAAGTGGACTTACAAATTGGACTGTTACGAATGGACTACACATAAAGACACTAAATTTTCAGTTGTAACTTTTAATTATATGGACTGTTACAAAAATGAGTTTATAGAGAAATTAACACAAATCTTTCTCTAATATGCAAGTGAAATTGTCTGAATTTTAAGCCTTTCTAATTTAAAAATAGTCCTAAATCCATTATAACGTAGTAAAGATAACATAAGTTATTAGATTAGTTTAGAATAAAATGAATTATAACCGTTGATTTTTTTTATTGATGCTAGTTAAGAAAAACATCAATCACAAAGGTCATAGTACCAAAATACATTTTTGTCTTTATCTTTTGTTAACACAGCACTACCAAAACTGGGTTTTATTTGTTTACACAATTTACGCCCAATAAAAAGGTTGAATAAGAAGGGTTTTGGCCGTACAATAGACGTGTATTTTACGAAATGTACCGTTTTGGTACGTGAACTAATTTCCGTTCCATTTTATGTTGCGTACTTTTATGTTTTGTTTCATTTTGCACGCATGTTTACATGCAACCGGTTGGGAATGTATAAAACCGGAAAAAATGCCTATGTGGCATATTTTTTGAGTAAATTACATTGATTTTCCTTCTTGTTTGTCCCAAATTGCATCTACTGTCCCTGGTCGTTATCGTCTGTTTTTTTAAGTGTTCATCCGTTTCTTTATGTTTTCGTCCGTTTTTTTACGTTTTCGTCTGTTTTTTTTACGTTTTCATCTGTTTCTTTACGTTTTCGCCCGTTTTTTACGTTTTCATCCATTTTTTTAAACCTTTTCGTCCTTTTTTACGTTTTCGTCTGTTATTTTACGTTTTCGTCCGTATCTTTACGTTTTTGTCCCTTTTTTTCAGTTTCTTCTGTTTTTTACGTAAAAAATGGATGAAAATATAAAAAAAGACACAAGAACAAAAAAAATAGACGAATACGTAAAAAATGGACGAAAACGTAAAAAATGAACGAAAACATAAAAACGTAAAGAAACAGACGAAAACGAAAAAAACAGACAAAAACGTAAAAAACGGACGAAAACGTATAAAAACGGGTAATAACATAAGAAAACGTATATAATGGGGTAAAACATTTGAAATCGTAAGAAAATGTATAAAAATGGACGAAAACGTATAAAAACGAACAAAAACGTATAAAAACGGGTAAAAACGTAAGAAAAGCGAAAGAAAACGTATAAAAACGGACGAAAATATATAAAAACGGACAAAACTTATACACGTACCAAAACGGTACATTTGAAAAAGTACGTAGCTATTTAGCGACCAAAACCCTATTATTTAACTTATTTTTGTTAGTGGAAATCTAACGTGGCGTGCACACGTGGCAATAGTGATTATGGTTTCGGTAAAACAAGTTTAGCCGTGCAAAATGGTACAAACATAAAAGTAGACAACAAAAAATGGAACGAAAATTGGTTCACGTACCAAAACGGTACATTTCGTAAAGTACACGTCTATTGTACGGCCAAAACCCGAATAAGAATAACGCGAGTAGTCATACATACTCATTTTAACATCCTTCGGAGCTATTTTATTTTCAAAGAGAAACTCATTACTCGCCAGTATCGTACACCTACACTTTGATTCAACATCCTTCGGAGCTATTTTATTTTCAAACTTGAGATCACCAACTCATAATCTTTATAAGTTTAGAGATTTATTTTAAAACTTTGTTAGTGCAAATATTACGATATTTAATCTATACAGTCTCGTTTGTTTTAATTAATGACAAACATGTAACTTGTAATACATAACGTAAAATGTACAAGTTACTTGTAATCACACTTTGTCTCAACATACATTCAACACCTCTCGATGTCTCAAGTCCTCGTATGTTACAACACAGGTTCGTACATATTTGTTATGTGGCATTATGATCAAACCCATTAACAAATCATTTAGAATGTTTAAAATACGTTTAGAGTCACTAAGTATTTTAATAGGTTAACTATTCTATTTCGAACCTAAGTTTACTTACACTTGACAAAATACATTTTATTTTGACAAGCACTCAACTAGATATTTTTACAAAAGCTAACTAGACATTTTATTAACTAGTTACATAATACATTTTATAAGTTTACTTTGATAAACTTTTTAATCTAAAATAGAAATACATATTACATCATCATCTTTGAAATCCTTGGAAGATCTCTTAAATATTTTGGTTAGATTGTCACTCAATATATCAAATGTGATCTTAGTAAGATTTGGTAATATCTTGGAAAGATTTGAAGAAAGATTTTTTAGATTTTCTGTCAGACACCCACGGCACCAAAATTTATAAAGGGCGGAACCCTTTTTTTGGTTCCTTGGTCCGTGGGCACTGCGGTTCTCTTTTGCCTATAAATAGAAGCCCACTGTTTTCTGACTTTTCTCATTTCTTCACCACTTCAAAACACATCTTCTTCACCTTCTTGCATACATTTAGATCAATCATTAACAATGTAGTAACATACATTAAACACCCTAATGATCATGATCATAATGCTTCTAACATTCATCTTTGTTGTAAGCATACTCTACATTTTGATCAACCAAGGAAAGCTTGGAGATCTAGCCATCCCCACTCACCACAAGCTGAAGATCTATCACAACAAGTTTAGGGAACTTGTGATCTTCATCATGAAGGCTTCCTATCAATGGAAGATTATTTAGAAGTAGTTATTCATATCCATTAGATATTTGTGTCATGGATCATCATTGTAAAACATCATTGCATCATCACAACACTTTCACCAAACTAGATTAGATGGTTTATGTGTTTGTGCCATAAAACACAAGGTTTGTTATGTTGGGCCATAAAACATAATGGGAGTAGTTTTACCCTTGAAAAGAACTCGACATCTAGCTTAGTGTCGTAAATATTGTATAGGCGACGTCAGGTTGGTTCTACCTCGAACTAGAACCCGGTATTTAGCTTTGTACCGGAAAAAGTATAAGCGACGATTGTAAGGTTTTCTCCGCCGAGATGGGAGCTTGTTGATTTAGTGAAGTAACTCTCGAGTTGGGTACTCGGGGAGTGGAGTAGGGCGGAGAGGAGATCCGTGACCGAACCACTATAAATCATCGTGTTCAGTTTGCACTTTTCTTTCTTTATCTCTTTACTTTTATAGTTGCACTATACTATTGCTTGTGATGTGGTTTGATGTTGATGCTTGTGTGACAACTTGGTTTACTATGATTTATATTAGTCACAAACAATAATTGGTACTTTCATATTATAACAAGTTTCATAAACGATTTGATACAAAAGATCTAACGATTTTAAACGGTAACGTATTCACCCCCTCTACGTTTTCACAAACTTTGCTTCATTGCGAATGAACATTATTCATAATCACCGCCTTACTAGTAAGAGCAAGCAACATTTTCTTAGTAGCACAACAATGTAAAGTAAACTAACTAAAGTGGAAATCTACCATTAATCTCTAATCTAACAGTAAATCAAAAACCAAATACATTAATTCTAAAAAAGAGAAAATATATTTTAGTCAGTAAAATCCAAAAGTCACCCAACTTCAAAAGGATAGTTATAAATATAGGAACTTATAAATGGTTGAAAAGTGCTAATTGTCTCACATCGGTGGAGGTTGTAACCAGGTACATGTGTAAAAGTAGATACAGTTGATCAAATTAAAATAAAATGAATTTTAGTACTTTGGAATTGGTTTACCTTGTTACAGACCAGGTCTAGCATTTCCAAAGAACCAAAACTCATTTCATTAAAATTCTTTTTAACAAATCTATACTATAAAACAATTAACTCGTTACATGTTAATAATATACATAATAAATTGCATTTTTTATCTCCGTGATTTTGCCAAATTGCATGTTTGGTCTCTATCCTTTCGAAAGTGCAGCGATAGTCCTCATTTTATACTTTGGATTGCAAATTCAGTCCATAAGTCGATGTGAAATAACCAAAATACCATTGTCTTCTTCCTTTTCTCTCAGGGTTATCTTGGTCTATTCACATCGACTTGGGACTAACTTTGCAATTTAAAGTTCAAAATAATAAAAATTAAATAAATGAGGGACTTGTTGTTATGCATGACCCGAAGATGAATATAATCGTTTAGAAATCATAATCCCAAACTGTACTAGGGTTAACCTCTTAGCATAAGTGAAATTTTAACACCGACGAAGGTTCACCTGTGACGACTCCGGGCTATCCAAAAGGGTAGTCGCCCTGGGATTAGTCGGCTCGCAATGTCGAATTGAAAACTCAGGTATACCCAAATAAAATAAAATAACTTTTAACACCGATCCCTTTTACATTTACAATAGAATAAAAACTATATACATCAATCTTGAAGAAGATCACATTGGACATGACTTCTATTTTAATTGATGATCAACTAGAAAATTTATCCAACCTTGTAAAGAATGTCGAGAATAAGAGTTCGGAGTTTTAGAATTGTCCCACATTGATGAAAGTTGTAATCAAAATTGGATTTTTAGAATTGTCCCACATTGATGAAAGTTCGGAGTTTTAGAATGAGAGTTCGCAACCGACTTGGATGGCATGAACGGTTTCTCTGATTTTTAGCATATCTCGACCGAGATTCTCAAGCTTGTTGGTTATTGCTGCAATTCCATCGAAACTTCCGCCTTGGTTTCTTTTACTTCTTCCATCGTGCCATTTTTTAGAGTGATCAGCCATTTTTTGAATGGCTTCAATAGCAAGAGTAGGAGTCATGTTCGGGATGGGTCCTTGATAGTCCAGCATCTGCCTTATAGTTACGTTGATTCCTTTGTAGAAGATGTTGACCTTTTGCTGGTTGTTCAGATCATTTGTAGGACATTTATAAAGGATATCGTTGTATCTATCCCAAGCTTGATACAATGTTACATCGTCTTCTTGCTTGAAATTATGGATCTCCAAAAGCTGGTTAGAAATCTTCGATGGCGAACAATATCTCTGAATAAAGTGCTTCTTAAGTAGAGCCCAAGTATTAATTGCCCTGGCGGGCAATCTTTCGATCCATCTTCTGGCAGCTCCAATAAGAGTCATTGGGAATACCCTTAGCATAATAGCATCATGAGATACGCCCGGAATGTTGAAAAAGCTTGCGATGTATAGGACATTTTCAACGTGCTCATATGCATCTTCGTCACTGTTTCCTGAAAAAGGGTTAGCACGAAGCTCCCTCATAAATTGGTCTTTGATTTCGAAATGGACATCCACTCCAATTGCCGGTCTTACGAGACCCGGTCCTTGTTCTGCTCTTATCAACGCCAAATATTCCTCAAGAGTGAGGTCATCGATGTTAACAACTTCCATGGTACCTGAAAACTTGAATAATGATCGTGAGAATAATAGAAAAGTTTAAACGAAATGAAAGACTTAATATTAATCCTAATATAACTCCCCGGCAGCGGCGCCAAAAACTTGATGCAGGTTTTACTGACCAGGTTTTAATATTTATAAAGTCTCGTTATACCTATGGTCTACCCTAATGCACTAACGGGCAGTGTACCCGGTCGTGTGTAGTGTAGTATTCGGTAAAGCCGAGGTCGTCCCAAGAGCTATGTGTGTTGGATTAGTACTAAGTCTAGGTGTCACAGATTAATAATGGTTTCGATAAGGAATTAATTATTTAAACTACTAAAGTAGAATAAAGCAAATAAAAGCAGATAAAAGGTAAAGGGTAAATCAATAGAGGAGAGTGGTGCTAACCTAGTTAATCCTCCTAGCTAGTTATGTCTACGTCTACTTACTTCCAATTACTTCAGGTGGGGTCAAAGTCGAGAGGACAGCATTTGGTCAATTCACCCTAACCTATCAGCAAAGATGCCACCACAGGAGAAGTCAGGTGTCCCCTCATAAGTCCTGTTGTTCCTGGTCCCCTAAGCCAAGTCATTAAGTACCGCAACATGCTAGATCTATAATAGTGAGTGCCCGGGCGTTAGCAACTTAAACACTCACCCCCTAATTCTCAAGATCATCCAAACGGTAGGTGGTCAGTTGGTCAAATCGTACAAGTAGAAAGTGTCGTCAGTTGGTCATATCTTACCCTTCCCGTCTCAGTCTGCTCACCTAGGGTCAGTTGGTCATATCTCCTAGGCAATTGGCCTCTACCGCCATTCAAAATTACCGAACCAATGGTAGCTACCAATAAACTATGCATGCATACACTTAGAAATAATTATGCGGAAGTAATATAAACGCAAACAAAACAATTAAGGACTCATAACTAGGCCAGCACCAAGAGGTGCTTAGCCACTCATATTAATCATACAAACCAATTCAATATTCAAAGGTATGAAATACATGAATTGAAAGTAAAGAAAATATAAAATGCTAATGCTTCTCGTAGGGGAGTGATTTCTCCCTTGGAGACAGCTCCGTATGCTCCTCTAGACCTGCCTTGAGCTTTTTCCCACGTTCTCTGGTTGTTGTGTTTGGAATGGGATGATTAGAAATGCTTGAATTCGTGGGGTGTTTATAGGCCAGATCTGGGTTACGGCGTAACTATAACAAGAGTTACGCCGTAACCTTCAATTCCTTCGTATTTAGCACTAGATCTGCTAGTTACGGCGTAACCTTGTTAGTGGTTACGCCGTAGTCTTTAATAAACTTGGTTACGCCGTAGTTGATAAAATAGTTACGGCGTAGTTATCAGCGGCGTGGAACCTCATTTGACCTAATATAGTTACGTCGTAGCCTTTGGGGAGAGTTACGCCGTAACCTTCTGATGAGTTGGTTTTCTGAGTCATGCTTTAGTTATGGCGTAATGGGAGAGATGAGTTACGCCGTAACTTCTTCAAAGTAGCATACTGTGATAAATCTTTTGATATTTCTCCAGTTCCGCGTCTCTTTAGCTCCAATGCTCGTAATTTACCTGAAAGTGGAAAACAAGCATAAATCCATATAAATGATATAAATTACAAGCATTATTAGGGGAAATTGACACTTAATAATCAGGACTATTTTATTTTATCAAATATCCCCCCACTTGAACTTTACTTGCTCTCAAGTAGACCTTATTAGAAAGATTTCTAAAAAGATATCTCCCAAATCCTGGAAAATATAAGTTTACAAATCCCTTATGCTAGAATAAAACAAAGCCAAACACCTCACGATATGGGAACGAAACACTCAAATCTCTCAACTATTCTAAGTGTCAATTTCGGGGTGATCACTCAATCGCACAGTCATAGCATGTATTTTATCATAAGCTTGGCGGTTACACAAATCTCCACCACTAGAGTTAAGGGCTAAACAATTCTCGAAGGCAATATGGGTAGACATGACAAAGGTTAAGGGGTGACTCGTCCTTACTAACATGTCACGGCGAAGTGGACAAAATCAATGATACATGACCAAATCCATGGCCAAGACACCAAAGATTGCTCGCTGCATCATCTAGACACGCTTCATGACTAAAGGGTAGGATAAGGCATGGGATATATAAATGGTGTAAAATAAAAAACAAGCAGGTAGTCTAAATCTATAACCAAGTCATCACCACTTACCGTCCGCCCAAAGTTCAAGCTTTGAAGTCAAGAAACCGAATCATGAAATATAAGGTAGATGTGTCATTAGAGGACGTCGTGATGGGCACACTACCTTTTCTCCAACTGTTGGCATAATTACCAACTCCAATCTTCAAATGTGACCGAGGTGGCCTCCTCGATACTAAATCTATAAAGCTCATAACATAGTGCTTATAACATTGCACTCATAATTTGGTGGATTTGGGGTAAACAAATGGAAACGGATAAGGCTAATCTCACCATAATATATCAAGGGTTGTATGTGCTCGGCTAAGGTATACTCTAGTTAGGTTAAGAAAAACATGTCAAAATTTTAAAAATGGCATAATTATTCAAAATAAACTAGAAAAACGAGAGCAAAATAATGTTCAAGATATAATTCTACTCCCGTCCCCCCACTTGAATTGTACAAAGTTCCATTTGTACTAAGCATTAAATAAGGGTGAAGAGAAAAGTAGAATTAGAGCGAGAACTTCCCTGAAATTTGCTCCATAAAGAAAGAAGGCCCACGAAAAAGAGACGTGCCTTCGTATAAGCATCATGAACAAACTTCAATCCCTGAAATCACACTACCGACAAGCATAATTCTAAAAAGAAAACAATGAAAATAGAAAAAGAAACCTAACTCACTTTCGTAAGAATCACGGTTGCATTTAGCATATGCAACAAGCCTTTTAAACCACTTGGTGTCCCAAGTGGACGAATGAAATCTCGTGAGGGTTTACAGGGAACACACCCACAAAGTTCATTTAAAATACTAATACAAAGTTATTGCGTTTTAAAATGAAAGAATTAAAGCAGATGAAGGTTACGTCGTAACTCTTTTGAGGGAGTTACGTAGTAACTAGCAAAACCTGGCATAAGCTGCAAAGCGAGTGGTTATGGCGTAACCACAGAGATGGTATTACGCCGTAATTAGTAATGCGTCAGGAATTCTGTTGCAAAAAGTTGGTTACGGAGTAATCACATAGATGAGTTACGCCGTAACTCTGGTCAGATCAGCAAACTGCAGCAGCAATTACTTCCTCGTTTCCTGCAAAAATGGTTAGAAAACACAAAACCCTACAGAAATGGAAATAAAATAAAAGAAGGGGATAATTCGGGTTGTCTCCCGAAAGAGCACTTTTCTTTATTTACGAGTCTTTAAGTTAAACTCATAGCCGTGGGGCTTCTATGGGGGCCTTTGGACTTCCCCGACTTCCTCCATGTCTTTCATCAAGTTACGCCTGACCCAACCAAAATTTGTGGCAGTGCGGAGATATTCTTTGGTTTCAATCTTCCGAATTTTGCAAAATTTTTATTCAGGTCCCAAATGGTATCGCGTAAACTCATATTTTTCGGCTATAATTGGTGGTGGTCTCTTAAACGGGATGCCAAGAAGTTTGCATCTTCTCTTCTCGTGTACTTCATCATCTGGGTGAATGAAACCGTCTTCGCCTTGTAACTCAAGGTAATCGAAATCATCGTCGTTGGAATTGGTATCTTTAAGTTGGTCATCGTTAGATGAATTTTCTACGAGTATTTGCTTGCATTCTTCTTTTTCTTTCTTAGACGAGTCCTTGGTGTCATCTTCTGATTTTTAATTTGGAATTTCGTCGTTAGGTTGATCTTTACTCATACATCCATTCCAGATTTTCTCTTTAGTTAACACGTCAATTTTTCCGTATTTGATTCTGACCCAATCGTCGAATCCGAGATCATCTGGCCAAGGCAATTCTGTTCTTTCAGAATCATTAGTTGAAGTCCATAGGAACTCATCTTCCCCAGCTCTCTCAATGCTGCTTCCCCCGTCACATTCATACTCAAAAGAGTTGCAGAAAGCCCAAACGTTTCCTTCAGCGGTTTTAATTTGTTCACACCAATGATTTTGAGTTCCTTCGTCATTGTCATTTTCAGAAGGAATATCATCGAGGGGCTTAATGGTTTTTCCTTGAAGAATATGTTTTTCATATTTGAGTTCCAGATTTCTAAACAAAACCGAATTAATTATTGCGTCCCCGAATCTTACTGAATACCAATCTCTGAATGATAGATCTCCAAAATCAACGTCATGCCTCCCAGATTCATGTGGGCATATCCAAACTTCGTTCTTTACATTACCTCTTCCGTTGCAATATTCACGAAAAGGGTTCCACGTTGGCCAAGCGTGAGTAATCTCATCTTCCGTGATGAGTAAGGGTTTGCAGTAATGCTTGATAGGTGGTCCTTCTACTTCGTTAATCGAGAATTTGGCTAACCTTTCTTCGTCGTTAAGTGTAGTACACATGTATCTGTCATCATTTATCCTCTCTTTATCAACTCCTCCATCGCAGGTTTTCTGAGGATCACACGAGCCCAAGTATTAATTGCCCATGCGGGAAATCTTTCGATCCATCTTCTGGCAGCTCCAGTAAGAGTCATTGGGAATAACCTTAGCATAACAGCATCATGAGGTACGCCCGGAATGTTTAAAAGGCTTGCGATGTATAGGACATTTTCAACGTGCTCATATGCATCTTCGTCACTGTTTCCTGAAAAAGGGTTAGCACGAAGCTCCCTCATAAATTGGTCTTTGATTTCGAAACGGACATCCGCTCCAATTGTCGGTCTTACGAGACCCGGCCCTTGTTCTGCTCTTGTCAACGCCAAATATTCCTCAAGAGTGAGGTCATCGATGTTAACAACTTCCATGGTACCTGAAAACTCGAATAATGATCGTGAGAATAATAGAAAAGTTTAAACGAAATGAAAGACTTAATATTAATCCTAATATAACTCCCCGGCAGCGGCGCCAAAAACTTGATGCAGGTTTTACTGACCAGGTTTTAATATCTATAAAGTATCGTTATACCTATGGTCTACCCTAATGCACTAACGCGTAGTGTACCCGGTCGTGTGTAGTGTAGTATACGTTAAAGCCGAGGTCGTCCCAAGAGCTATGTGTGTTGGATTATTACTAAGTCTAGGTGTCACAGATTAATAATGGTTTCGATAAGGAATTAATTAATTAAACTACTAAAGCAGAATAAAGCAAATAAAGGCAGATAAAAGGTAAAGGGTAAATCAATAGAGGAGAGTGGTGCTAACCTAGTTAATCCTCCTAGCTAGTCATGTCTACGTCTACTTACTTCCAATTACTTCAGGTGGGGTCAAAGTCGAGAGGACAGCATTTGGTCAATTCGCCCTAACCTATCAGCAAAGATGCCACCACAGGAGAAGTCAGGTGTCCCCTCATAAGTCCTGTTGTTCCTGGTCCCCTAAGCCAAGTCATTAAGTACCGCTACATGCTAGATCTATAATAGTGAGTGCCCGGGCATTAGCAACTTAAACACTCACCCCCTAATTCTTAAGATCATCCAAACGGTAGGTGATCAGTTGGTCAAATCGCACAAGTAGAAAGTGTCGTCAGTTGGTAATATCTTACCCTTCCCGTCTCAGTCCGCTCACCTAGGGTCAGTTGGTCATATCTCCTAGGCAATTGGCCTCTACCGCCATTCAAAATTACCGAACCAATTGGCCTCTACTTAGAAATAATTATGCGGATGTAATGTAAACGCAAACAAAACAATTAAGGAAGCATAACTAGGCCAGCACCAAGAGGTGCTTAGCCGCTCATATTAATCATACAAACCAATTCAATATTCAAAGGTATGAAATACATGAATTGAAAGTAATGAAAATATAAAATGCTAATGCTTATCGTAGGGGAGTGATTTCTCCCTTGGAGACAGCTCCGTATGCTCCTCTAGACCTGCCTTGAGCTTTTTCCCACGTTATCTGGCTATTGTGTGTGGAATGGGATGATTAGAAATGCTGGAATTCGTGGGGTATTTATAGGCCAGATCTGGGTTACGGCGTAACTATAACAAGAGTTACGCCGTAACCTTCAATTCCTTCGTATTTAGCACTAGATCTGCTAGTTACGGCGTAACCTTATTAGTGGTTACGCCGTAGTCTTCAATAAACTTGGTTACGCCGTAGTTGATGAAATAGTTACGGCGTAGTTATCAGCGGCGTGGAACCTCATTTGACCTAATATAGTTACGTCATAGCCTTTGGGGAGAGTTACGCCGTAACCTTCTGATGAGTTGGTTTTCTGAGTCATGCTTTAGTTACGGCATAATGTGAGAGATGAGTTACGCCGTAACTTCTTCAAAGTAGCATACTGTGATAAATCTTTTGATATTTCTCCAGTTCCGCGTCTCTTTAGCTCCAATGCTCGTAATTTACCTGAAAGTGGAAAACAAGCATAAATCCATATAAATGATATAAATTACAAGCATTATTGGGGGAAATTGACACTTAATAATCAGGACTATTTGATGTTATCAAATATCCCCCCACTTGAACTCTACTTGCCCTCAAGTAGACCTTATTAGAAAGATTCCTAAAAAGATATCTCCCAAATCCTGGAAAATATAAGTTTACAAATCCCTTATGCTAGAATAAAACAAAGCCGAACACCTCACGATATGGGAACGAAACACTCAAATCTCTCAACTATTCTAAGTGTCAATTTCGGGGTGATCACTCAATCGCACAGTGTAACACCCCCAATTTCGAGATACGCAGCGGAATTCAAACTGGGTGTTACTTCATGGCACAACAGTCATAACAATAGAAAACGATCTCTAAAGGAGTCGTTTAAAAAGGATTTATCATTAGATTTATATAAATATCAGAGTTTACAAAAATGAGGTCCCAATTGGTTTCATTGTTTACAAAATATATTAAATAGGTTTTCGAATGATAATAAAATTTATAGCCTTCTTGAGTATCCGTGCTTCTCCGTGCCAGCTTCCGACATTATGGACCTGAAATACATGCTTAAAACTGTCAACACAAAGGTTGAGTGAAATTCATAGAGTTTGTTTGATGGTTGAACACATTATGTTTGTAGTGTGAGCTATAGACTCACACCAGTGGTTTGAAAACAAAACAGTTATTATTCACTAAGCATCATGCAATCAAGGCGTTAACTTGCTGTCATATAATAGTAACCGATGCCCCAAGTAGGTAAAATTTGCCATTTTACCTGATGTACTCAAATATAGTGCGTTTGTTTACCGGATCCTGGTCAAACAAACGGGATTCGTCAATCCCGATAGATCTATCCACAATATTCGCGCTCACTTCACTCGTGATTAATGATTCATGATTAGGGACTTAAGTTTGGCAAATGCGGTAACTTAGTGCAAGTAAAATAATCAGATAAGTATAGAATTTGAAAGCAATGTGTTCGGTTTAAAATAAAGCATGTATCTCCCCCAAGGGTTTGTAAAACAATTAAATAATAGAAAGTGGGGCTATGAACTCACCTCAAAGTAAATGATAGCAAATGTATAATGAGAATGATGGATATGTCGTGGGAACTTCTACGAGCAACCTAAAATAGAATGTTCCGACTTAGGTTTGGAATAATGTTTAGGAAAACATAAATCATCCTATATACGTCTCTATGTTGATCATGATGTAGTACATGGTATTTGTGTATGTCATTTATAGAAATGGTCTAGCTGTGAAAACATGTTTAGTTTATATATATCGTACTACCGTTCGGGCCATCATAATTCAGAGGTCATGTAGTAAACGTTCGAGGAGCTAGGACACTTTAAATCGTAAATCCAGCAACTCGTCGATACGTTTTACTCAAATGAAACCCCTCACATGAAGCTCCCTAGTTTTGTAGCACTTAGTAGATAAAACATAATTTTTATTTATATATCATAAGTGTCATATGGTTTGTAAACACAAGTTACAAGGTTGTTTGGTTTTGATTAGGAATCATAATGGTTATTACAAATATCATCATAATTTATATCACAAGTGTTTAAAGAAAAGCTTACAAGTTTCTAAATTGTAAAGTTGGTTATTACAAGTTCTCGTCGTTTCATATATATGATTACCTTAGTTAACGATCTTGGGTAAACAAGCCTTGAGGCTTTAGCCATGGCCTTGCCGTGACTTTGGTCTTGACTACCATGGTCTTGAGACTCAACTTTGGTCTTAGCCGTAGCCGTGGTCTTGGTTTATGGCCATTAGGTCTCTTGGTTTGCTTTTAGTTGTGACAAAAGTATAGTTATGAGACTATATTTACGGCAGTTGCTGTTTTTGAAAGATTTATGGCCTGTTTAAGCGTTTTCAAGGTCCGAGCTTCTTTGTTATTGAAGGAAAACGTCGTTCCGGACAACTTTCGTGTTTTAACTTTTTTATGATTCGGAGCAGAAGTATGACTTTCAAAATGGCAGAACCCTTAACAGTTTCAAAATGGCAGTTTTGGCGTTTTGGTTTCGCTAACTTCTTTTGCCTATAACTTTTGACTCGTTTGTCCGTTTCGGGTGGTTCAAGTTGCTATGTTTACCTTTTTATCTTGTCTACCATATTATGTAAGTTATAAAGTCCTTATGTTATTGTTTTTAATGGTCTCATACGTGTATAATATGACTAGTTTACTAGTTTGTTACTTTTATGACAATATATGAATTAAAACAAGTGATTGAGTATATGTACATCATGAATCAACATAGTAACTATATATATGGCATGAAATA
Source organism: Chrysanthemum seticuspe (assembly GCA_019973895.1). Lineage (NCBI taxonomy): Eukaryota > Viridiplantae > Streptophyta > Magnoliopsida > Asterales > Asteraceae > Chrysanthemum > Chrysanthemum seticuspe. Next base: position 266,291,374 of record BPTQ01000006.1, on the reverse strand, counting down.
GTTAAAATTATGAATAATAAAGATGAGATGATGGTGGTGATAAGTTGCTTACAACTTTTGGCTTTCAATAAGAAAGGAGTAACTAGTAAGGATCGGACATTGATTGATCGCTTAAGACTTTGGATTGAGCTAGCTTTCCACACCTTGGCACCCTTGCAAACATGAAGAGTTGGTGATGAAGTTCTAAGTGACTTGAGTGGATCTAAACTCAAGAAGATCACTTAAACTTGCTAGAGATTTGATGTAGTAGCTTGATCTTTGGAACTTCCTTGCATAAACTTGGAGTTTATGGATCAAATGATGGAAGATATGGATATTTTAGAGTATGAACGACCCAATTCAGTTTGTGGAGGTCTTTGGGATGTATATCACTTGCTATTTATAGGAGGGTAAGTTTGGTTAACCATATATTGGGTTAAATATTAACCATGGTTAGGTTTAGGACACTTGTAATGATCTTAATGAACCAAGGTTAGGATGATGCCACCAATATGATGACTCCCCCCCTAAGTTCTGTCATGGAAGAGATAAGATGACTTATGTGGTTAGTTTTGATCTTATCTTGGTTACGGAGTGAGTTTTGGTTCCGTTAATCGCTAACCGAAGCCATAAAACGTAAAACCGGGTATCGTAAAAATACGAAATTTGTAGGAATGATGAAACTCATCATTATACTCCATATAAAAATATAAAATGGGTGATAAGTCTCATTGGGTGCAAAAACGCTGCTTAAAACTGGAAATACGGTTCAAAAACGCGTAATTCGCAGTTTATCAGAAAAGAACGAAATTTCAGGGAAATGACCGTGAATTTATTTAGAGTAGACTAAAATTAGTCTAAAAGTGATATGAGAAGTCAAAATGTGGTTTTCGTCATACGCGGGATAACTTTACAGTTATTCGTGAAGTTTAAAAGTTACGCGATTTAAGCAGAAATGTAGAACGTACAAGGTTAATTCCTTTATGGTCAAAGGAGGAGGGAAATATGTTTGACTTTTCCAAAAATGTAAAAGTGTCAAAAACATATTAGAAACACAGTGCAGGAATCGTTAAGTCTGGATGTAAGTAGAATTGTTTAAAACATAAGTTTAGTTTTGTTCAGCGCTGGGCTTATTTGGTAATATTAAAAATAATAATTCTTAAAAATTCTCAAATTAATCATGAAGGATCTAAAAATTTATCTGATGCGAGAAAAATTATCAGGGTTGATTTTCGTTAAGCGCGTGATGTTTAAACGGTGGACCGTCTAAAACGAAACTTTAAAACGATGTTTACTTAATAATTTTTGCGAAAATGATCTAACGATGGTCGAACTCTCAGGTTCTTACTAAAATAATTTATCTTACGAGAATGTGGATTAAAAATTTTACGAGATGAATAGTGAATTTGAATAGTAAAAGTGAATAGTAAATTCTCGAAAATAAAAAGTAACCTAAAAATGCGGGTGGTTACACACAGTCATAGCATGTATTCTATCATAATCGAGTGGTTACGGCGTAACCACAGAGATGGTATTACGCCGTAATTAGTAATGCGTAAGGAATTCTGCTGCAAAAAGTTGGTTACGGCGTAATCACATAGATGAGTTACGCCGTAACTCTGGTCAGATCAGCAAACTGCAGCAGCAATTACTTCCTCGTTTCCTGCAAAAATGGTTAGAAAACACAAAACCCTAAAGAAACGGAAATAAAATAAAAGAAAGGGATAATTCGGGTTGTCTTCCGAAAGAGCACTTTTCTTTATTTACGAGTCTTTAAATTAGACCCAGAGCCGCGGGGCTTCTATGGGGGCCTTTGGACTTCCCCGACTTCCTCCATGTCTTTCATCAAGTTACGCCTGACCCAACCGACATTTGTGGCAGTGCGGAGATATTCTTTGGTTTCAATCTTCCGAATTTTGAAATTTTTTTCTTCAGGTCCCAAATGGTATCGCGTAAACTCATATTTTTCAGCTATAATTGGTGGTGGTCTCTTAAACGGGATGCCAAGAAGTTTGCATCTTCTCTTCTCGTGTACTTCATTATCTGGGTCAATGAAACCGTCTTCGCCTTGTAACTCGAGGTAATCGAAATAATCGTCGTTGGAATCGGTATCTTTAAGTTGGTCATCATTAGATGAATTTTCTACGAGTATTTGCTTGCATTCTTCTTTTTCTTTCTTAGACGAGTCCTTGGTGTCATCTTCTGATTTTTCATTAGGAATTTCGTCGTTAGGTTGATCTTTACTCATACATCCATTCCAGATTTTCTCTTTAGTTAACGCGTCAATTTTTCCGTATTTGATTCTGACCCAATCGTCTAATCCGAGATCATCTGGCCAAGGCAATTCTGTTCTTTCAGAATCATTAGTTGAAGTCCATAGGAACTCATCTTCCCCAGCTCTCTCAATGCTGCTTCCCCCGTCACATTCATACTCAAAAGGGTTGCAGGAAGCCCAAACGTTTCCTTCAGCGGTTTTAATTTATTCACACCAATGATTTTGAGTTCCTTCGTCATTGTCATTTTCAGAAGGAATATCATCGAGGGGCTTAATGGTTTTTCCTTGAAGAATATGTTTTTCATATTTGAGTTCCAGATTTCTAAACAAAACCGAATTAATTATAGCGTCCCCGAATCTTACTGAATACCAATCTTTGAATGATAGATCTCCAAAATCAACGTCATGCCTCCCAGATTCATGTGGGCATATCCAAACTTCGTTCTTCACATTACCTCATCCATTGCAATATTCACGAAAAGGGTTGCACGTTGGCCAAGCGTGAGTAATCTCATCTTCCGTGATGAGTAAGGGTTTGCAGTAATGCTTGATAGGTGGTCCTTCCACTTCGTTAATCGAGAATTTGGCTAACCTTTCTGCGTCGTTAAGTGTAGTCCACATGTATCTGTCACGCTTCTGCGTCATAGCCTTTGGGGAGAGTTACGCCGTAACCTTCTGATGAGTTGGTTTTCTGAGTCACGCTTTAGTTACGGCGTAATGTGAGAGATGAGTTACGCCGTAACTTCTTCAAAGTAGCATACTGTGATAAATCTTTTGATATTTCTCCAGTTCCTCGTCTTTTTAGCTCCAATGCTCGTAATTTACCTGAAAATTGAAAACAATGAAAAACAAGCATAAATCCATAAAATTATATAAATTACAAGCATTATTGAAAAAAATTGACACTTAATAATCAGGACTATTTGATGTTATCAGGTATATATCTAGGATCATATACACCATATTAGATTAGAATAAAATGAGTTTCAATACGTGTGGACTTTCTTGACATGTGCATAAAAAGCTTCCGCAAGGCCTTCCACACGAATTAAAATACAATTTTTCACAAAACTTTTTGTCAGAGTTTATAACATATTATGGTTGTTATTAAGGGCAAAGTTTATCAACCTGTTATTAATCGATACTATAAAGAAAACAGAAAAGACAAAGTTTATCAACCTTTCTACTTCTGCGTGAAAAGCTTTATGAATATATATATATATGTCCTTAACTTTTCGTCAAGTATTATAATATATTACAATTAATAATCGTTAATACAAGTAAACTAAAAAAGAAAAAACCAAGTTAATAAACCTCACTACTTCTGTGGTTGCTTTTTGCTTATTAACAGCTTATTAATTACTAGCAAAAAAGCATACCTTTAAGGGAGGAGGGAGTGGGCACGGGTAAGGGAATCGGGTACCCTTACCCGAGCGGTAACACCGCCGCCACATGATAGGGTACCAAATTCGGGGTATGAAATTCGGTTTACCAAGCCGAGCTTGTTGAAGTGTTTCATTTGAAAAAAAAGTAAACGTTGGTGGTTGTTTTGTGTGTGTTTTGGTCAACTGTGTGTGTTTTTCGTTTGTGTTTCTGTGAGTGTGATGTGTGTGTGTGTTTTTCATTTGCAGGTGGGAAGGAGGAAGACACAGATATACATATTTATTAAAAAAAAAAAAAAAAAAAAAAAAAAAAAAAAAAAAAAAAAAATCGGGTATTAGGTGACCACTCATTCCACTTAGGGTAGTGTTAGGGTAAAATTGGGTAGTTTTGAGTTGTAATGTTTTTATTGGATAGAGGTGAGGTGGCACCTAGGGTATTAGGTGACCACTCCCTCCTCCCTAAGTGGTATTGATATAGAGAGGATGAGTATTTTATCGTCAAAGCCTTGCGAGCAAACTCATGTATAAAATGCTTTTGGTTTTTGGGCAAGTTTTATGGACCGACAAGGAAGAACCAGACAAATGTGTTCAGTTTCGGTCACCGAGTTTCTTACATTGTTGTTTTTCGGATATATTTTCTTGTTGTCGGATCATCATTGGTGATTTGGACCAAACAAGACTAAAGATTTCTACACATATTTATCTATGCCGATATTTAGAACCCATAACCACCAACCAGTCTGATTTATACGACTAACTTTATAGTAACACAAATATATACATACAAGTAAGTATAATGTCACATGAAAGTAGCCCATCCACGTGACCAACTTCCTGATACTCGAATGAATTGAGGTCATACGTAGTAAGATTGAAATTCACACGAGTTTAGTTTTATCATTATTCCCCAATTATGTTCTTTGAAAAGTGTTAAGTTTATGATATATAAAATAAAATAAAACATAAAGACATCAAGAGTACACAGCGGAAGACTTAAGATCATAACAAATAAATTAATTAACTGAAAGTATGCGTAACGTACCTCTTGCGAATATCAAATCCCTCGAGCAAAGCAAACCACCCTCGAGCAAAGCAAACCAAAGAAGTACTAAATGGTGTAAGAATAATGTCTTACAACCACGTTCTTGTACACACGAATTAACCAACGAATCAAGCGATTGCTAGATCTAACACAAGCCCTCGTATATGCAAAAACAAAACCGAACTCCCTAACAAATGGGGTTTTCGGCCAAGCTATGCAAAAGAAAGAGAAGATAGGAGATCTAGGGTTAATTCAATGCACAAGGTGTGAATGAAACCCTAGACCCTACCCCTCCTTATATACTAGAAGTAAAACTTAGAGGACAAGTTAGGGGAATTTTGAGGCCTTGGAAAGCCTATGGCCGGCCACCTATAGGAGCCCAAAGCCCATCCCATAACTTTCCCAAGTTTCCATTTCTAGTCCTTCTCTTTTCCATTTTAACGGTCGTTAGTCATTTTTCCGTTAAATACATAACGATCGTTAACCGGACTTAATGTGTAATAATTAATCGTAAACATAAACATTAATTATTAACTTTAATTCTCATTCGCTAATGTGTGCAATCCCGTGGTCACGAGTTCGAATCCGGACATTCACATGTTTGTAAATATATACATTTCCAACAGCTCCCACTTGGATATGTTTACAAAACGTGAAATGACATTGGTTAGCGTCTAGCAACACGCCAATGCCCCCGGTACAACTCGTGTATGGTTTTCTGGAGAAAAACCAAGTTTGATGATTCATCATCATATTCATCCTTTTGTTTCTAATACCATGTTAATAAGAATATGGATCTCACTCATTTCTTAATTAACTATTCTGTTTCTCGCTTTATGATTTATTAAGATTACCAATTCTTCTGAACAGAAGTCCTTGGGTATGGCCATACAAACATCTTAACAATCCTACGAGGGGCCCAGTAGTATTAAACTTCAAAATGAATTTGAAGGAAACAAATCCCATTTTGACTACAAGCAGGATTCATAAATTTCGCAACACTTCTGAAAACAACCCTTATAACTACCAGTTACGTGTAGCGTTAGATTGATTCACAAAAATGCACTACATCCATGACATATCTCTTGTATCTCAAGTCAGAGGATAAATAACCATGATATACTTAATGACAAAGATCCATAAGGTATCATCATGTGAGTGGGATAAGTCCTATATTCAATTCATTGAATATCATCTGAAATTAGTCATGCTACGCATCAATATACTTTCAAGTATATTCTAACTAATACTCAGATTTGTCTTAATTCAATATCATTCCCATGTTATTGATTGACAACGGACTATTTAGAATAACTTAAGTTATTCAAGGATTTAAACATGTAAATATAGGACAACATCATAATAAATGAATAATAAACATAACACAATACTTTATTTCATTTCAATAATAATGTTTACAATATCCTTTTATCTAAAATACTTAGTCACAGATGGGCATGAAACTACTAGCTAAACGAAGTCCAAACTTATCAGACAAATGATTAAGTTTTTCACCAGGCAAGGCCTTCGTTAACGGATCTGCTAGGTTATCATCTGTGTGAACTTTGAGCAACTCAATTTCACCTATCTCGACTTGCTCTCGAACATAGTGATATTGTCTAGGATAGTGTCTGGTGCCCTTCATGACTCCAGGTTCATGGGCAAAAGTAATTGCAGCTGAATTGTCACAATACACTTTAATAGGATGTTCAATCGACGGCATAACACCAAGCCCCGAAACAAACTTCCTTATCCAAACAGCTTCCATGGCAGCCTCAGACGCCGCTATGTACTCACTTTCTGTAGCAGACATTGCAAGTGTTGTCTGTTTCTTACTCTTCCAATCCACAGCACCTCCATTGATGACAAAAATGTAACCCGTTTGAGACTTCGTATCATCTTTGTCACACTTCCAGGATGCATCGCAGTAACCTGTAACAGACAGTTCTGCTTCTGGATTTCCTCCATACACTATGAACATATCTCTTGTAGCCCTAAGGTACTTGAGAATATGCTTAACAGCAGTCCAGTGAATTTCACCCGGATTCTGTTGATACCGACTGGTCAAGTTTTGAGCAAACGCCACATCAGGCCTTGTGCATCGTACCGCGTACATGATAGATCCTACAGCCGAAGCATAAGGAACTTTCTTCATACGCGCCACCTCTGCAGGTGTTGAAGCACAGCCTTGGCTGCTCAAACCATGATTCACTTGCATTGGCAAAAATCCCTTCTTGGAATTTTGCATATTGAATCTCTTCAATATTTTGTCAATGTAAGCACTTTGGCTTAAACCAATTAGCCGCCTTGATCTATCCCGGTAGATCTTGATTCCGAGTATATATGCTGCTTCCCCTAAGTCTTTCATCGAAAAACATTTACCAAGATAGGCTTTCACCTCGTTTAGACTTGGTATATGATTTCCCATGATTAATATGTCATCGACATACAGAATAAGGAAAGTAACACGACTCCCACTAGCTTTGTGATATACACATGGCTCATCAAGATTCTGAGTAAATCCAAAACTTTTGATTTCCCCATCGAATCTTTTATTCCATTGCCTTGATGCTTGCTTCAGTCCATAAATGGACCTCTTAAGCTTGCATACACGGTTAGGAAATAATGGATTCACAAACCCTTCTGGCTGCGCCATATAGATGTCTTCATCTAGACGGCCATTCAGAAAAGCGGTTTTGACATCCATTTGCCAAATCTCATAGTCATAGTGTGCAGCTATAGCTATGAGAATCCTAATAGCTCTTATGTCCGCTACAGGAGAGAATGTCTCCTCGTAGTCAACGCCATAGGTTTGAGTAAAACCTTTAGCCACCAGACGAGCCTTGTAGGTGTGTACATTGCCATCCATGTCAGTTTTCTTTTTGAAGATCCACTTACTCCCAACGACCTTAGCCTTGGGAGGAAGGTCAACTTCAATCCAGACATCATTATCTTTCATGGATTGCATTTCCCCATTCATAGCAATCTGCCATTTATCCTTCTCAGGATCAGCCATGGCAGCCTTATAGTTGGCAGGTTCATTAAGATCCCCAACCATATTTTCCTCCACCTCTACGTTTAAACATAGACGGTCAGGTGCACGTATAGTCCTTTCAGACCTACGAATGGGAACAACTTCAGGAGGAGCACCTAAGCTTTCAGGTTCTTCTTGAAGTTGGCTAGTGGTTTCAGAAGGTGTTGTATCTTCTTGATCATATTCCAGATCATATACTCTCCCACTGAGTTCTTGAGATATGAGATTCCTTTGAAGGAAATCTCCATACCTAGCCACGATGACTTTGTTCTCAGCTGGGTAGTAAAAGTAGTAACCCATAGTTTCCTTAGGGTATCCTACAAAGATACACTTAACAGATCTGGCTTGGAGCTTATCAGGTGTGTCACGTTTAACAAACGCTTCACATCCCCAGACCTTTAAGTAAGAAAAGTTGGGAGCTTTTCCAGTCCATATTTCATATGGAGTTTTAACAACCTTCTTAGTTGGAACCATATTCAAAATGCGAATAGCAGTTTCAAGGGCATAATCCCAAAAAGTAAAAGGTAGAGTCGTAAGTTCAAACATTGATCGTACCATGTCAAGTAAGGTACGATTTCTCCTTTCAGATACACCATTTTGCTGTGGAGTATAAGGAGATGTGAGCTGCTGGATAATTCCACACTCAGCTAAGTAATCTTTGAACTCTTGACTTATATACTCACCACCTCTATCGGATCGAAGAGCTTTAATCTTCTTTCCAAGTTGTAATTCTACTTCACTTTTGAAAACCTTAAATGTTTCAAAGACTTCATGTTTATGTTTAAGTAAATAAACATAACCATAACGACTGAAATCATCCGTAAAGGTTAAGAAGTAGACAGCACCACGTTTTGACACATGTCTAAGTGGACCACACACATCAGTGTGTATCAATCCAAGTAGATCAGAAGCCCTTTCCACTTGTGGTGAAAAAGGTTTCCTTGTCATCTTCCCAGCAATGCAAGACTCGCATTTGTCAAATGATTCATCATTGACCGTTTGTAAAAGCCCATCGTGTTGCAGCTTTTCCATGCGTTTCTTGCCAATATGGGCAAGGCGACAATGCCAAAGATAAGAAGAGTCACAGTTCGACTTGCTCTTCTTATTGCTAATGCTATACAACGAATTATTTTCATTGGATATACAACCATCCATATCAATTTCAAACACACCAAGAATAGGAATTGCATTAAAGTAAAAAACATTATTTAAAGAAACTGAAATTCCATAACTTGTAAAAGTGTGCACAAAACCAATATCTTTTAACAAAGAAACTGAAATAACACCCCTAACAATGGAGGGTGCATAATGACAATTATTTAGTTCTAAAATTAAGCCCGAAGGCAACACTAAATCAAAAGTCCCTATGGCTTCGACAGCTGCACGCTTTCCATTTCCAACGTACAAGTATCTCTCTCCACAGGTCAGCTTCTTCGCCCCTCTAAGTCCCTGCGATGTATTACAGATGTGAGTACCACATCCTGTATCATATATCCAGGAATTTAACTTATGAGGAAAAGAAAATAATTCAAACATAAAAATACCTGATGAGCTAGGCACCATCTTATTTTTATTCTGAAGGCACTCATTCAGATAAACTGGACAGTTCCGCTTCCAGTGACCTGGTGAGTTGCAGTGGTGGCAAGACAAATCCTTCTTAGGATTTTCCTTTTTCTTTCCAGGGTTCTTCTTAGGAGCTGGTGGGATGACAACTTGTTTCCCCTTTCCTTTTCCTTTCCCTTTCTTATCTGCTTGCGGCTTAGGCTTATTCACCCTACCACCCTGTATAGCGAGCACAGCAGGTGTAGGAGCCTTCTTTGGCAATCTCTTCTCGTAGTCTACAAGCATTGCATGTAACTCATTCACTGTCTTCCCCGTGCAATGCATGTTAAAATTGCGGACAAAATCACCAAATCGTTCCTGATTAAGGGAATGATTGATGAGTCCGACACATACATCGTTCGAGTAACCACAGCCGAGCTTCTCCAATTGGTCCAAGTGATGTTTCATCTCAAGGACGTGGTCGGAGACAGATTTGCCAGCCTCCTGCCTGCAGCTGTGAACCTTTTCAATTAGTTCATATAGTTCAGCTGCTGGTGGCTTCTCAAACATGCGTTTGAGTTCATCTAGCATGCTCATAGGCGGATAGTGCTCAAATTGTTTTTGCAATTGAGCAGACATCCCCGAAAGAATTAGACACGCCACATCATTATGCTTCTCATATTCAACACGATATGCCTCTAATTCAAGAGCAGTTGCCGTGTTGGGAGGAGCTTCAGGCAGAGGTGTAGTCAAAATTTCAACCCTTTTGGCAACACGAAGGATGATCCTAAGTGAACGATGCCAATCATTGAAATTAGGGCCAGTCAGTTTGTCCCTTCCAATCATATCTTTGAAAGCGGCACTCAGTAAGCTCATAGTGTTATCAGATTGAGCCATCTACAGAAAAAGTTCAAAAAACCATCATTAGTATTTTGATAATTTTCCTTTTCAATAAACAATTAAATACCCAAGGTTCATATTCATATAACCAATTAATATTTATTGAAAACTAGGATCCAAAATGTCATAATCTCATCACATCAGTTGATCTGTTAGTGATGAACCTTATACAAAATGGTAGAGCATTTGCTCAATTGCCAATTTCAATTGCAATTCCTAGATTTATGGGATTTACATATAGCCAATATCAATCGCCATGTAAACATGTTTTATCCCATCTTATGCCTTGAGTTTTCAGTTTTCACCGCCTAACTCAATTAAGTTTTCCAACTTAAAAAAACTGCAAAATCGTCCATGCCCGTTCTCACGACACGTGGACATTTTACCCTTTGATTAAGATCTAAATCACGTTCTCACGCAAATAGAAAGTAATCTTAGGTGTTTCCGTTTCGTTGGATGGCATATAACTTAAATTTTAAAGGGTAATAATTTTGATGTTAAATCAAATATGTACAAAGATGTCATGCATTCATCTTTGTAGCATAGTTTTTATTAAAACATTTATATCTTGTTTTAATGTTTAAGTTTTTCATCATCAAACTTTAATTGAGGTATTGGGTTCACCAATCAAGGAATTAGTGTTAATTATCATCCATTATACCGTACTTTTGCATAAGTGTAAACACTTAGTGTTTCGGATAATTACCACCTAAGTGGCGCATGGAATCAACACGAATTCGCCCTTAAGATGAGCTTGCACATTTAATGACTTACTAAGTAGCTCCACTCGAACTTACAGGGGGCAGAGGACCAGGTACGTGCTAAAGCACAACCTTAGACATCCATTCAGTGTGACTGTGCGCACTTCTTTAAACCCCTTTTATTAGTTCATTCTCATGGGTGAGCCTTTCAGTCATTTGTACCAAAGTCATCAATCAATTAAACGATTATGATTACTATTCTTAAAAATACATGTTTCACCATTGTTTAGATCAGTTTATTTTTCTTGTAAAAATACCCTTGTTACAAAACACAAACAAGCAAGTATTTGAAAAAATAAACAAATAAACAATGAATACATAACAAATAAAAGTCATGCATATCAAATAGCCACATGCAAACGGTTTTGATAAATCTTATTAATAACCAATTTTATATCTGTCAATATGCATATATTTAATTAAGACTTCCACCCGTTTTCATCTATGTACAAGGTGAACCACATGCATCGATTCATCGATTGCGTAAGTCAAAACTAAATATATACCACATAGCACATAATTGATTAAAATTAATAAAAATTGAGGTCTTCCCCAATTCAAGATCTATCATTATTTAATGTATATCACTTAAAACATGAAAGACATACAATAAACAGATCCATGATAAAACATGCAGGTAATAATCATGGATATAAATTACACTTAACAATTAATGCAATTAAACAGAGTTACGCATATACACATAAAGTTGCATGCATCTTAGGGTTTCTAATCCAATTAAAACAAAAGTTTACAAAACCCTAATTAGGGCACCAAAAAAACGCCCCCCCTCAAAATTAGGGTTTAGGTTTTGCAAACCCTAGATCTAAGCATACAAATAATAACACATTCATGTTTATTTTAATTATGTGTTTCAGTAATTAATTACTTGTTATACAAGGCTCGTGATGCCACTGTTAAGTTTATGATATATAAAATAAAATAAAACATAAAGACATCAAGAGTACACAGCGGAAGACTTAAGATCATAACAAATAAATTAATTAACTGAAAGTATGCGTAACGTACCTCTTGCGAATATCAAATCCCTCGAGCAAAGCAAACCACCCTCGAGCAAAGCAAACCAAAGAAGTACTAAATGGTGTAAGAATAATGTCTTACAACCACGTTCTTGTACACACGAATTAACCAACGAATCAAGCGATTGCTAGATCTAACACAAGCCCTCGTATATGCAAAAACAAAACCGAACTCCCTAACAAATGGGGTTTTCGGCCAAGCTATGCAAAAGAAAGAGAAGATAGGAGATCTAGGGTTAATTCAATGCACAAGGTGTGAATGAAACCCTAGACCCTACCCCTCCTTATATACTAGAAGTAAAACTTAGAGGACAAGTTAGGGGAATTTTGAGGCCTTGGAAAGCCTATGGCCGGCCACCTATAGGAGCCCAAAGCCCATCCCATAACTTTCCCAAGTTTCCATTTCTAGTCCTTCTCTTTTCCATTTTAACGGTCGTTAGTCATTTTTCCGTTAAATACATAACGATCGTTAACCGGACTTAATGTGTAATAATTAATCGTAAACATAAACATTAATTATTAACTTTAATTCTCATTCGCTAATGTGTGCAATCCCGTGGTCACGAGTTCGAATCCGGACATTCACATGTTTGTAAATATATACATTTCCAACAAAAAGTACATACGGAAATTGGTTGTTAAGTCGGCACAGCAGTCTAAACCGACGTGTTAGTTATTAGCCAATAAAAAGGCTGAAAGACACTTGTTTTTCTACTACTGAACAATTACTCATGAGCATCATACCTTCAGTATGACTTCATCAACATCGTCCTAACGCCAATGCTAATAGCAACCACAAATATTGTGATTACCCGCTACCACATCAGCTTTGTCTCTCCAATATTACACCCAACCATAACTTGCTAGTGGTGACCATAATGGCGACCGTAACTTTTTTTCTTTCTTTTAAAAAAACTAAAATTTCATTCATAATTAAAAACATAACAATTCCACTAAAAAAAAAAAAAAAAAAAAAAATTACGATTACAATGCAACTAAAAAACATTACGATAACTGGTGCCATGGTGAATAACTTTTTTTTCTTCATTTTTTTAAATAAAATAACATTCAATCAAAAATAAAATTCACATATGTCTAAACCAAAATTAAGCAATGAAATTTACATTTGTTGGTTATACTTTTGATCAAAAATAAAAATTCACATTTATTGAGTATACTTTTGATGATAATAAATAAGTTAAAAAAGAAATTAAATATCGTAGATGATAAGATTGTACTCCCTCCGTCTTTAAATAAGTGTCTAGTTTGACTTTTCAGAGTCAAACTGGTTCAACTTTGACCGTAAATATTTTTTTGTGTTATATAATAATTGAGATGGATTAAAGTGAGAGGGCACAATGCACACAACTCAAAAACATAAATATAAATATTAAAGCAAACAAAAGCATTTTCCAATGTCATATTAAATACCCCAAGGTCGTCATCTTCCTCTCTTCCTCAGCTGACCTGCAAAAAAAAAGAAAGAAAAAACACGTCACACTCTTGATGTAATAAAAAGATATTTAACAAATTTACTCTAACACAAATTTATGCATTTAATTCAGCATTAAGTCAAATCAAATTAGTCCATGATCAATTTCCTCACACTCTTGATGTAATAAGGTGGACACTTTGGGCACTTTGTATGGACACTTTGGTTTGGGTTTTAGATTGATGTGACGATAAAATATAGTTTGGTTTGTGGTTTGGATTCAACAATGACAATCACACCCTCAAAAGTGATTCCTCATAAGTGTGGTGGAATTCACTAATTTTTTAAGAGATCCACATTATTGTCTCTCACAATCTTGTTTAAAAAAGTATTTTTAATTATTATTTTATTTGATTTATTACTTTTATAATTATTATAATTTTATATTTTCTCTCGTTTACATCAAATCTAAAGTCAAATCCTAACTCAAATTTAAATCTAAATCTAAATCTTAATCTGAAATCCATCTACAAACCAAGCAGACCCTAAGTAGTCAGATTGTTAACTAGGGCTCAACGCATAAGTTTGGTTTTTATCATTACTCACCAATCTTTGTTCTTTACACAGTAATTCCAAAACTGGTTTCTAAGTCCACGCAGTAGTCAACTGACTTGTTAGTTTCCGGTCGATAAAAAGGCTAAAAATCGTTTAGTTTTATGACATGACAATGTAAAAATCTTTCAGAGCCATTTATGCAAAAACTTATAAAAACACTGTGTCATAATCTTAATGGATTTAGTTAGGATTGACCATAATTCATCAACGATTGCCCTACTATTAAGAGTAAGCATAATTTCTTGTTGCATGACAATGTAAAATATCTAAAGAGAACATTAGTATTCATGAGTTGAGTTCAATATAAACCCCATGTGTTTGTTAAACGTAACAGTGAGCACTCAGCAGTATTAGTGGGCAGTAGTGAGTTATGAGCAGTAGCCACAACTTACTGCTCATCGCTCACAACTTCTTAAAAAAGCATTGAAAAAATGAGCATTCCTAAAAAATAGCAAAACTCACCGATCATTTGCCAAACAACTACTAAAAATCAAAATGCTCATTTCTCACCGCTCCAAAAAGATCCACACTGCTCCATGCCAAACATACCCTTTCTATATCCAATGAACCAATCATACTCATCCCTTATTTCATCAAAATTTAAAAAAAAAAAAAAAAAAAAAAAAAAAAAAAAAACAACAACTTTTCACTTTTTTTGAAGATAAAATATCTTACAAACGGTAAATCGTTAAGCAAAACAAAAAAATACACCATCGCGACGAGAATTTTGTTATCTTTTAGTAAACGGACACTTCGATATACTTTCGACGAACCTTTTTTTCAAGTTGTGTTTGTGTTAAAATTTGCATCCGGGGAAATCGCTTGTGATTTGTAAGTTAGAAATCACATGTGATTTGTAAAATAAAAATCACATATAATTTTTTCCAACGTAAATTCCGACACTTACAAAAAAAAGTAGAAAACAATTTGTCGAAAGTATCTAGAAGTGACCCTCTATAAAAAGATGATTTAAATCTCGTCGTGATGGTATCTTTTTTTCGCGTAACGACTAACGCTTTGTGTGATATTTATTTATTTATTTATTTTAAATGATGAAAGTAAATTGTTTTTTTTTTCCTTAAAAAATGGATGGGTAAGATTGATTCATTGGACTTATAGACAATTTGGAGTCTACATTAATATTCTCTTGTTCATAAATCTTAGTTTTATGAATAACACAAGGGTTAATACTAAAAAAATTTACAAATTAAGATGCGTTTATGTTAATGTTAGATACTGAAAGTTGAGGGTTTATATAAGGGTGAAAGCTAAAGGTACGCAACGTACTTTTTCAGAATTACACATCTAGCTAATATATTTTGTTAAGGGTCAAAGCTAGCTAACATATTTTCAAATTTCACTCGATCTAGCTAATATGACCTGTTGGTAGTAGGTTACCAGGTCACCTTGGCGAAAAATTTGCGCAGTTAGTCCTCTAGGACTAACGTCCGTTAGCTAGATGATAACGACCGTAAAAAAAAAAAAAAAAAAAAAAACTTTTAAATTTTTTTTCTAAAAAAACGTAAACTTTTATAAAAAAAAACATAAAAAAAAAAAAAAAAAAAAAAAAAAAAAAAATAATTTTTTTAAAAAAAATTTAAAAAAAATGTATTTAAAAAAAAAAAAAAAAAAAAAACGTAAAAAATTTTAAAAAAAAACGTAAAATTTTTTTAAAAAAAAAACGAAAACTTTTTTAAAAAAAAAACGTAAAAATTTTTTTAATTTTTTTTTTAAATTTTTTTTTTTTTTTTTAAACGTAAGATTTTTTTTATAAAAAAAACGTAAAAATTTTTAATTTTTTTTTTTTTAAATTTTTTTAAAAAAAAACGTAAAATTTTTTGAATTTTTTTTAAAAAAAAAGTAAGATTTTTTTTTAAAGTTTTTTTTTTTTTTTTTTTTTTTTTTTTAACGGTCGTTATCATCTAGCTAACGGTCGTTAGTCCTAGAGGACTAACTGCGCAAATTTTTCGCCAAGGTGACCTGGTAACCTACTACCAACAGGTCATATTAGCTAGATCGAGTGAAATTTGAAAGTATGTTAGCTAGCTTTGACCCTTAACAAAATATATTAGCTAGATGTGTAATTCTGAAAAAGTACGTTGCGTACCTTTAGCTTTCACCCTTTATATAACTCAAAACCCTAATTAAAAACAAATTTGATTCTTAAGATCGAACAGGTATCTCTCTCTTATAACATCGTAAGTTCGTAACCATTCTTTGTTATAGAGAAACCATTCTTATTAATGATTTTTGTTTATATAGTTTTTTTTTTTTTTTTTTAGTATATGGTACATGATTGATTTATGTAATTTTTAATGTTGCAGAATCAGATGGATGAATCAAATTGTATTGGGAAAGAGCCGGAGATGTCAATCAAAAACACTAAACAAGTTGATTCGTATAATGTTGAGTATATAGCTTCTCCAAGGGGTGTCAAAAAGGATATCGCCGAAAAACTATATCAAGTTCTGAAATTTTGTGAGTCTAGTATCATTCACGAAATTGATAAGTGCAAGGTAAATACTAAATAGATTTCAATGTTCATACATCGATTGATATATGTCACATACGTGTATTCTAAAACCTTTGTGGTTATTCATATACAGTGATACATATATGTATTATAAAACCTTTTTAATAATTTATATACAGCTTTTCCGTCTCAAAATATAAGTTCATTTGAACTTTTTGAATCCAACTTTGACGTTAAATATTTTTCTTTGTATTATATACATTACAAAAAAATATCATTTTACCACACTTCTAAAAAGTGTGTAGAATATTTTGAGTTTATTTAACATTTATAAATATGTAAAAATTAGTTACATAAATAAGTGTTAACAAATTTTAAAAAAACAAAGGAGTTTCCACACCTATATGTGTTTAAAAAAAAAGTTCACACTTTTAAGTGTTAAAAAATCTATAATTTGTCCACACTTGCAAATGTGTATTATATTTGTAACACCCAAATTCTCCACATAGGAGGAAAAGTGGGGAGGAATTGGGTGTTACAAAACTTTTTTTTGAAACACATATAGGTGTGAAAACTCTTTTGTTTTTTAAAATTTGTTCACACTAATTTATGTAACCAATTTTTACACTCAGTATGATAAAATGACATCTTTTTTGTAGTGATAATACTTGATGAAAATTATACTAATAAAAATACATTTAAAATCCAATCCATTTAAATATTTTGCATCGAGTATTATATAATAAAAACAAAAATATTTAAAATTTGGATTCAAAAAGTCAAAATGAACTTATATTTTGAGACGGAAAGAGTAATACATATATGTATTTTAAAACCTTTCAGTAATTCATATAAAATAATATTTTTATTTTTTTATAGAATAAACATTATATAAATTTCACTTTCCGGTTCAAAATAAGATCATGCAAAAATTTACAGTTTTTGTTGGTATCTATTCACAGGCCTAAATCGAAGCCAATTCCTTTGCAATACGTGCTTATAGTTAACCATGATTCGTGTGTGTATGTGAGACTGAATTTTGTAGAAAACAGAAAAATGTAAACACTTTCTATTGATATTGAATAATAAGGGACAAACTGTTTACAGAGACTCGATCTAATCCTATATATACATTGTGAATCGACATGACCTCTAAATGTCCTTAACAAATAACTGTTTTGTAACTGCCAAACTAATAACTAACTATCCTAAAAGGCTGTTTGAGTTAAGGTTCGACCCAACCCATTACATGTTGCCTTTTGACCCATACGACCCATAAACAACTTAAACATAAAAGTAAATTGTTCTATAACATTCACAGACATTACTAGTTTACAGTTTTAAGGTATGTAAAACTATAAACTTTTGACTTTAAATATATAAACTTAGGTTATTAAAACGCAAATAGTTGTGAAACCTTCTTGTACTCAGAAAATGATATCAGTAGGCATTTAAAAGACACATGTTTAAATATAGAGAAGTCATTGTGATGCCTAAACTCGCGTGTCCGTTTTGGGTGTGATACATGGGTTCACTTATTCATTAACCTAATGACACACAACTTAGCCGATGAGTCCATTTATAGTGGCAAAATTTTTTATTGAAGATTCTATCAAGGAGCTAGAGCTAATAAAAACATTACATAGGAATGTGACAAATAGAGTGTGCATCCATGATTCAATCATACCAAACCAAATGTGAGGCGACTAAGTTTATTAACCGTTGAATATATCTAGTTGTTCTTCGAATTAAGTTAGGCAGTATAACTGACATTTGCCTCTTTCTTCTTTCATAACTAAATTATAAAACAGAAAGATGAAATTCGCATAAACAACGAAATAATGTGGTTTTCGAGCTCTGATAAGCGAGAGTAGTGGAAGAAACAGCATATCAAAAATCTTGAAGAAGCTTTAAGAGAAGTTAATCCTCCGACGAGATCAATTCCAAGAACTACCGGTTTCTTACATTTGACAAAAGAATATGAAAAAACACCTGTAAGCTGTTTGATCTCATTTTTCCTTAACTGATAACAATTTTAGTAGAAGCTTAGAAATATACTTGACTTTCACACTTTTGTAGATGTGCTTTCGTTTAGTTCCATATTTTACAATTTTTTTGTCAGCTGGAAACAGAGGTTTCAACAAGAATATATGCTATCGCTTAGAAACAGAAGTTTCACACTTCTGTTTCATTTAATTAATTGATTGTCAAAAATAATTTATGAGACAGAAAATAGAAAATTTTGATTAACACTAGGTTTAAAACTTTAAATGTATTGTGAATTGATCGTGGGTCTATTTTATTTTTCAGAATTATGTAGGTACTGACAAGAAACGTTGCCATAATAGGGTCAAGAAAGGGCGAACGGACTTTGAATATTTCAGTAAGGTTCAGGAAGAACTTATACTTTCAATGAGATCGGATAAAAGACCATTTTTTTATGATGCACAAGAGCTTAACAATGTGGTTCATGGTATTGGGGCACAAGAGCTTAACTATGTGGCATGTATCCATAAGCCGTATACAAAATTTTGCTTTTCCTTACCCTTGTCATAGTTTCTGACAAATGGTTCATTTCATATTTCTGTTAAAAGATGGAGAGCCTCGTACACAGGATCCAACATGGCAACAATAACCGGGCAGAGGAAGCAAAATTATATCATGAAATTAGATATCTCAGCGATACAATAGAAATATACACAGCGCCAACAAGACCTGCTGACACTCCTACATGGACATGGGAAGAAAGATTATTTCATGAGAAAAGGAGACTAACCCGTGACAAACAATACAGACAACAGAAGTTGAAGGTAGTTGGGTCTCTACCTCTTTAAAGTTCATCACTAGTTGATCCATCGTTTATATATTACTTGTCAATTAATCCATGCTCATATACTACTAGATTGTGCTACACCAACTAGAGAAAGCTCATACTGTTAGAAGGGGCCAACTTAATCTAGAGTTGGATCTTTTGAGAAAGAATATTAGATGTATGGAGAAGGTACTTGAAAAAATTTCTTTGAGGATGAAAGCCTATAAATGTGCTTATAAACTTGGAGAGCAACAAAATGAGGTGGTATAGTTTTCAGTTGTAACATATCTAGTGGATAATAAATTTTTATGGTAACCTTGATAATTAACTTTTGTTGTTTATATTCAGAAATCAAGTTATAGTGAGTACAAATCATCGCTCATGACATATGTGAAAGAACTAGCCCGAAGAGGGGATATTGTGGAACTGATGCAAGTTTGTGATAGGCAGCTTTAGCTTTTTCAAGGTTGCAGCGCGCAAATTCTAATTTATAATCATGGCTTTAGCTTTTTGAAGTGGTGGAGGATATCATTTGTGGGATTGGGTTCCATTGCGAGTGAGAGATAGAGATATGCGAAGAGTACTTGGACTATGAATTGAAGAGGTAATAAAAGAATCTTGATAAGTTGATATTAGAATCTTGAATATGACATGAATACATATGTGCAATTGTGCGTGTCATTGTTTGTATTTCTTTCAGTTTGTAAGCGCGTTCCTCTCCGATAAGTTTTCAAAGTGTATAACTTGCATATGCCTTAATCAAGATTTTTCTAAACATCATTTTTGAACAGTAATATCTTGATAACAAACTAGCAATTAAGTAACAAAAATATGACTATCAGATTAAACAAACATACATGAGGAGATTCGGTCATAAAGCCAATCTAACCATCCAAGGTAGTGAACGAACTTTAATCTATTCACAAAGTTCATGTATCTTTTCTTGGAAGTAATTAAGTTGAAGCACAACTGATTCCGATACATCCATAGAACCTAAGTGGTAGTGTGGATCATAATTAACATCGAAACAAGAGTGCTCTTGATTGTGAAAGTTGAAATTATCAGCTCACAACGCAAGTTCTTAAAGGTTTTTGGGGTAATCGGCTGATCTCCATTATGATCTGAATTCGTCCCACAAGTTAGCAGCAACAAGGCGCTCCACAAATAAGTATTAAGCTTGATTCACTTGGTTCCATATCATTGAAAGAACTTACCTTGATTCAAACACCATCCATATTACTTACTCCAAATTAACATCCCCTAAAGTGATGTTAAAGTAATTAAGTTTACAAACATGAACTAAACCAAGACCATATATACATTAAGCTCAATTATCTATTCAAGCATTGGCATTACATAAATGAGGGACTTCTTGTCCAATATGACCCTGAGATTACCGGTTAAAACCCTTTTTCAAAAAAAGTATAAGAAATCACCTCTTAAGAGAAATAAAAAAGCCGAAGTGGAATTCGATCACCGGCCGATCCCTCATATTACAGTAAAACTATAACGGAATACTGTAATCTTAAAGAAGAGTATTGGACACTACTTCCATTTTAGTCAATGAGCGACAAATCTAAAAAGGGTTAATTTAAAAAGCTTGATTCAGTCACAGTAGTAACCTGGGTCGACCTTGCCACATCAGCTTTCTCTCTCTGACGACATGACGACGACCTAGTTGCCTTTTTTTTTTTTTTTTGTCCACGCATGTGATAAACACTCGGTCGAACGAACGAACTAGTTCGTCCCTTTTTCTACCTCAACCGAACACAACCTATGGTACCACAGTGGGGCAACCTTGGGTCACCCATGCTCAACCGATTGGGTCGACCGGACCATTGTGACCAGCCTCACTGGAAAGGGTTCTAAGTGTCCCACATTGGTGGAGGTTTTAACCAAAAGTGGGTAAATATGTAGGAACGTGTACAATAAGGTTAGTTTAGATTAAAATGGATTTTAGTAGCTGTGAGACTTGGTTGAGGGTTGCAAGTTGAAAAGCTACCAGCACTTTGTTCACAACTACCGAAAACATTTACGTCTAATGAGGTAGGATCAAGTGAGAAATATAAATAAAATGAGAAGAAACTATAACCACAAATATTATATGCATCTCCTTATTATTTATTTTTCCTTATTTAAAATATGTGGCTACAATTATTTCTCACTCTTTTCATTTTAATAAATTTTCTCACTAGATCCATACTCTGTCTAATTTTATTTTTATTTTTTATTTTTTTTAAGAAAACTTATACTACAATAGATAATCAATAACATAAGTAAAAAAGTAAGAGTAGAGATCCACTGATAAGAAAATTTAAAATGATAAGGATGAGAAATAACTATAATCACACATTTTAGATGCATCGATGTGATATAGATACATCTATATTCATTTAAATGCATCCTTATTAGTTTCAAACGTGATTTTGAATTGAAAATGATGCACATTAGTACTAGAACAAATTTGACCGACAAATGATGAAAAATACATAAAATTCACCTAACTAGATGAAATACATCTAATCTATCTATCTATCTATATATATATACTAGTCTCCTGACCCGGCCGATGGCCGGGCTAGTGTCATGTAAATTGGTTAATATTATTATTTAAATTTAATTTTGTTTCTAATGAATTTGTTATTAAAATTTAATTTGTTTTGTTGAATATTTATTAAGATTATTATTATTTTTTTGTGAAAATACTAACATATGAAGTTCGTTTATAATTTTTATTGCATTTTATGATTTCAAAAAATGTCATATATAATTCAAACATATCGCCATACGTGTCCAGAAAACATTAAATAAAAATATACCATGCTTAAAAAACATTAAGTTTTTAAATATTGGAGTAAACAAAAAGATGAAATAAAAAGAAACCATTGTTTATAAACTAATTTGTTTTAATACATTTTGTTTAAGTAATATATACTTACACTTTCCAGCAAAAGAAGCAAATTGAACAATGCTAAAAAGAGGTTTGATATTTAAAATTATTGATAACCATGGCTTGCAAAAAATGCAAAATAGCCAACTGATTACAACATGAAACAAAGATATACTTAAAAAGTACGAAAAACAAACATATCAATAGTGAATATGTTTTTAGTTGACAACTAACAAACAGATAGGAGAACATTTAATGTTCATCGGCGCTAACATTGTGGTCAACAACATAATCATCGATTATGTTATGTCCGGCTTCACGAAGTCGTTTGATTATTTCATCTGCCTTCTTTACATTATCCATCATGTTATTCCAAGTGTCGTTTTGCTTTGACTTAATCTTATGCCAAGTACCGTTTAAATATAACCATGCTTGATCTGTTTCAATGAATCCAATAAATGTGGTTATCGAAACAAAGTTTCATTACATAATGAAAATAAAAATTATGATAGACCGTGTTATATATGTTTAAATATACAATACCTTTAGGTTTTTCTGAAGCATCTTCCTTATTTTTTTCTTTATTGTGACCAGGGTTATGATCAGATGTAGGATTTGTCATAGCTGTTGGTTCAACAACACGACTCTGCTTATCATGTTCCTTGTGTGATTCTCTTTTTGAAGAACTGGATTCAATGGATTTGTATTGGTTTGTAGAACTGGATTCCTTGTGTGATTCTCTTTTTGAAGAACTGGGTTCCCATGTGTGGTCACATGTTTAACCTATTTACATCAAAATGGGTCGCTACATGTTATTTTGTATCTCTAGATGAGTGGAAATGGCTTCTATAGAACCTGGACCAAGTGCTCAAAGGAGAATATTTATCACACTCTTGTGTAATAAATCGAGGGCTATCAAGAAAATTGTTGTAGCCAATGGCTATTCAATCTGTAGGAAGTTCATTATTTACACATAGAAGGAACTTATCTGAGGTGGCCAGTCTCTTACCAAACTCGATGCTAGAGGTTTTTAATGAGATATAAAGCTGGTGCAAATAGATATTATTATGATTATTATATAAATAGAAGGATAAACTTAGCTTCAGCATTTCATTTTTCGCTGTCAGCTTTTGGTCAAGTGCTT
The DNA here is from genome assembly GCA_019973895.1 of Chrysanthemum seticuspe. Classification (NCBI taxonomy): domain Eukaryota; kingdom Viridiplantae; phylum Streptophyta; class Magnoliopsida; order Asterales; family Asteraceae; genus Chrysanthemum; species Chrysanthemum seticuspe. The sequence goes on along the minus strand of BPTQ01000006.1, from coordinate 266,268,053 downwards.
TATTCAGATGTACTTCCGAAATGAATCTGATGTATCAGATGTACTTCCGAAATGAATCTGTTACATATTAATATTTTCATTACATTTCAATGAATTTAGATGTGTTACTCGAAAATCTAATATGTGTAACAACCGTCCATCCTCCTTTTGCCGCATCTTTTTCCCTGTCTTTTTTTTCCTTACCAAGCAAGCGTTGATTTCCACACATCATGTGATGAACCTGCAAATTAGAACCAAGGAGGTTAGTAAACAGAACTGAGCTGTTATATGATTCACTCAAAATGACTTGAGATGACACCTCATTAGGCCATGAGTATGCTTAGATAGCCATACCAAAATATATCACATCGAATCACTGCTATGAGTATGCTTATACACAACAAAATTTAATATGTTGTTTAATACAGATAAAAAAAATGCACGTATACAAACGATTTCATACCATTCAAACCACACGTTTATCTCGAATGGATATTACTAAACAGATTGTAGGGTAGTGTCTAATAACTGAGCTATGCCAAAGTCATTATACACAGCTCGGGAGATCTTATTAATTAAATGCCAAAGACTAAGAACCCTCAGTACATATCTTACCGATTGCACCTTTTGCAAAACACCGCAACACTTCACTGTTACAAACTTATACATTGTTTGAAAAAGGATTTTAGGTGGTGTTTAGAATTTTATACTAATTTAACTTTTATGCTTTTCTCCTTATTTATAAGTCTATATATCCAAAGTGTAGTCAGTATTCTGGCATTATGCCATTTTTACTCGCTTTTTACCTATTTGAATTTATATGGGTCTAACAATAACAACAAAGACATGCCCAATCCCGCCAGACCATGGTGACTTTATATGAGTCTAAATGTAATAAAAATGCTATGTTCAGCTTAAATATGTTTTGGTACAGAGTTGTTTCAGATTGTAAACTATAGAAAACGTACCAGAAAGGTCATCTAAAAAAAGGAAATGATCCAACGACTTCAATTCCGGCCTACAAAACAAAAACCAAAGATCAGAATTCAGAAACCCAAAGTGATACAGGAATTCTTGAAACTAAAAATCCAATCTTTTTATGCACAAAATTTCTTTTCTCAATGAAAAGAAGCCTGAACCAACCGAAACCTAGATTGACAAATAAGCTTGAAGGTTGCTGGTACCATTTTCATTCTCAGTTATGGATTTAGTTAGTTTTCCTTTCATCGTATCCCATGAGAACTCTAAGGTAAACTTGGTGTCCTCTTCCTTCTTCATGGAACTGCACTTTTTGAAACAAAATAAAACAGCTATAAGAAACATCACTCAACAATGTTGATTAAATAAACAATGTAATTTTTTTTGGTACGTTGCTTACGTGAAATGAGAGTCCCTTCAAGAGGTACATAAGCATTCAGTTTGTTCTTTCCAGGAATGGTAAAGGGCCAGTCAGCTGGCACGACTCTGGCCATATGTGTAAGAACGACGCTTACCATGAGGAGCACTCGATCAGTTAGAGGTATCTACTGGTAGTTGCTGATTGTGCAACTGTTTTGCCTGTCATCTGCAAATTAACACCATTAATAATCTACTCATTATTACGTGAAAAACTTAATCCTAAAACAAATGCTTATTACCTTCACGAAAATCATCTGACCCATTGTAACCAAGATCTAGATCATAACCGTTGAACTGGTCCTAAAACAAATACGTATTACCTTCAACTAAATGCGTAGTTGCATACCGTATTGTTCAACGTCTTCAACCAATCTCTAGTCTTTGACCTTGTTGTTTGCTTCTGCAATTAAGCCTCCGTTTGATCCGTTGGTACCATATATCCAGCCTTATGCACCTGATTCAGTCAAAACATTGTTTACTAAAGCAATGATAGTTGTTAATGAGGTGCATATAGAATTATATAAAATGTTGCACACTAACCTCAAGAAAAGTGAGAGGGCCATGGCTCTTTAGTTGTTCAGTTTCTTTCCCATCTACTTTGAACATAACAATTACGGATGCTTCAAAAATTCCGTTGCCATTACCCATCCAATGTTCCCTGTATAATCAAAAGCAGTTCATTAACCTTGTAAAAACATATTAATTTTTTCTCGTTAATCAAACTTAATCTAAGGCAACCAAAAAAATACCCATTACCTCATCTTCGTGAAGCTTCTTATCTGACCACTTTTACAAAGCATAACATCTGATTTCCCACCATTCTTTAGCCTTTTGTGCATTAAACCTCCTTTTGCTACACCAAACATTTAGACAATTTAGATTAATAAAAAATAAAAAAAATAAATAATAAATAAAATGGAACAGCTGCGAATCGTCTAATCCTTTCAAGTTTCATGTGATAAAAATACAAAGTCATATGAATCATAAGTAGTATTTACCTTGTCCTTGCAAATGGCTTGGCATTTTTAAATTCTAAACCCTCCAATCTTGCCTCTCCTAATCTATTAGAGAGTCGTTGCGGTTGTTGGGACTTGTGCAGGTGCTGATGATAGCGCGGGTGTTGGGGCAGCAGATACTATTGCAGAGTGTAAGCTTCGGATTTGCCCCGCTTGCAATACAAAAGCAATATGTGATGCCGCAAATGCTGCAGCCTCCTGTTATATGGAAACGTGAACAGAAATTAGCTAATAAGCACAGTTGGTATGGGTTATAACTCGAAATTAACCCGAAGAAGTTAATCTAAAAGTTTGTTAAATTTTCATAGTATAGAAGTTATTTAAAATATCACTGAACCTGAAACAACGACATTGTATCAGTTTCAGCAACACCTGTAAACCAAGAGTGTGACACTATCTGGTATTTGTATTTTGTAACCTGTTCCCGACCCAACCTGAGCTTGTCAACATGTAACCGTGATCTTTCCCAATGCCTCAAGAAATTCAACACAACATGACCCGTGATCAATCTACATGACCCACATATTTTGCAGCCATATCATTATGCATATGTGTAATTTCAAATTTACCTTGCCCTCGAATCTCCCCTTTCGTAGACCAGCAATTTCATAAGCCTCAGCATCATTGCTTGTTCCTTTTTCCATTCTGCAATACACAAATAGTGTCAACTACTGTAGTTGCAACATAATTGATCTCGGTCAACACAATATCTCTCCATATGATTATTTTCTTTATGGGGTTTCCTTGCTGTCCCCAACATACTGGATGTAGCCAACACAATCTATTGACAGGAAAGTAATTTTTTAGAGAGTCAAGGCATTCCATGTTTCTTAAAAGGTAACTTATTCTTGTATGTTGTTAAGTCGCATAAAAGTGGTCGGCACTTTATTGTCTCACTGCTTCTTGCCTTCTTTATCTACTCATCACAGTGTTGCACATGATAAACAATTCCAAACACTAATTCCTACACTATTTATCTCTATGCCACTTTTCTACTTATAAGCAGGTAAAGTAGAACATCATATATATATAAAGAACACATTTTTACAAAATAATTCAACCTGTTAGTATGGAAAAGACAGCGGTACACAAAGACAAACCTACAAAAGGAGAACCGTCGCGGCAATTTCTTGAACACAGCTTGCAAAACTAACAATTATCATAAAACCATAAAATCATAGATAAATCATCAAATCTTAAATAGATTAGTCATTCAAAATTCTTTAAATCCATAATCAAAAGCATACCCTTCTCAAAGAGTGAGCAGAGGTGCATCGGTTGGTTCTTCGATAAGTAATTTTTTACAAAGTTACTGTAACTCATTTCTTTAGCATTCACCTTCTGAACACTCCCTTTTGATTACCTTATTCCCAAACATAATACAGCCACAGTGCACCCCTGCTGGATTCATCTCTTCTGTCGGCAACGCCTCCTGTATGAACTAACTTAATGTTACAATGATGTTCATAGCACGAAATCTATTCATATCTAATGACAGTGGCACAATGCTATTATGAATTGCTTACATTCTAATCTGCCATCGCATTCTCAAACGATTATCTGATTATTTCACATTTTTATTTCCAAGCCAAATAAGTCCAGCTGTATCCAAAATACTCAAAAGTTGGTATCACCTTTCGTAAAAATATTAACTATATGAACTCGATTCCAACACAAATTCACCAAAAAACATTTTTCGCAACCAACTAACCTGAACAGAACAAAAAGAAAAACAATAGTGATCTAAATACTAATTTCCACACACGCCAAGGGGCTGTTAGAACAGCTTATTTGTTCGCTTATCGGTGCACTGAAATTTTTAAAAGACTCTTCAATTAGCTTATAAGCTTGTAATCATAACACGCTTAATTGACACTGTTGAGCATGTTAATTTTCGTGTCTGCTGTCTACACCTATAATCAGATCAACAACAAAGTTTAAGATAACTAATTGTGTATATATTTTTGATCTTCAAAACCTTTTTAACAATGCGAGCAAGCAATTCAAAACCGATTTTCTAACCACAAATCAAGATCATAGTCAACATCAACATCTGCACCTTCGACAATCTTAGGACCCAAAAAGGCTGCTTTGGATCAATCAACCACTTTGCTTCCGAATAACCAAAATTTTAAACTGAAAGTTTGTTTCTTTCTTTTTTCATTAATCTAAAACTAAGAACTTCTTTAAAAAAAATTATAAGCTTGATTACTTACTTTAAACCCGGAATAGAAGCAGAAAAGCAATCCAACAATATCTTAACCTGACAAAAAAAATCAAACCTTTCAGGCTTATAAAATCCAATACTGAAGCTTTTGTCATTTTAATCGTAACGCCACCAACTCATTAAAAGTTATAAAGATGGTTCTTACCTCCTGTTATATTAGATTGATTCTTTTACCAATAAAATACTTCTTCATGATCTCATTGGATGCAACAGATTTATCAATTTGGGTCATTTGACCAATCTTTTCTTCTAATGTCATTCTTTTCATCAAGTCTTTGATCTGAACATTCATCGGTTGCTTTGGATCTTTGTATTTGAAGTACTCAGCTTCAACCTTGGAAGTCCAGCAGCTCATCACCATAATCAACAAAGCTAAAAGTTTCAGTTATGATTTTGAATCAAGAATCAAAATAAATTGATTTGGGCATATTTTTAGGTTACTTTGAATCATGAATCAAAATAATATATGATTTGGTGATTTTCAAAGAATGAATCGAGACTTGTTTTAGGATCGGAGTATGTGCAGTTTAATATTGGGCAATTAAAATGGAATTGATTGTGTTGCTGAAGATCAGGGATGGGGGGTTTTGGGTTGTGAAGGCGTGTGTTCTTGGCTGAAGATCTGAGGAAGGCGTGTGTTTTTTTATTGTTGGTGCGTGTAAATAAACAGGTGGCATTGCCACGTAATTAATTCTTGACACGCTGGCATTTAAGCTTGCCAAGTGGCATATATGACTCGGCATGTTCCTCTATTATATATGTGGGGAGATTTCAAGCCCCACCATTAGACCACACTTTTTGGTTACCCGAATGTATTCCTTTGGAAACAACCAAGTTAGAATTTTACCTCTAAACTGAACTTACAATGCTACTATGGTTGAACTTATGGTCTTAGACTGGTCATTTTTGAAAACAACGATTTTAATTTTAATATATTTTCTTAATAGGTTCAATAATAATAATGACAGTAAAACAATCTACGTGTGAAAAAACGTGAAATTCGATACCAAGCTCATATATTTTTGAGTACAAAATAGCAAATGAGGAAAAAAAATAATAAAGAGTTGAGATTCTTTTAACTTGATATGAGCATAAGCTGTAATGTTACTTCACAAACAAAACAAAAACAATGAGCTCTAGTAAGAACCCTATTTTTTTTTATTGTGAGAGAATATTATCGGTCAAATAAAAATAAAAAATTGTTTGTTTAACCTTATTTTTTTAAGCTAAATTTATATAGTTTTAGATTATATTTTATACACTTAGTTTTTAATGTTATTTCATAATTTAAGAGCCTATATAAACTTATTTCAATGACATGTTTATGTGAGTAAGTGTAAATGTGTAATAACATTTTTACGACGCGTCTTGTGCATTGTTGACACCCCAAAATGTGTCCAAAACTAAAACACAATATTTTACCCGACATGTCTTATGGCTAAATTTTTTACAAAGGTTTATTGTCCGACTAAGTTGTGATGTTGGTTGTGGTTAGTATATTTGGGATATATTTGTGTTTAAGGGAGATATATTATTATATGAGTGGTGATAGGCATGCCTAAATTACATGCTTAATTTTTTAATGGGTTAGGCTAATCTTTAGGCTTATAATTTAGGCATGTGAATCATTTTCCTTGGTTGTCGAAGCGCATATTCATCAACAAATTAAACAGCCTTTTGTCATTTCCCCTTATCTAGTCTTTGCTAGCCCACGAGACCTAAGCGCCGGCGATACCAATAGGGGCGACCCACCCTGGCTAACTCGATTCATCATCATCATCATCATAACTTAACTCATTTTTTCTCGTCGATCAAGGTATCATCATATCTACCATTATTCTTCTATCTCCAATTTCTTATTCTAATTACTCATTTCTAGTTGGCTATTTCCGTTTTCATCATTTTATTTTTCTTAACTACTCTAATTAATTAATTACCAAAATGGACTTAATTTAGTTTGTAAGTAAGGGGATTTGCTCTTTACAAGTCTTGTTCAATATTTCCCTTCTGTATTTTGTGTCCTACATGGCGTGTGCATATGTTGGGGGTCAAAATTGCAAGCTAGGATAGTACTCAATTTTGCTACGTCTAGTGCAAAGGTACCATTATGGTTATAATTTATACCTAGACTTGGTCTAAATGTCTAATGCAAAGATTATGAGTTGGTGTTTGCGGAAAATTATATGAAGAACGTTTGTACGCCGCTCATCGAGGCCTGAAATGTAGGATTCAGGTTTATTAAACCGATTGTGTTTGCAGATTTCACAAAATCCAATTCTATGGTAAAATATAGATATTATGATGTGCGTCAAGGTCAATATATTTGAGTTAGTGTTTGTTAAAATCTCACTTGATCAAAATATCGCGTGTTCAAAAGATCTTTGAAAGGCGGAACCGGTTTTCGAATTAGTAATTAGTGATTATCTTTTTCAAGGGTTCGAAAAATAGTCATAATGGTACTATTACTATTACACCTAGCAAAATTTAGTACGCCATAGCATATCCTCATGCTCAACGTAAATGGGGCTGTTTATTGTGACAAGTAGGACACAAACACATCGAATCGGCGACTTAAATATGTGGAAGGGCAATTTGGATGGACTTTTTAAGCTCAGTGGCGAAGGCCTTTTCAGAAAATAAGTAGCGAATTAACTTTTCACACATTTTGGATGGCAACTTTTGTCATTTTTTACATAGTTTTTTTCTAACTTATAGTACCAACACAATAATATGGTTTCTAAGTTTTGAGTTTGTCTAAAGGAGAAATACACAATTTAGACGACCAGTCCTGCACTGAGGGCCGAAGTTAGATAAGAAAGTAAAAAGTCTTCTGAATTCTGATGATGTAGTATATGACACAACCTGACATAGAAACATAGAGAACAAGCATGGTATGAAGAAACAAAAAAAGTTTTGTACAAATCCTAAGAGTGAAATAGCTGATAATGGTAACTTACCAAGAAAAATGAGTCTTAAACTAACTCACCAAAAAAAAAAGAAAAAAAGTTATAGTTTTCTCTTCCATTATAGAAACATGTAATTTCTGATTATAATCACTTTCTTCCGATTTTATTATCAGATTTTCTCCCATAAACTTAGTAATAAAACAATTGTGTTCTTGTGACAACAAAGGATGTTTATTACAGTGATGTAGGGAATAAGGTGCAATAGAAGAAAGAAGAGAGGAACTCTTCTTTTCTTATATTCAAAGGGGACCCAAAACCCTAATTTTACGCCATCAAATAATAATTCAAAAAGTTGGCCTAAGCATGATAATGTGACATGGCTGTGAGGCTAGGCGACCTACGTGCGTGCCTTTAAGCCTACATATCATCTAGCTTACCTTAGATCATATGGAAATTTCTCAAATTGTTCTTTGTTATTTATTGAATCATTGATCTCATTAGTCTAATTTTGACCCAAACTCATTGGACTGCCCGGCACATGTTGCCACTTTACTTGGGAAAAGTACAATATTCAGTTACATTTTACTTTGTTAATAAGAAGTTGGATTTTACTTGGTAAAGTCCTCAAAAGTGATGTTATGGGTGGCATTACAATGGGTCTCTGGTGCAGATATGTATGTTAATGAAAATTTTAGTTTATGCTTGATATATGAGTTTATAATGATTAGTGACATGTTCCATAAAATGATATCAGTATCAAGCTATCAAACTTTTCTGTTTGTGGTGTCTTTAACTAGAGAATTAAGTTGGAAAGGGAGATTGGAAGATGTGGTATTACCACATAAAAGCAGACCAGATAACATTACTGTTTGGGTTTTGATGATGATTTTCCATGTAGTGGTTCTCTTTAAGATAAATATCAATATAAGTCAAGTATGAATGTTTAGTGTGGCTTATTATAGAACACCCTTCTGCTAAATGTACCTGCTGGATAACATGGTAAAATTTATAAAGTAGTGGTTGTGACTTTTCAAGTTAACCTACAGACCGGTGTCGTGATTTTGACACACTTTTATATTGCTTGGTAAATTGCCCAGGGTGGATTCCCTACTTAAGTGGTTTACCATGTCATCTATAAGTGTAACTACCCATAAATGGGAGAGGTTGGAATTCAATCATGACATTTGATGTGGGCAGGGAGCCAGGGAGAAAGATTGTTGTTATTGGTGCTTTCCCTACACCAAGATAGAAATGTAAGGGACAATGGTCCAACGGGAAACAGATCACACATTAACGAGAAATGAGGCAAGAAATCTTTAGAAGTAACAAAGTGAGGAGGATACCATGAAGTGGGGAGAATAATGGGTTTTTGGGCATTTGAGTTTGGGTTTTTATGATTATGCTTGGATATATGAGTTTACGCTACAAGCCTACAACTAGTGGTTATTTGTAACAATCTACAAACTGTAGGTTATGCAGAATACCGAGAGATTGACAACCTATGTTTGAATGAATAAACAATATTAAAGTCATCACTTTGGCAATGGCCTAAATATAATAAAGCCATGGAATTTTTTTAAAGATAAAAAGATTGGTGTTAGCATGATGGGAAAATGTAAGTCCTTGTGTAGATCATATAATGGCATGCTCCATGAAATCATATGAGCATTGAGCTCTAAACTCTATTCTGTGGAGTGTGTTTAGTTATGGAGTTAGTTCGAAAAACCTATCTGAGCAAACTTGAAGTTAGGAAATTCGATGTCATAACTCATAAGTATTAGTTAGAGATGGCATATTGAGTAGGTTGGGTAACGGATTCAGGTCTAATTGGATACTTATTGTACAGGTCAGGTTGGTTTAGGGTTGATCCGAAGTTTTGTCAAATATTTTACTTTTTTTTCTTTCTATATAACGTAGTGTGTTAAACACTTGAATATGACTATAAAGTTTATATTGTTTCAATAGTAATCTAAATTCTTTTGAGCAAATGATTTATAGGATGTTTTAAGAGTTAATAATAATACACTTTGACTGACTTTTGACCTCGTGACCTGTTCAATCTATTTTCTTCTATTCCGTTATTAATAAATTTTAACCGTTTGATCTATTTGCGATAAAACCTATCCTGAATCAACCCATTCTTGAGTAGTGTATTATATAATTCTGGTTTTGTGATATTAAAGTGCCAATATTTGAATTTCTTTTTTTCACAAGCTATATAAGTGACCGTGGTGAAATGTTATCGCTGTATTTGCAGGAAGAAGCTTTTAAAGTATATTTACCATGCAATTAGCCAACAATCTAATCAGTCAAACTCACTATAGCATTTTAAATGTTAAAGAAGACGCAAGCCATGAAGAAATTCGCACAGGCTATAAATCTGCTCTCCTAGTTTCACATCCAGATAAGCTGCAAAAATCTTCACCAACCACAAATTCTAACCACAACGAGCCACAATCAAGATTTCTTGAAATTCAGACGGCTTGGGAAATCCTAGGAGATGTAAAGTCACGGGCACTATATGATATGGAACTTCGGGTTTCAAGACAGGAGGATGTGATTGCTGATGAAGTTGAGTTAGATGATTTGATAGTAGAAGCTAATGGAGATGTTGTGGAGCTCTTTTATCAATGTCGGTGTGGTGATTACTTTTCTCTGGACTCTTTGGAGTTGGAAGAGATGGGATTTCAGTTATTAATGGAGGGCGACAAGGTCTCTTTACAAGCACTTGATAATGCTAACAGGGCATCAATTGTGTTGCCTTGCGGTTCATGCTCATTGAAAGTTCGTCTAATTATCAATAATGATCACCAGACTCAGGGGGTAATGGACTCATGGTGATTTCTGATAAGCTATTCATGATTTTGATAATTTTTTTTTGGCAAGATAGATGTAGCCGAGTCAACTATACTTGACCTTAATCACACCAAAATGGCCATTGTACACTATAGTTTTGTGTAACATGCTCACAATGAAGTGAATATAGGATGTATTCTGGTGAATTGTGATGTAATTAGTATAATTCTGTTGCTTGATTGCAGATTATATTTTCTTTTCTTTTGATTGTTAAGCTGCTGTTAGTTGCTAGCTATATGCCTTTTGATCATCAAGCATAGCCGCATAGGTTTGAGTAATCATCTAAGCTATAGGTTGGAGTTAGTAGTAACTTTGGGATTGGAGGGTGAATGCCTCTGGGAGTGTGTATGGTTTAGTTTGAGGCATAAATTCTCAATCACACTAATAGCTCTGGTCTGGCATTTCTACTAACCAAATCTGCTGAATTATCAATTTCGGCTGGATTGGCCAAATTAAATGACTATTTTTATTTATTTTTATTTTATTTTATTTATTTATTTTTATTTAAATACGAGTCCTATAAGCTATATTCCTTTTGATCATTAAGCATAGGTTTGAGTAATCATCTAAGCTATATAGGTTGGAGTCGGTACTTACTTTGGGATTTGGAGGGTGAATGCCTCTGGAAGTGTATGGTTTGGTCTGACATTTCTCCTAACCAAATCTGCCAAATTATCAATTTCGATTAGATTGGCCAAATTATTATTATTATTTTTTTTGGGTGCAATGGTGAAAATTATATTAATCTTCAAATGATTTACGTCATAAAGAAAAGAGGTGGTTTTGGACAAGTCCCAACAAACCTTCTAAAACACCAACAGAAACAATCATCCTAACTCTAATGATTGGCCAAATTAAACAAAACTGAGTGGAACTAATTTTTTTTGAAGGTAACGAAGAGCGTATCATTAGAAAACCACAAAAGAGTGGAAGTTTTTAGTAAGTAGCACCTCTGCAACATTCTAAACCTAGACTACAAAGTAACCGATGTTAACTTTTGTATGTCTATAACTGCACGTCAAAACAATAAGTAGACTTTGAGTAAAGATTTGAAAAATGGGATATACTATAGGGACCATTATGAGGGGGTTTAAGGTAAAAGATTTCGTTTGTCCTTTTTTGTTTCCGGTATAACACAGTTTTTTGTCAGTTTCTGTTTCGTATTTTTGACAGTTTTAAGCGTTTGACTTATTAAACTTAATATTTTCTGTTCCGTACTTTCAGGTTTATAGTTTTTTGATATAAACAAAATTATATATATATATATATATATATATATATATATATATATATATATATAGGGAAGGGATCCAATAAGAAGAATAATTAAAATGAGAAGGGTAAGAAGTAATTCTAGCCACACATTTTAATTTGAGAGGGAAAATTTGAATGAAGATGCATTCATTTTTGTAGGTGCATCTAAAATGAGTGGTTATGGTTACTTCCTATCCTTCTTATTTTTATTATTCTTCTTATTTGATCCTAACTCTATATATATATATATATATATATATAAATATATATATATATATATATATATATATATATATAAATAAAAAATAAAAAATACACAAAAACGGAGGGGGTCCCCTTTGTTAAAAAAATGGGTCCTTATAACTTGTCCCTTGAAAAATATACGATAACACTATAAAATAAGTAGTAGCGTTGACTCTTTGGTCGATAAAAGTTTTTTTAATTAGATCAAATACTTTACAATGTAAAACACGTTATAGAATCATAGCCATGTTGTAAGACACTTAAATAAAAGTGTATTGTTATGGTTACATACTACAACAACAAAAATACTTAATATCGGTATTGTTATGGTTATTATATACTACAACAACAAAAATACTTAGGGTGTGTTTGGTATCCCCCAATCGGAATGGAGGAATGAATATCATTCCGATTCAAAGTGTTTGGTATCCCGGAATGACTATCAAAAGTAGAAATGATATACAAATTTATTCCATACTTGATAGACACCAAAAATATAGTATATGATCGTTTCATTCCCGGGCCCACCGCTTCCCCTCACATAATTTATACTACATTTTTTATCTAATTATCATACCAAACAACATTTATGAGATTGATACCTCAACTTATAGTCATTCCTATTTCACCCTTATATCAAATCCATACCGATTATCATTCCGGACAACAAACCAAACTCCACCTTAATATTGATGGAGCATGGTATGAGGAACGTCGGGTTCAATACCCGATATTGAAATCTAAACCCACTAACCAAATATTTTATGTGGAATTAAACCCATAGTCACATACCTATACCATGTAATAAACACTACAATGAATTGAGTTGAGACTAGCAAGAGGTAGAGGTACACATTTCGGTTATTTTCGAAACCGAACCGGTTTTTAAAACCGGTTTTGGTTCGAAGTTGACCGGTCAAAAACCGGTTTCAACTCAAACTGAACCGTTTTTTAAACCGGTTTTAGACATGAAAAAGTAGTTTCATAACCCCGAACCGGTTTAGTTTAAACCGGTTGACATCAAAACATGCAAACTGGTTTTCAAATCATCGATTCGGTTATACTAAAACCAGTTTTTAGTTTTTTTTTTCGGTTTCGGTTCAAAAACCATTTTTTTTTTTTTTTTTCACCTCTAGAGAGAGGTAGCGTTAGACGTAGAACACAATTGGGCCACGATTATATGGGCTTAAATTTAACAGGAACAAAAATAACCCAAATAATTTGCTGGATAAAAAAGAAAAAACATTTTTATTTCGAGTCATCAAGTGAAGGACACAAATTCACAGCCAAAGAAGTAGAAGAAACTCACGCAGTGCAGTAGGGGATAAGGACACTCACTCACTCACACACTTAAACCACCTGTAAGTGCTTTTCTTCCCTTTATCACTTCACTTATTTGGTGTTTGTTTAAGTTTATATATGGCTTATGACCTTTTTGTTTTTCCGACTTATATTTCATAAGCCCCAGTTTCCCTTATTTTGAGACTCCGGCTTTTATACGTTTATTATGATATGATAAAGTTATACTATAAAAGTCTTAAAATAAGCCGGAAAATTGGAGCTAATGATATATAAGCTGAAGTCAAATAAGCTCATAAGCCCACATATAAGCTTAAACAAACACCCCCTTAACTTTCTTTATATTTATTTGGTATCTTGTGTTAATAGTGGAATAAGGTTTCAGTCATAGCAGTTCTAAGTGCATAGACGGAACCTGAATAAACTTACTGGAAGGGCCAAATTATATATCTTTTACCCGCGCATAATGGCGGTATATAGGCAAATACTTATACTTGTGAACTTGCGGTTGCTGTGTGACCCTGAATGCAAATTGTAGCCGTTGCGAGGAAAAAAAAAAAGAAAAAAAGTTTATGGGACCTAATATGATGAAAGTTTTAGGATTTTTATAAAATATTTAACCTATTAACTTAATGTAAATGTTATTTCCTTTAATTAATCAAAGGTATATTAGTAATTTTCTAGTTATCATTTTGCAAGTTTTTAAGAAAATATTTTTTTTCTTTATATGTAGTCAAGATAAAGAATTTTTTACAAAGTTTTTAGGGTTAACTCTCGCCAGTCTCCGCTAAGGTCCATCCTTGTCTGAGTGTTTGGATAAAAAGTCTGCTTATTTTGGAGTAAGCAAGCTTCTTATTCTTAAAATGTTTAAGATTAGTTTATCAGTTATTAGTGGAAAAAAAAAATCCATATGCATAAGCTATAATTTCGCATGCTAAACACCCCTAGGTTCTTTCTTATTTGAACGGAAAATTCGCACACCTTGTCTGAGTTGAACCTACTAAATATAGTTGAGGGCATTGACGATACACCTTGGATACCGCAAGGCATGTTGGTACCCTTAAATTTCTTAGATAAGTTACAGTTTTGTATTATAGGAAGGGGGATTGGTACACATAGAATTAGTGCATTACCACTTAAACGCAAGACAAATAATTTTATGTTTAATGATTTGATGATGATCCTCCTAGTAATGTATATGAGCTAAATTAGGTATGTGAATAATTGGTTAACTATGAGTCGGTTGTACCGGTTATCTTTTTTATAATAAGATTATTGGGAGTTAAGTAAAACATGTTAGTGTGGCTGATTATAATAGATCGCTAATTTGCTAAAAGTACAAGCTGGATCCGTGGGAGTTTGGTTAACTATGAGTCGGTTGTACCGGTTCTCTTTTTTATAATAAGATTATTGGGAGTTAAGTAAAACATGTTAGTGTGGCTGATTATAATAGATCGCTAATTTGTTAAAAGTACAAGCTGGATCCGTGGGAGTTTGGGTTATTGAGAGTGTGTGATAACTGCTATTGTTATCTCTCTCACTATCTTGATATTTGTCTTCTTCATTCCCCCAGTCCATCTTTGATTAGCTCAAGTTAGTTAAATTAAAATGCTTTTTTATGATATTGAATTTCAATACAATAAGAGTCATGAATTATAAATTTATAATCAATGAAATTTTACTTGGACTCTATATTGATTAGTGATTTATGACTGTATTGGGATTTAACAACTCATTGAAAGAAGCAAAACTACTTAACCAAGTTTAGCTACTGTTAAGGGGAAACAAATACAAATGAAAGATGACAAATTTAAGGGACATAACAATGGTAGATTTCTCCCTCTCAAAAGCTCTAGCTTCTGTTATTTCTAACCACTTCAAGAGTATTTTCCTCATTTTTGTGCTCTTTAGAATAGTTTCTTTTCTCCAAACTATGTGCTACGTGTTGCTCATGGGGAACATTGTTCCTTAGTGCACTGTAGTCTGTAGGGCACTTGCCTTTATCATCCCTTATTTAATAGGAGCTGAAAGGAAAACGTTAATTGGAAGAGGGAAATTAAGGAGCAGATATGTCAACTAGTGTTGAATTTTACAAAATGTGCCTAATATCACTTACGATCATGGTGACCCAAGGCACATAAGGCATATTGATAATTTGACCAAATGATTAAAAGGACATAGTTTAATAGATTTCTTTCAATCCAATCAGGCAATCATGTAGGTAGGCTAGATTCAAGACACATTTCTAGTCATGTAGGTAGGCTAGAATAGATTAAGTCAATATAAACTTTTTTGCAGTCTTTTTCTTTGAACTTTCATATATGTATAAACACGGTTTAATTTCCACACATTTTCAGGGCATATGGACACCAGTAACACCCACAACAACAACACTCTATGGTTCTTCAAACACAAAGGTTTTGATGACAAAAACATTCATGAAATCTTCAAAAAGTGCAAACGCCTCGAGGGTGTCCAAAAAGAAAACCTATCCGAAAATTGGGATTACTTAAAAGAAATCGGCATCCATGAAAGAAAACTTCCTTCCATTGTCACAAAATGTCCTAGAATCATGACCCTTGATTTAAACGAAAAACTCATCCCAATGGTCCAGTGTCTAGCAACATTAGGAACCAAACCAAATGAAGTTGCATCCGCTATAACCAAATTCCCGCACATATTAACTCACAGTGTGGAAGAAAAGCTTTGCCCACTTCTTGGTTTCTTCGAGTCACTTGGTGTGTCAGGAACTCAACTCGGTAAAATGCTTCTACATAATCCAAGAATCATCAGCTACAGCATTGACTTGAAGCTTTCTGGGGTTGTTGACTTTCTTGCTGGTATCGGGTTGACCAAAGAAGGGACAATTGGTAAAATATTGGTTAAAAACCCGTCAATTATGGGTTACAATGTTGAAAAAAGATTACGCCCCACAACCGAATTCTTACTTTCTTTAGGTGTAACAAAACTCGATCTTCAAAAAGTAGCGATTAATTTTCCAGAAGTTCTGTGTAGAGATGTTGACAAGATTCTGAAACCTAATTGTGAGTACCTCAAAACAAGAGGTTTTGATTCCCAACAGATAGCAACTTTAGTGGCTCGTTATCCGCCTATTTTGATCAAGAGTGTAAGGAATTCGTTAGAACCAAGGATTAGATTTTTGGTAGAGGTAATGAATCGAGGACTTGAGGAAGCTGCAGATTATCCTGAGTTTTTTCAGCATGGTTTAAAGAAGAGGCTCGAGAGGCGAGAAAAGCTTTTGAAGCAGAAGAATGTTACTTGCAGTTTGAGTGAAATGTTGGATTGTAATCATAAGAAGTTTCTTTCTAGGTTTGATTTGGTTGAGAAATATGTTTAAGGTATTTATCTGTTTCATCTTTTTGTAATGTAATATTAGTGATATGCAGTTTGATTTAGTTCAGTTGCTTAATTTCTAGTCTGTCCGTTTTAATATAAAGTTACTGCCTGTCAAGGCATTACGTCGTTTTTCATAAGCATCTACAGCCATTCCTTTCCCCCCTGCTATTCATGCATGAAGGCTGTTATTATATATGCGCTCAACTTGGGGTGTGATGCTTAATGTGCTTAGCACGCGCCGAGTACCTGCAATAGTTTGTATTTAAACATGACAAAAGTTGTATTATTACAAGTCTTTCAAACTTTTTATAAACATGACAAGGTGTTAGCGGATATCATTTGTTAAGCATTGTTTTAATTTGTTATAGTAGCCCATTTATTATGTTGCATGAGTATTCATATGGATTATTCAGTTTATGGGAATTAAACCACTTTAGCATAAAGACAACTCCAAAGATGTAACAAAGCAGTTTTTTTCTAAAGTAAATTAGTTGAAGACTTGCCACGTCATCTGTTATTTGACACTTGCAATTCGATACTAGTGAGTAGTGGCTAGTTGTGTGGATTCCATTTCGTTTGTAATGGACTCCTGTCACACATTTATCTTCCATTTCATTACTATTTTGATTTTTTATTAGTTTTATTATTATATGACTATATGTACTCAAATTGTTATGATGTACGTTTACCTTTCTTTTTGCATCAAATAATCCATTGTTACAAATCAATCATATCATTATCTATAACATTACAGAAAACTTATTCTTAAATAAATCCTTTTAAAATGACTAGACGAGTACCCGCGCCTAGCGGCAGCGATGTCTAGTTTTCTGCAAACTTCCGACGACCCATAAGTTTCTTTCAACAAACTGTATTTGTAGCATTAGAGAATCGTTTTCGAATAACTACAATTGTGATGTGTGGTTGCATAGCAGCATAAATATATAGTTTTTAAAAAAATTATGTGGAGTCGATCTAAGTGTGTGAGTATATTTTCTAATAAGATTGTTTTAAGTTATTAAGATTTTTAGTAATAATAGATTCAACCATTACAAAAAGCAACGGTATTATATAGTTGACAATATTATATTGTAGTTTAGAGGTATAGCCAACATGTGTGACCGCTTTTTCTTGTTTTGTCAGTAATTTAGGCAGTGATAACTATTTTTTTTACATGTGTAGCGTTTATCATTTGGTGTGTGGCTTTTAAACTTGTAACTTTGCAAATTGGATATCACCATATAAGATTATTTTCTACTATCAATTTGTATAGATATTTATGCATTGTTCAAAGCTATTTGTTTGAGGTACAAATAATTATCGCTAAAGATAACAATACTATTTATTTTTTGTGATTTTAATAAACTTACATAACATTATTGATACACTGGACAAAGGGCTATACAATATATATTAACTTTTAAACGACGATTCATATATGCTAGTCCCTTAAATGGTGCAAGAGCAACATTTTTTAAAATAAATTACATGTGTCAAAGCAAAATAAACCAAAAACTACAATTACTTGGTCTCATATAACTACTTCATCATTTCTCATATAATTTTGTCAAATTTGAAACCCGATTTCACCCGGGTGGTTCAACTGGTTGAACCGTTCCGATAAAAAAACAGGTCGATTTAAACCGAGTCAAACCGATAGGTTGGGTCAAAAAAATGTCAAATTAAACCGGGTCAGCCCGCCGGGTTTGAAGCATCCCGGGTCAACCCGGTATCGGTTTCAATTGATTGTTTTTAATTTGGTAGATGTGTTTTTAATTGGGTGTACAATGTGAATAAATTATTGTACTTTTAAGTAATGGGGTGTTTTAATAACAGTATTAATTATATTATTTATTTCTCTCTCCATTGACCATGTTTTCAACATTCAACTTTCAACATTTTTCACTTTTTCCACTTTGACCATTTTTCCATTTTATATAGTATAGAAGATATAACTTTTCAACTATGAAAAATAAAATCTTGAGATTATGCTATCTGATGGGCAACAACATATCGCGTATCTCGCAAGTCCTTTAGATAGAGATAGGTTCTACCAAGAAAACAACTCGTTTTAAACGCCTACATTAAAAATAGAGTAAATTACACGGATGGTCCCTAAGGTTTGTCCAAAGTTTCACTCACAGTCCCTGAAAGTTTAAAGTTGCATGGATAGTCCCTATCTCTGAAAAGAATAACACCTGTGGTCCCTTATTTAACTGGCGTTAAGTAAGCTCCGTTATAATTTACATTTTTAGCCCTTTTGGTTGAAGGTCGTTACCTTGTCAGTCCATTATCATAACGGTCGTTTATAAGTTAAAGTTTTTCGACATTAGGTACGTTTTTATACATTTTCTTACGTTTTTTTACGTTTTCGTCTGTTTTTTAACGTTTTCATCCGTTTTTTTATACGTTTTCGCCTGTTTGCTTACATTTTTTTACATTTTGGTCCGTTTTCTACGTTTTCTTCTGTTTTTTAACGTTTTCGTCATAAAAAATTTTTGACATAAAATTTCAAAAAAAAAAAATTTGAAAAATTTTTCGACATAAAAATTTTGAAAAATTTTTACTCCAATTTTTTTCCGAAATTCTTTTTCAATTTTTTTCCGAAAATTTTTTTTGACATAAATTTGAAAAATTTTTACTCCAATTTTTTTCCGAAAAATTTCGTCGGTTTTTTATACGTTTTCGTCCATTTTTTACGTTTTCATCTATTTTTTATACGTTTGCTTACATTTTTTTACATTTTGGTCCGTTTTTATACGTTTTCGTCCGCTTTTTTACGTTTTCATTGGCTTTTTTATGTTTTCATCCCATTTTTTATACGTTTTCGCCCGTTTGCTTACATTTTTTACATTTTGGCCCGTTTTTATATGTTTTCTTCTCTCTTTTAACGTTTTCGACATAAAAATTTTTTGACATAAAATTTCAAAAATAATTTTTTTTTTTCGAAATTCTTTTCAAAATTCTTGTTCAGAATTTTTTTCCCAAATTTTTTTTGAAATTCTTTTTCAAAATTTTTTTTTCCAATTTTTTTTCGAAATTCCTTTCCAGAATTTTTTTTTCGAAATTTTTTTTTCCAGTTATTTTTTTCGAAAGTCTTTTTCAAAATTTTATTTTCCAAATTCTTTTTCAAAATTTGAAAAAAACGGATGAAAAAGAATTTCGAAAAAAACGTGGAAAAAAAATTTTGAAAAAGAATTTCGAAAAAAAATTTGGAAAAAAAATCCTAAAAAAAAATTGGAAAAAAAATTTGAAAAAGAATTTCGGAAAAAAATTGGAGTAAAAATTTTTCAAAATTTTTATGTCGAAAAATTTTTCAAAAATTTTTTTTTTTGAAATTTTATGTCAAAAAAATTTTATGACGAAAACGTTAAAAAACAGAAGAAAACGGACAAAAACGTATAAAAACGGACCAAAATGTAAGCAAACGGGCGAAAACGTATAAAAAACGGATGAAAACCTATAAAAAACGGACGAAAACGTTAAAAAACAGACGAAAACGTAAAAAAACGTAAGAAAATGTATAAAAACGTACCTAATGTCGAAAAACTTTAACTTATAAACGACCGTTATGATAATGGACTGACAAGGTGACGACCTTCAACCAAAAGGGCTAAAAATGTAAATTATAACGGAGCTTACTTAACGCCAGTTAAATAAGGGACCACAGGTGTTATTCTTTTCAGAGATAGGGACTATCCATGCAACTTTAAACTTTCAGAGACTGTGAGTGAAACTTTGGACAAACCTTAGGGACCATCCGTGTAATTTACTCAAAAATATATAAGTTATTTGCCATATAAACTATATATATATTGTATATACTTTGGCATAAATAAATATATTTGGCAGCAAAGTGAGTTATTCTCGTTGCAGAACCTCACACGTTTCTTTCGTCCACCGTCACCATCCACCGTCTTCTTGGTTAGTACCACTTCTCTAACTTCTCATTATTTTACACAAACGCAAAAAAAAAAAAAAAAAAAAAAAAAAAAAAAAGGTCTGAAATTTGCTTTAGTTTCTTCGCTTTGCAACTTTATGGATTAAGATATAATGGGGTAAGAACTTTTGTTATTTGCGAGTATATATTATTCTTTACGCATTGTTTTCATGATGAAAATGGGTTTAGCTTGATGAGTGTTTACTGTTACTTGTATGTGAGCTAGAATTATAGATTATCTTTTTACATTAGAGTAGATTAATAATTAACTAGCCGAATACTCACGTAAAGTGGACGGTGTTCGTGATTCTTGCTCGATCATTAATGCAAAAACTTCCCCCCCCCCCCCCCGCAAAACGTGTGTTTTTTGAAATATAAAGCGTGTCTTTTTTTAAATTAATTTAGTGTATGTTTTTGAAAAGTTGTCAGAGTTTAAAATCGATCAAGAAAATATATAATTTAAGTTGCTATCTTTCTGAAAAGTTACCAAGTTTAGGGTATGTTTAAAAGATACTTAGGGTATGTTAAACAAACTACTTTAATTTAGTTTTAAAGTTTAAAATTTCTAAGAAAAGACAAAAACTATTTATAAGTAATATAAATATAAAACTTTATACTATATTTTGAATCTTTTCTTTGCAAAATGTTAATTGCTACTAACATTTATCTATTTCCTTACAATTATTACGTAATTACTTTATATTATTTTAGAGCTGTATATTTTATTTTCATAATGCATTAATAAATTAAATTTTGTTATTAATGATATTTATTATTAAACATATGTTATCAAAAGCCCCAAAATATAAATAAGTGTAGACTTTAAATATTAAGACTCGTAACAAGGACATTCTAAATGCTTTATATATAGTTAAAATTAAGATTAAGATAATGATGGTAACTGACCAACTTTCTATGTTTCTCTTGCGGAAAGTTTCCGTGTTAGAGTTCAATGACTCAATCGCCTAAGTTTTTTTCCGATGTAGGAAACTTCCTGCATCCCTAAATGATATATTTTTACGAGACACAAAAAGCACTCAGTTTAAGGAAAATAGAATTCGTAGTAGAATAACAGTTTTATCCTTGCTCAATTATTTAGTATTTGTCGAAGTTTTGTGGTTTTTACTTTTACACTTTTGTTCTTGAGTTTTATTATTAAAGAAAAGTAAATGGATGTAAAGTAAACACTTTCCTCTCATTTCAAAAATGAGAGGAAACACTTTACTTTAAAAATCTACAAAATAACACTAACTTTCATTCCATTTCTTTTTTTTCCTCCTTAAAGGCTACTCGAGAATACAACATCTTTTGTTTCCTTTTCATTTTCTTGCTTAACTTTAACTCGAGAACACAATGTTAATGATAGAACATTTTGGTAAACTTGATAATCATGCACTTCTATTTCTAATACTAATGGATAATTTACTTGGGACAGATGGCAAATGATGAACTAACTTATGTTCTTTGTTTGACTAAAAAGGCTTAAAAATGATCCAAAATAAGTTAAGAGGTACACTTAAAAAAAGTTGAAAGTTAGTTATTTTTTTGGTATTTTACCAGTAGCAACTCATGAAAAAGGTAAATTCCGTGTTTACTGTTCCATTTTGGTTATTCGGCAAAAATGTCATGACTGGTTGGTTACCTTACCAGTTAATTAGGTAAAAGTGCCGGGATCAATTAACCATACATGATAAGTGTGATAGTATCTTTGGTAACTTATATATGTTTCTTTTCTTTATACCAACTAAACTTGTTTAGAAGCTACTCAATGATGATAGCGAGCTGCAAAACTATAAAGTAACTGACATTTATCTTTGCTTCCACGGATGATGAAATGTCTAGCAAAAAAGAAAAAAAACAAGCCAAGATGAGTTCTAAGGATGGAATTCCACATTGGAGCGTTTATGATAATATCAAGACCTTACCATCAAATCCCAATGCTTTAATGGCTGAGATCAATTCAGCTATTTCTTCTCTGCAATACGCCAAGACAACAAAGTTCTTAAACCCTCTACCTCCTCTTCCAAAGAACAAGAAAATTGTTGATGATGGAAACAATAACTCTTCTTCGTCTTTATATGATGCCCGAATGGCGCATGATGCTTATAAAAGAGGTCTTCAGTATATGGCTGCAGGCAATCTTGAGGAGGCGTATCGGTTATTGAATGTGGCTCTTTCTAAATGCCCACCTGATAAGATCTGTGATGTGGCTAAGATTCAGTCTCTCATTTCTCTCACGGCTCAACGACTTGGAACATAGACAAGATGACTAAAGTATGATGCCTTCAGTAGATTTTGTGCTTTTGTTGGATTAAGTTCCAGTTGAAAATCATTTTGATAGATCTTGTTCATAACTTTCATGTTAGTGGCCTTGAAGTTAAATTTATCTTATGCAAGAATTTACAAGTCGTGAGCGCGCACTATAATCTCAAGATTAGGACTATGATCCATCAGCAGTTTAACAAGCGTACTATAATCTCAAGATTAGGACTATGATCCATGAGCAGTTTAACAAGACGAGTATAATCCTAAGGGTTGCCAATTCGGCTCATTTACATGAAAAGAGTCAAAATGGGTTGTATTTGTATGTTAGCGGTCCAGACATTCAGTTGCTAGTGACTATTTCAATCGTTTTACGGTAATCATATCAAGAGTAATAGATCTTCGTTTAAGTTTATATCGTGGAGGATTTTAGCTTTCGTATGCTGGAGCCTGCAGTTTTGTTGAGCAGGTAGATCGGTATAAAATATAGGTTATAGAGGATTAACATTCTCATAGACTGTGTTTGGCGCGGAGCTTATAAGGGCTTATAGGCGCTTGAGCTTATGTGCGCCAAATGGACACTTAATTATTGGCCAAAACGTTGACTTATGGTTGCAAAACGGAGATTATTACCAATTAACAAACGCAATTAACTTCTTCATATAACAGTCCCAAATTTTGGCCATCTAACAACTTCATGAAACATGGTTGCAAAAAGAGATAAATACCAAAAGACATCTCGTAACCTAACCCAAAGAAGCACAACAAAGAAAAAATCTCTAAAGTTTCTAACACGTATTTTACAAAACCTTTTCAAAGACCAATATAGTCTCTTCAGAAAATCATAAACTGATGGTAATCAAAGACTTATTTGTAGAAACTTTAATAAGCTAATACTCGTGCAATCATTGTCAAGTTGGCTCAAGGCATATCATTGATATCAACAATACACTATTGCTGTGCAAATTCCTTGACTCAACTTCGGGAAGTAGACATTACAAGTTTTACCCATATTTTACACACACTAGACATGTATACTTTCCCTATCAAAACTAAAAGCTGCCAAAAACCCTCGTCAACCAAATCGCCATAAATATCACAAAACCAATAAAAGAAAGTAATTGTTGCTGCTCTGCGCTACACCATGCTAGTTTACTTATTACTCGCTAATTATGAATAGATCAACCTGGGTATGGTGTTGCAATCCCAAACCCCATATGAGAAATGCCTTGTTTAACCCCAACACATTTTAATTTGTTACCCAAACCCAACCATATTGCCGCCTCTAATGTGAAGTATCGAATTCCTAGTTGTATAAAGGGAAGCACCGAGTATTTTTATGTTCACTTTTAATAATATTGGTGTTCAATTAGACAGGATAATAAGAAAGGAACCAAAGAGGTTTTTGCATTAAAAATGGGGTTCTCACAAATATGAAAAGACAATTAGTCTTGCACTATTGCCATGACAATCCGTAAATGATAATAGCCAATTGCTTTATTTATTGAACACTTCAGTTCTTCCATATCCGTATGACACCACTACCGCATCAATAGTGTAAAACCAATCCGCAATTCAATCTTATGATTGACGTGGCAATGGTGCAAGACCTAATCTACAATCCACACTTGAGTGAGCCCTATTTCGTATCCACATATTTGGCCCCCTTTCTCATAATCTTTCGTATTTGATACCATTTTAAAAAGAACACCTAAATAATTTGATTGCAAGGGCTGGCAATATGGCTTAGAATGATTTGTCCTTCTTTCCCCAAATAAGCATCTGAATTTCAGTTTTGGTGACGAAGTGTATGCTTTTACCATCTCTATAGTTGCAATTCATCTAAATTGCATAAAATGACAGCATACTGAAACTAGCCCAAGATTGTCATATTTTCTTCCAAGTTTCTATGTAAAACGACCAGAAAAGTTTGATCTAAACACTAATTCTAACATGATGGTTCTTCTCTTATTATTCAGTTGATGAGCAGAGAAATAAATCCGACCGAACCAACGTCGGTAAAAACAAACGGAAACATAAGTTCAAAAGATTAGAAAGCGACCTATATGAACAAAGTATCTGAAGACAACAAACAAGATAGATTCATCTCTTGATAGTCCATACCTATGCTCTGTGTTCGATAAAAGAACCAGAAAGTCCAGATGTTCCAAGAACACTCACCTGCAATTATCAAAGAACAAAATTTCAACAACCATTTCCATATAAACACCAAGTCTAATAAGTTACCTGATTTAACTTAAATACGAAAGTATTTCAAAAAGATCACAGGCACGAACCATGAAAGAATATACTCCGTAAATGTTTTCAGTAAAGAGGAAAATGCCGGGTGGGGTAACAGGTCAGAATGGGTTTGGGTTGAAATGGGTTGTTTTTACTTTTTAGTATGAGTTAAAACGGGTCAGTTCGGTTGGATTGACCATGTCTACCAAAACTTTGCTACTACAATAATAATGATCTTTTCATCTTTTGCAATATGTTTAGGAATCTGTAAGAGTAAAGCTACATTATTGTCAAATTCCTACCCATTTGACCAATTTGACCCAGGTATCTTTTAGCTGTTATTTATTAATTGTGGATAGACCATAACCACATACCCCAATTCATAAGTAAATGGGATGAAAATTCCAAACCTCAAGCTTTTAATTATGTAAGCTCAACTTTACTCAGATTCCTAAATAAGAAAAGTAATATATAACTATTGCTACGCTATAACAGATTGTGTGTTTGTATGTACATCAAAAGGTCTAGAACTAAGGCAACAAGATCCAACGAGATATAAACTTTAACCACCAATAGCGTGTTTGTGTGAAAGAGAAAGAGGATATACCTTTCCCCAATCTTTACCAAGACCACTGCATCTCATTTTCAAATGTATCAGTTTCATTCCTAGTTCATTCTCAACTTTTTTCCTCAAATACAACTCATCCGGTCCAAAAGAATCCAAGTATGCATAGTAGCGTTCAAAGGCAACACTTAATGCCTTAGCAACGTCATCGGTTAAAGGTTTTACATTCTGCAACATAATTTAATCAGTTAGACATAAAAAATTGTTAAGTAAGTATGTATAGGCCCATCATAATATAAAACAAAATTAAAAGTTAATATCACCTCGCCACTCATGCCAACACTGTCATCAATTTCCATTTTCAAAGTTACAAGAAACCCACTGAACTCATCAACTGCCTCTGCAGCACGTAAAAGGTTGGCTAATGCTTCATGGCTGGCCTTGTCCTCAGTGCTTTTGGACAATGCTCGTTTGGTTTTATTAATAACAGTATCTGGTATTTCAGCCCAGTTTACAGCCATAAGCTCCTTAAAGGCAAGCTTAATATCACCGTCTTTAATGTCTGGCAAGTGTGTCAAACCATCACTGAAACAACGTGTGCTTCCAATTCCCATAGCAAAAGGAGAACGACTATCTATATGCGGAGAATACCAGAATCAGTAAGTCATTATACAAAAAAATCATCAAATACCTCGCAAATAATTTCTTAATGAGTAACATAATTTCTTAATAGGCAATCAATGATGTACAAACTTGGTGGATACTTGTAGATTAACCAGATTATGGTCCAAATGCAGTAAATCATACTCCACTGTACATGACCGCTTCATGACACTCGTTATGTTTCATTGCATTTTTATAATAGCGCACACGCATCTCTACTCCTTTCTCTAACTGACGTTCTGTACGTTGCTTTCAGATTATAAATAGGGTGATTGTAATTAGAAATTTCTTTCAGCTTAGCCGCATATTGCTTTTTTTTTTTTTTTAATGCAAACAAACAATAATTTGTGTATAGGTTGTGAAAACAGCTTTTGTTGTTTGGTTATTGGGTTGGAATAAGCACTTTCCTGTTTTCCCTAACCACCATTTCAGACGCTTACTTCAAACAGCTTATATAAAACACATACTACATATATATGCAATCCAAAACAACTCCCTCACAATGGTAATGATGCGCCCATCAATTGATAAAAAACCAGCAATTAGCTGATGGCATAGCACATAAACTTCACATAACTTTTTTACAATTTGCAAATTTCTGTAGCTTTATTAACACTACCAATATCGCTGTCTTTTTAGTGTTCTCTCTCTTAATCAGACAATTCTACTGATATTTCTATCTAAAAGGCTAAACCTAATTGCACAAAACAGCTACGTATATGTCGAAACAGAAATCTACTCTCATTTTTTTATCAGCCATAGCAACCTACTTTTTACCTTTATACTAATCTTAGAAACCTAATTTTATTACTATGACTAGTAACTAAGTGAACGTAAGTTCTTATTTTGCGTAATTAAAAAGTACAGATGACCTCCAAACATTAAGGGAGCGCTTAGTTGAAGGGAAACACCCATATTTTGCACATGAGGTTTTGTACAAAACAAGGAAACGGAAATCACGTTCAAATTGCTTTTTTTCAAAGACATTCTCCAGAAAACTAACTCAAAATTTAGGGCGCGTTTAGTTAGTACAAAAAAATTCAAAATTTTAATTTTGGAGAAGATTTTATCCGCACGAGGAGTTGAAAATTCAAAAAACGTTTAATTAAAAAATGCGTTTTGTATTTTTCTTTGATATGTTAGGAAATAGAAATTTCCAGTTTCCTTTGTAATATACAACACACATTTTTTTTTAATATTTCCTTGTTTCCTTTGTAACCAAAACCCCCACTTGCCTTCTTTGAATAGAAAATACTAACATCGCATTTTCTAAATTCTCAACTCTTTAGTGCAGATTAAAACTTCTTACAAAGTTAGAGATAGAAAACTAAGAGATGGGGTTTCAAGAAGATAGGATTGTATTTAACTGATGCAAATACTTTGTTCTCAAGGGTCACAATCACTACAGATATTCAAGTCATGGCTTGCTGCATAATAATAACTACGGAATAAATGATGTAAAAACTTGGTAGATACTTGTAGATTAACCAGATTCTTGTCCAAAATGCAGCAAAGCATACTCCAAAGTCCATAACCGCTTCATGACACCCGTTACATTTTTATTTTAAGTGTACGAATATATACTCATTTCTATGACAGTGGCATCGTCTATTATTTTGAGTAGTCACTCAGCCAAACAATTGCGAGAGAGAGGAAAAAAAAAAAAAAAAAAAAAAGGCAATTGTCTTATCCGAGATGTGAAGAGCACATATAGTTCATGTAATTTCTATACAATTTGTACATTTCAGTAATCAATTACCATTACCCAATATTTATATACGTAGTGTATGTTTAGAGTTATCTTTCTCTTCATCAGAGCAATTATATTAAAGATAACTACCTAAACCTAATCAGGCAAGCGAGCAATGTACTTTCACTATTTTACAAATCAAAACACCATAAGAGAAAAAGCAATATAACTCTCAATTTGTTTTACAAGCCCTAACAAACTACTTACAAACCTACTTTTACCAAATATTGCTGTAATTAGTAAGAAACTTAAACTAAGAGGTTGTTTAACGAATTGTTTCTGCTTATTATTAAACAGATAAGCATTTTAAAGTATTTGGATCACCCAAACTGCAGTGCTTATTTGCTTATTTCGGGACATTATTATTTGAAGCTGCTAATTTGAGAAGAAACTAAAACTGTTCTTTTACTATTATATTTAACCTAAAACCCATTATGCGTGGATTAGACTGAAAATTTCTAAAAAGATGCTACTATTTTTTTGGTCTTATTTCACTTCTTTCATATAAAAGCCAACCAATACACTATTTCCCGAAGTGCATTAAGCAGCTCATAAGAGGGTATTTGTTTTAGCATATATGATGGGCTTATGAGCTAAATTGAAAGTTTGATAAGCCCATAAGCTTATTGTTGTTGGCTTATGAATTCATCAGCTTAACCTTACAGCTTATTTAACTTCATAAGCCAGGGGTATTTGCTTAAGCTTATTTGTGGGCTTACGAGCTTATTTTATTTAAGCTTATATTTCATAAGCATGAATATTCCGGCTTTCTTTTAAAGACTTGTGGGCTTATATAAGTTTATTATATCATAAAAAGCTTATACAAGCTGGTAAGTCTCAAAATAAGCCGGAAAATTTGAGGTTATGAAATATAAGTCGAAATCAAAAAAGCTCGTAAGCCCACGAATAAGCTTAAACAAACTCCCCTAAAAATGAGCTTATGGGCTTATCAAAATTTCTATAAGGCCATCAAATAAGCTGAAACAAATACCCCCTAAGTGCCTATTTACATGCAGAAGCATAAGCATTCAAAAATAAGCAATCCCAAACACCCTCTAAGTATTGCTTAATTTAAATCATGCCTCGTAAGATAACAATATCCAATAAAACCACTACCCATTTTAAAACCTTTAAATAATAAGCAGATAAAGATGACAATTATAAAAATAAAAAGAATGGTTACTGGAAATGATTGAAGCCGGAGAGTGGTGGACCCCACGGCGGAGGTTGGTAGCTACGACGGCGTTGGCTAACGATCGGCGTGAGATCGAGCGGTAAATAGATCTCATCATCATCGTTTTCGACATTTTGCAGACCTGTACTGATCGGTTTACGGTACACCCCTTTTGCTATGTAGGAAGGAATTTGTTTGTTCTGGTAAAATGAGAATGATAAGGACTCAGATGTTTAACTCTCACTTTCTCAAACATAAGTTACATTTCAGGACCACCGACTATCATATATTTCAGTTTAGCCCGTTTAGCTTAGCTTTAAGTGCGTAACCTCAGTTTTCTCTCTCCTCTCGCTTTCACTCACTTCCACTCATCATACATCTTTTGGTCATCATACCTTACTTTTTATTAAAATAATCACTTTATACAAAATATACACCACTAAACATTCTACACACACTCGCAAAACAAATAAAAGAACATTAATTTTGTTTTGAGTCCCATTTTGTCAGCGAACAGTGCATGGTGAGCAACTCACCAAAGTTGCACAAATTTGATCGTGAGTGGGACATCCGTTTTGGTGATTTGATCGTGAGTTGGGGGTATGGTGACCTACTCATCATCCACTCCGAATAGCCTTATATTCGATGTCTCTAAGATAATAATGGGACGTTTTGGTTTTTAGATGGGTTTAGGTTTTGAATTAGGATTTAGATTTAATGTATGAAAGAGATAAAATACAGTATAAAATAAGGGAGGTGATTTACACACTCATCTTTTTTATTTGCACACTCAATGTACAAGCATTTAAAGCAGAATATAAATATGGTACAACTGTCTGATGCACTGATTGGAGTGTCCCAATCAAAAGTAGAAGTGTGCAAATCAATTCTCTTAAAATAAATAAATGAAGTTATTATTATATATAGAGTAAACTGCAAAAAATTGTCCTTAAACTTTTTGATTTATGCGAGAAATGTCCTCCAAAAAAAATTACGAGAAATGTCCCTAATGTTTTTTTTTTTTTTTTTTTTTTTTTTTTGCGATTTTCTCCTTTGAACCGTTACTGTAGTTGCAAATTCACGTTTTTTGGCTAACACTCATTAACTTTTCCCGTTAGTGGTCGTGTGAAATAACTATTTTACCCTCATTTTCTTCAATAATCTCACTCAACCCCTTTGTCTTCTTTCCCACAACTATGCAAAATGACTTATTCACCCTTCAATTCTTGAGGGACAAAATTCGCGATAAAATTTTCATATCAAACTGAATCATTTGGGGTTTTTGTTCACCTAATAACTGACACAATCATAAACACATTGTCTATTCGTCTAAAACATACAAACATAAACCCTAATTTTTTTTCTAGAGTGTTTAGGGTTTGAAGATAAGTGTGAGATAATACTGAGATGGAGAGGGGCGGATAGTATAATAGGACTGATTAGGGTTTGTGGTCGTTATTTTAGGGTTGAATATGTGTTAATGTGTTTCTTTTATATGATATTTATTAGGGTAAACGTTTGAGTGTATTAAGATGGGCCAAGCATCACATGGTATGGCTACACTTTGGGTATTAAACGCTTTGACTTGGGCCGTGTATAATGTTTAGGCTTGGGTTTTTTAGTGATTAGTAATTCAAGTATTATTTTTGTTTTAAGATGGGCCGAGAATTAAGTGGGTTGATATACGGTTGCAACATTGATGTGGGCTTGACTGACTTTTGTGGGCTTAACAGTTGTTCGTTTTTCACATGGGCTTGGATTCAATTTTTGTGGGCCTTAATACACGAGCTGGTACCTATAAGAATCATAGATTTAAAATACACTATTTTGGATGGACTTTTAATATCGGATGTGCTAATTTTATGTGGGCTTGAGTTGGACCGGATGTTATTCTAAGATTCTTGAATCGGGTAGTATTATCTTGTTCATGGGATGCGAGTTGTTATATTATGAGATGTTTAGACAAGATTTGATTATGAGATTTGATGATGAGATTTGAGGATGAAAGTTGTTGGGTTATGAGATTTGATCATCAGTTTTGATGATGAGACTCGTTGAAGAGATTTGACGATGAGATTTGATTTGGTGTGAGTTGTTGTGTTATGCGATTTGATACTTTGGTTTATACATTTTCACGGAGGTTATTATGTCACGGCTTGAATAGATGATTGAACAAAGTTGACTACGGGGTAGTTTTTGTACGGTATTTCTTATTGGGATTTGAAGTGAGGTTTTCCGGGCGCGAGTACTTATTTCGTTTTCTTTCTTTCTACCCTTCCGCGAAGATGACTTGTTTGGGCGTTTATTGAGTGTGCTAAAGACTTGGCTATCTAGTTACTTTTTTGTTTCTTTCTCACTTAATCCATAAAGTAGCTATCACTTTCGGTGTCTCACACTGTTGAGGATTCGTCAAGAGGTTTTGTACATTGGGTACACCGTTTTTTTTTCACAAGGATTAGTACAAGCTTAAGTAGCAAATCTGGGGAATTCTACTTCATGTTCAAGCTTGGTATATCGGGTTTACTTCACCAAGTGGTCACTATAATAGCCGACAGAATACGTGGATGATGTGTTTACCGAAGGGTTTAATGGTTGATATGTGATCAACAATTCCTATAGGATATTCGACGCCACAGAATGTCAATGACACTTCACAGTCTAAGCAAAATCTTTCAAGAATCTTCAGCGTCAGTCATGATTTTTCAAGATGTTTGCTTATGACAAGAACTTCTCGTGCAAATGGTCGTACACGCTATGATGCTTCCGAAAGTTCGAAACCATCATGGGGGAGAAACGTGTACTTTGATGTTTTACGGTCAAACTCCAGGGGAAAGTAGTGTATTCTACTAATGCAGGTTTTACTGACCAGGTTTTAATATTTATAATTACTCGTTATACCTATGGTCTACCCTAACGCACTAACGGGCAGTGTACCCGGTCGTGTGTAGTTTAGTATTCGGTAAAACCGATGTCGTCCCAAGAGCTATGTGTGTGGATTTATACTAAGTCTAGCTGTCACAGATTTAAATATGATTTTGATAAGGAATTAACTAATTAAAGCAAATAATGGCAAAGGATGTGATCAATAGAGGAGAGTGGTGCTAACCTAGCTACTCATCATAACTAGTGATGTTTACGTCTAATTACTTCCAATTACTTCAGGTGGGGTCAAAGTCGAGAGGACAGCATTTAGTCAGTTCATCCTAACCTATCAGCAAAGGGTACCACTGGAGAAGTCAGGTGTCCCCTCATAAGTCCAGTTGTTCCTGGTCCCCTAAGCCAAGTCATTAATTTCCGCTACATGCTAGATTTATAATAGTGAGTGCCCGGGCGCTAGCAACTTAAACACTCACCCCCTAATTCTTAAGTTCATCCAAACGGTAGGTGATCAGTTGGTCAAATCGCACAAGTAGAAAGGGTCTTCAGTTGGTCATATCTTACCCTTCCCGTCTCAGTCTACTCACTTAGGGTCAGTTGGTCATATCTCCTAAGCAACTAGCCTCTACCGCCATTCAAAACTACCGAAACAAGGGTAGCTACCAATAAACTATGCATGCATACACTTAGAAATAATTATACGAAAGCAATGTAAATGCAAACAAAACAATTAAGGAATCATAACTAGGCAAGCACCAAGAGGTGCTTAGCCGCTCATATTAACCATACAAATCAATTCAATGTTTAATGTTACAAAATACATGAATCGAAAGTAAAGAAAAGATACAAAGCTAATGCTTATCGTAGGGGAGTGATTTCTCCCTTGGAGATAGCTCCGTATGCTCCTCTAGATCTGCCTTCGACTTCTTCTCACGTTCTCTGATTGTTGTGTGTGAAATGGGATGCTTTAAAATGCTGGAAATCGTGGGGTATTTATAGGCCAGATCTGGTTATGGCGTAACTATTAAAAGAGTTACGCCGTAACATGTAATTCTTCGTAAATTGCACTAATAATGCTGGTTACGGCGTAACCTCAGGAAGGAGTTACGCCGTATCTTCAATAAATCTTGATTAAGCCGTAGTTGATGCATGGGTTACGGCGTAATTATCAGCGGCGCGGAACCTCATTTGACCTAATATGGTTACGTCGTAATCTTTGGGAGAGTTACGCGGTAATCTTATGATAAGTTGGTTTTCTGAGCCACGCTTTAGTTACGGCGTAATGTGAGAGAGGAGTTACGCCGTAACTTCTTCAAAGTGAGCATACTATGATAAATCTTCAATAAACTCTCCAATTCCGCGTCTCTTTAGCTCTAATGCTCGTAATTTACCTGAAAGTGAAATATAATGGAAAACAAGCGTAAATCCATATAAATGATATAAATTACAAGCATTATCGGGGGAAATTGACACTTAATATTCAGGATAATTTGATGTTATCAAATATCCCCTCACTTGAACTATACTTGCCCTCAAGTAGACCTTATTAGATAGATTCCTAAAAAGATATTTCCCATTACCTGGAAAATATAAGTTAACAAATCCCTTATGCTAGAATAAAACAAAGCCGAACACCTCACGAAATGGGAACGAAACACTCAAATCTCTCAACTATTCTAAGTGTCAATTTCGGGGTGATCACCCAATCGCACAGTCATAGCATGTATTCTATCATAAGCTTGGCGGTTACACAAATCTCCACCACTAGAGTTAAGCACAAAACAATTCTCTAAGGCAATATGGGTAGACACGACAAGGGTTAAGGGTGATTTGTCATTACTAACATGTCACGGCAAAGTGGACAAAATCAATGATATATGACCAAATCCATGGCCAAGACACCAAATATTGCTCGCTGCATCACCTAAACATGCTTCATGACTAAAGGGTAGGATAAGACATGGGATATATAAATGGTATAAAATAAAAATCAAGCAGATAGTCTAAATCTATAACCAAGTCATCACCACTTACCGTCCGCCCAAAGTTCAAGTTTCGAATTTAAGAAACCGGATTATGATATATGTAAGATATTGGATTTCACAAACACATCACATAACAATATATGGTTCGAATATGAGTAGGTTTTAGAGAGAGAAAGTGGAAGGTGGGAGCCTTTCTAGAGAGAGAAAGTGAAAGAAAACATAGAAGGTTAGATTAGAATGAAAGGTCCAACCCTCTACCTTGGGAGGTAGGGGGTATTTATAGTTACATACAAAACGTCCTCCTAACGGACTGTGGATCAGGCATACAGTGGGTAAAGACCCGTCCTTCCTCCACGGTGATACACTAAACTATTCTACGCTACAAACTAACTAATAAACTACTAAATAACGTAAATAACTACAAGTCTACGAGCTAACATATGCTAGACCATAATTGGGGTGACCGACACTTTAACATGGAATTTCCAATTCCTAACAATCTCCCCCTAAGGGAGGTCACCCCATGAAATATATTTTGCATCCCAGCATTCTTTCTTTGTCTTTAGTTCTCGAGCTCGTAGACTTCAATTCTTCAAATTCCGCAATCTTTGTGCATTAGTAGCGATTCTTTAAAGTCCGCATAGTTTTGTACTTTGAGTGGAGGTCTTTGAACTGATCCATATCTTTGATGATCTTTTAGCTTTCATTGAGATCATCAGCCACAGTAAATCTCTGGATCACCCTTTGTTGTGTTGCCATCATGTGATGTTGTGACTTTTGGACCGAAATGCTCACACTTTCTGGATCATGACATCTTTTCATCAGAGTAGCGGAAGCTTTACTGACTCATGATATTTGCAGCAGCGTAGCAGAAATATAGTATGGAAATATCAGAGCCAGGTTCTGTAGATATGCACAAGTCATGATTTCTTCAATTAAGTGTGGATGCTGTGAGCATGCGGCTTTGGATTGACTCCTCAATTCTGATCAGCTGCAACCGTCCAAATGTACCTGCAAACAACAGTTAGCAATAAAACACACGAAAGTGTCTTTGATCACTTTCGTTGAATTGAGGTACACGGCCCACGATTCCCCGTTGATCAGTACAAGTACTGCCTGTGATCAGGTATAATTTCGAAGAATCTCCTTGACAGGGTTTCGCAGCTGTTCTAGCTGTTCTCAAACCGGAACGTCTCAAAGAAGACAACACGGAGTGAGTGAACCAGCAAATTGAGATTTACTGATTGATGAAAAATGATTTGAAAACAATCGCGTATTGCTTAGAAGAAAGAGTTTTGCAATACGACGAAGATTTTATGAGAAAGATCAATTTTCAATCATAAATACTTTTTGTATTTGAAAAGAGTACACATTCGATGTGCTAGAGAAAAGAAGATTTGCACATCAAACGGTTTTTCCAAAAGTATTTTTGTCAATCAGAGATACTTTTTGTGTTTGAAAATGAATACACATTCGATGTGCTAGAGAAAAGAAGATTTGCACATCGAATGGTTTTTCCAAAAGTATTCGTCAATTCCTTTCCTGGACCAAGGTTGATTCAAGAGTGAATCGCCCCATCGTTTCTATCCAGTTGTCACAAGTTTGATCCTTAGAAAAGATCTCACATGTCACCCACTAAGAGCTTGTTTGATGTTGGCTCTAGAAGGATTTCCATCTTCACCGTGAATATTTTTACATATCACTCTGATGTTCTGGCAATACCACAAGGATAATGCGTAGGACTCTTAATATATAATCTCACTTTCCACATTGTGTGAAACAGCAAGTCTTCATTAATAGTGTCCTAATGAGATATTGTAGATGATCTCTTGGCTCTAGACATTTGGTTCCTATGCCGGAGACTAGGGAGAGGGTCTCCTTCTTCAATATCAAAAATCTCTAAGAGAAAGTCGATAGATTATGTAGGTTCCCCGTGAGAATGAAACAAGCCCTTTTAAGAGGAACTTGAGTAGCTTGGGAAGTTTAGTGCAGTGCGTCACTGGGTCCATGACGTCTTGTCTTCAATACCGACGTTACCTTGGTAACCACCAGTAGCATATGTATTGAACCCGGTTACTGCCCTAAGGTTGAATTATTGGAGGGCTATTTCTTTTCACCCTTTTTCACATTTAATTATTTTTCATTCTTCAACCTCTTCAGTGGTTACCGAGATTTCATAACTAGAACCTTGTTGGGTTTATTCCAGTACTAGCTCTATCTCAGTCCGCACTCTTCCCATATTCTCATTTTTCTCCTTTTTTCATCATACCTAAGGACTTCTACACTATCTAGTGGATTGTCCCTGGGTAGATCCCTCCGGCTCTGGCGAGATCGTGGGAACGAATACCTAACCTAACCATCCTTATAACTCCATTCATAAAGTAAAAAGGTCGGTCTTTTGGTACAGTTCATTCCTTCTCGAAACCAATTGAAAAATCATTTGGAAAATCAATCAAGGTACTTGTGATATAAAATCAAATCATTTTTTACCTTAATAGTTTTGATCTTTTAGAAATGCTCCCCCTCAACATGTGCATATGATTTTATAAATTGTTTAGCACATGGAGGCAAGAGTTCTTTTGAAATAAATTCTTGATCACAATTTCCTATGGAAAAAGCCATTTGATTTTGTTTGGTAAATTCTCCCCCTCAATATGTGCATAGGATATTTGAAATCATTTTATCACGTAGAGGAAAGAGTTCTTTTGAAGCACAATTACGATCACAAAAGCCATTAAGAACCCCTCAATATGAAAGAGTTTAGCACATATTAGAGAGAGCCAGCACATTGAATCAAATGATCACCTTTTATCAAATTTCATATTAAATCACAAATTCTCCCCCGATCAAAAATATCAAACCCTTTGAGATTTTGGATCCCAAGTGATTTAATAAGGTTTAGAAAACATGGGAGAACTTGTGGCCTTGTTTAAATACTCATCTTGTTTTTGGATAAATGCTCCCCCTCAACATGTGCATTATGTATAAGAAATCGTTTGGCACATGGAGGTAGGAGTGCCTTTATAGGACTAAAACCAATTCCATTTAAACAAATTTGAGATTTAAATCACGATCTCTCCCCCGATCAAAAATTTCAAACCTTTTGAGATTTGTGATCCCAATTGATTTAAATCATTTAAAAGATTTTGGGGAAAGACGTGGCTTGATTTAATTTTGAAAAATGATGGATAAGGACCAATTATAGACATTAAAGATTGTTAGTGTCAGGTATGATAGTTTTTAAGAGATCTTTAAGAAAAATAAAACAATTTCACAATCAAACAAGAACAGAAAAAATTTCATTTTGTAAGATCTTTGAATTATAAAGAAAATCATACCATGACATAACATTAAATCTTTAGATCACCACTTATTAACGTACAAACGGACTTTTTGATGAAATATCGTTTGAAAATATTTAATTTGAAATCACTGAAGATTTGACAAAATAAAGTCCGATTGATTTCAAAACTTTGAATCCGATTTATTTTCAAAACAATATTTTTCTATTTTTCAAAACACCATTTTCAAAATTGTTTTAAGAAATATGGTATCATCCACTACTTTTTCCTGTACAAGATATGTTAGGTGGAGAGAATCACAAGCTGCTTTTGTTGTTGCTGAGAGGATGAAAGAAAACCATCTGCAGAAGCATTGAGACCTCTGAAGTTGCATCTATCATGCCAACTATCCATGGAGAGATCTGATTAAGCTCCGTTTCTTCTTTTGTCGACCCAAGATATAATTACCCTTTCCTTTCGGCATCCAATCATCTTCACTTGTGGGATCCGGATCGGGAACATTCCTTTAAACCATGTTATCTGCATACGTTAGTGAACACAGATAGACATATATGGTGGTCGACAACACCCAAACAACAATCGACTAATAAAAGTCAATTCAACATATCAATCACTTCATAAAAGGTATGGGAATAATGTGTTTATCAAACTCTAATCATCTAATCCTAACAATCATATCCTAGGCACCTAGTCCTTCAACGTAGGTTAACATCATTTTTCAGTTAAGCATTTAGGATAATTAGATAAGTCCGATAGATGATATAAATTTGAAAAAAATTCTCCCCCTCAATCAATGACTCATTTTATGACAAGATTAAAGCACGGAAGTCATTGATTGAGTTTGCAAATTTATGAAAAACTCTGAAACTGATTGTTTTTAAAGCAACTTATTTACCACCATTTTGTTAAAACAAATATTTTTCTGAAGAATTTTTGAGTTGGAACAGCAGTCCTTCGACATACTTTCCTCATTTAGATTTAGGATAAGTGCACGAAAAATTTGAAAATATGTTTAGCGCAGCAGTTTCCTTCCTTGAAGAACGGGTTGCTATCTGAAATAATAGCAAACCATGGTTTTTAGCGCGGGTTACAGTCTGAAATAACTGCAAGCCATATTTTGAGACATGTTTAGAAAGGAAATATTTACACCTCCTGCTCGAACTTCATCTATGGTCCCGTGCCATTATTGAATGACATTTCTAAGACCGCAGATGTTATCGATACCAGAAGACATGTCTTTGAAAAACAATATTTTTGGTATTTTTTGATTTTTCAAATTTTTATGGATTTTTGTTGATTTTATATTTTTCTATTTTCTTTTGCTGGTTTTATATTTTTGTATTTGGTTTTTGATAAA
This sequence comes from Chrysanthemum seticuspe, assembly GCA_019973895.1. Taxonomy (NCBI): domain Eukaryota; kingdom Viridiplantae; phylum Streptophyta; class Magnoliopsida; order Asterales; family Asteraceae; genus Chrysanthemum; species Chrysanthemum seticuspe. The sequence continues at coordinate 266,229,402 of BPTQ01000006.1, read as the reverse complement.
TATTTACAAAGATAGAGTTTAGATGATATAGTTTAAGAAGATGATGATACGAGTACCGAGATAAGGATATCGAGCAGCACGTCGTAGAAGATAGAATTCGCCATCTCTTAAAATTTCACCACCAAAGCTTCCGAGGCTCCAGAATAGAAGACATAACATGAGCCTTTGAGAAAGAGAGACCCCAAACCGAAAATCCATTAGATGAGCAGATTCGAAGCTCTATTTCAAGCTTGCCTTAGCCAGGTGCACAGAGAAGCACACCATTACCATAAATCCCGCTGCTCCTTTTAAGAACGATAATCGAGATTCTCCATTCGGGGTTATATCATCCAATAGAACAACAGCGTATCATCCCACACCATAAAACAATCTTCTCATATTTCTTTTCTACTAACGTCTGAAGCGATCCATACCAAAAAAGATGTCAAGAGACCACTTCCCCCAAGTAGATGAATTGATGCAGTCAGTCTCTTAGACTAGAGCTCACGAACCCGAATACACATACCCGAAGACAAAGAAACTTATACCATCAAAGTAGCAGATTAAGTCCAATAGCCAAAGAATAACCCCGATGTATACTTTTCTCTCCCCCCGAAGAAAGTGTATGAAGCTCAAGAACCCGAATGCCCAAAGAGAGAATAACCGATAACATTGAAGAAGCAGGCCGAATCACTGATTATCTTTGCGGATGACTATCTCTGCGGACGTCAACTCCGGAATAAGTGATTATATCTCTGAATCACTGATTAAGCACTCAAGTGAAACAGCTGAGCGCCCCCAATGCACACAATTCTATCTCCCCTGATGATTGCGATAACATCGAAATCATCACACACTTGTGTACCTCTTTTATCTTTAGAAACTTTCTTTTACATCACTTCCCCCACGTCGTTGGAATAATAACACTAAAAGCCATGAGTCAAACCTTGAGTTTCTCTGCGGTAATGACAATAGTCTTCCCGGGATATCTTCAATCACTTAGAAGAATTAAGTTCATCAAGTTTACTCGCTTTGTGTTTAGATGTGTGTCTCCTTCCCCCTTGCTGGTTTTGACACTTCAGAATCAGCAACATATTTTAAGCCCAAATACTTGAAATCTTTTTGAGAAGAACATCATTAGCTCAGATGTATATGTGAGAATCAACTTGCTGAAGAATGTGAGCAAGTCTAATTAGGGATTAAATCAGACATTTCACTCTCCCCCAATTAGTGCTCTCCCCAAAGCTGACAATATTTATGATGAATTTCCGGATTAAGAAGAAGTCTTTAGATCGTTAAATGCAACTCGTCTTTAGTCTTCTAACATGCATCATAAAATGTAGAACCGACTGTAGACTCGACCTTCTTCAAGATTGTCCAATTTGGGGAATAGACAGTTAACATCTTCATCTCACCAAATGCGTTCCAATTACCTTATATGTAGCGAATCTCCTTAACTAAAATCCCTCCCAATCAAACAAGAACAGAAAGATGTTCATCAAAGAAATCAGCCCAGCAACTAGAAGCACTTTGTCATTTAATCATATCAGCCCATGTGAAGATGTCAACCAACGGCTCTTAGAAGAAACTCCATGTAAGAAAGACCCTATAAGAAGAAGCTCGGTTCTTACATGAGTTTGGAGTCGTTTGACCATTTATTCTCATAAATCAATCATCATGCAGAATTATCACACTTCTTGTCCCTCTCAAGAATTGCATACGGAGATGCCATTCTTGATTGAATCAGTGAATATTATCCAAATGTAGTCAATTCACACTTCTCCCCCGCAAAATTAGCACATGATGTCACCATCGTCATTATAGTTGAGCAAGTAGAATAAGAAAACAATTAACGGTAGTCTGGTTCACTTGTTAATTGAAAGCGCATGGAAAAAGCATGAAGCATGTTGATGAGAATGGTCATTAATAAGAAGATTTCTCTTCTTCAGAAGATAAAGCGCACTGAAACGTACACTATTCTTTTCTTTGAGGAACGAGGCATGAACTGCTGTGTTCATACGTCATAGCCGATTGAATATCAATGTTGAGTAATTTGAACCCGTGAGTTATGAGATATCAATCCTTTTGTTATCCATACTTTAAGCCAGTCCATGTATTGAAGGATCGAAGTATCTGCAACTGAGTAAGGACTACCTGCACTAATATTACAAACTTGATTGCATATATTTTGGTTAGTGACATCAGTATCCAAACCCTTTGGGGTTTCACGGTCAACATTGAGATTGCCATTGGTAAACAACTTTTCTGTAGGTATCCACCTAAGTCCAGCATCCTTAAAAATTCTACCAGATGGTATCCACTTATGGCAAGGTCTAGGATTGTTAGGCTTCTTATGCATAGTGGAAGACTTATCCTTATTCCTAATTTCCAAAGATTTAGCAGTTGGTAACCATCTAGGCGAAGCTTTTGGTTTCATTTGCTTCATATGCACTGTAGATGACTTAGTGTAAATCCTAGACTTAACAGGTTGTACCATTGCATGAGCATTTACTTCTTTCAGGGATTTTGTGAAACATTTATCATGATTAGCATTAAAGATACATTTCAGACACTTTGAGCAAACAACTTGTTTGGATTCAGAAATAGATCTAGATTTCTTAGAGTGATCTGCTATGGGAATAACTTTAATCGAAACGCAACTACTCTTAGATCTAAGCCAATCCCTAGTCTTTAGATTAGTGTTCCTAGGTAATGGTTTTACTAGCAGTGCCTTGAAATCTCGAAGAATTAATCACCCTAGGTCTTGCACCTAAAATTCCGTCTTTGCGATTCTGTGCCTTCTTTCTAGCCATTTCTAGATAAGAGTTCTTATACAAGTCATTCATATCAATTTTCCTAGGCAAGTGAGGTGAAGTGACTGGTTTTGTCAAAACTTGTTTCGCATAAACTTGGGAGGCAAACCTCGTTTTTGAAAATTTTGGTCGTTCAGATCTAAACGCATTCGGTTGTCTAATAACTGGTTTCCCTAAGATTGATGGTTTTACAAACTTAGTGTTCACACTATTCCCTGTTGTTTTTCTGAGCTCATTTTTTAAAGCAACAATAGCGAAACTCTTTTCCTGAAGTTGAGTTTTGAGATCATCAATTTTTTCTATCAAAGAGTTTGTTTGTTCTATTGACTTAGCTCTAGCTTCTTTGACAGAGTCACTTAGTTCTATGTGATGCTTTCTCAAAGACTCATTATCCTTTAGTAATTTGGCCACACAAACCGCTAATTCATCATTTCTCATTTGAATATTATCAATAGTATTAACATCAGAATTACTTGTAACCAAATTACTTTTCACATGCATATTAGAAATATGTTTCTTCAAATTGTTGATAGTTGACCCTTTGTCTTGAAGCTGAGCTTTCAAAGTGTTAATTTCAAAAAGTTCACGAAATTCAGGAAGTTCTGGATTTTTACACGGTTTGTTAAATTGAAAACTTTCTTCTTTACTCTGTATCGCAATTTCAAGAGAAATGCAATGTTTTTCAAGATTTGAGAATTTGTTTGAAAGTTCATCAAATTTTTTTTTTATCAACCATATCTTTTGTTTTGAAACACTTAATCTCAGACTCAGCCTCAGTTACAGAACATTTTTCAAAGTCATGTTCAGCATCATGATCAGTTTGTATAAGTACTTTAGCAGATGCACTATGTTGAACAATTAAGGGTACCTCATCACATGATACCTGTTCATTTATATGTCTGATATCTGCATCCATACCATGTGTAACAAAAGTCGCTGAACTACTGGCTGTTTCAAGCTTATCTATCTCTGAGTCTCTTTATTCAGTGTCAATTGATCCATCATCTGGTGCTTTACCCAACTCAACTCAACACTACAATATTTTGATTGTGCCCGACAATCATTCCCATTTCTGATTTCAGCATCTAGTTCTTGTGTGTTAAGAGTAACTGAAGAGCAGGTTACATAATTAATTGTTGTCTCTGACATTCTACATTCGCCAACACCCGACCATTCAACAGATACATTACCCGACTCATCACAACAATCTCTCAATTGCACCTGACACTCATTCACGTTTTCATCCTTTTGTGTAGCTTCCTCAATGTACTTTTCCACATTATCCATGAGTTGGATAAAAGTCTCAATGAATTCCTGAATTTCCATTCCAGTATGTTTTTTGAAGGAAATTCCAGTCAAGTGTTGGTCGTAATCTGCTGAATATTCCCCAATGATGAATGGCTGAAATTGTTTGTAGATTACTTGAAGAGCTGCATTCGAGTCATCCATTAATACCTTCTTTTTGGTAATTTGAAGCTTCAGTTGTTCTTAGTTCAGCAACACAGTTCTTGTCAATGTGGATAAGTCCTGATGGAAGAGAGCACTGCATGTTCGATGCCTAGTTGTGGATAACAGTTGTGTGAGGTGCTGATGAAGTAGTTGGAAGGGCTCAATGTTGCATTCCATTTGCCTGGCATTCTGTAGCATTAGCAGGTGCAATTCATTCTCATTGTGCTCAGAACATGAAGATCTCACATCCTCATTGTTTAATTCAAACATCTTTAATCGTTCAGTGTAGCATTCATTATCATTATTGTCCACAGCATTATACAATTTAAGCACTTCTGAAATCACTGGGTCAGTAGAGTAAGACATGATGTAGTAGAATGCACGGGATTTTACAAGTCTATGATTTAAACCGAGAAATAGAATCTTTCGCGGGATTTTACTAAAATCAAGACCAAACCGTTAAGCAATGACCAATGGAATGTGTTAAGATGACTGATGGATCGACACAATGATAGACAATTGTGTGTTAGGACATATGATTGTTTGTAGGATTAGCAGAGATGTTGTTTGGTTGAGATTTGGATTGGTTTATGCCCGTTTTTACTAAGAAATTTAGGTCTAAAAACATAAAAACCTCAATAACTTCTGTTCGGAGTGGATTTAGGCCTCGAAGATTGACCTAAATAATTCATCGTGCCATTCTCCTCGTTCTCACGGTCGTTTTGATGGGTAGAACGCTGAAAACGGAGTTACGGTTCAAAAGTTATGGCCGTTTGAAGTTTTATCGGGAAAAGTCAACAAAACGCTATGAAGACAAGTCGCTAAGTCACCAAGTCGCTAAGAATTATGAAATCAAGTCGCTAAGCACCAAGTCGCTATAATGCCACGTCGCTAAGACACAGTCAAGTTGCTAAAGAAAAACTCGCTAAGATCCAAGTCGCTAACACCAAGTCGCTGAGAATACAAAGTACAAGTCGCTAACAAAATTGAAAGCAAGTCGCTAACCTAACCAAGTCGCTAGCCGTAGTGGAGAATCCACTAACTTGTACTGTTTGTCGGCTTGTCTCAATAGACAAGTCGCTAGGCTCAAGTCGCTAACAATTAACACTACAACTCGCTAACAATTACTGAAGCAAGTCGCTACGAAGAAAAACACTACGAGAGTCAAGTCGCTAGCAAGAAAAACTTCAAAAACACACTTTTCAATCCAAAACAAGCCCAACCACAGTGATTCAAGCTTTCCAAATCAAAACCCAAGCACTTACAATGATTCTAAACACAAAAGTACACCCAAAATTCAAACTTTAACACAAGAAATGATCCAAATGATGCAAAAACCACTAAACTTTTTCAAACTCAAAAACCATATAAAACCACTAGAAATCCAAGGATAAGTAAGAGAGATGATCAAACCATGGCTCTTGATACCATTTGTAAGATATTGAATTTCACAAACACATCACATAACAATATATGGTTCGAATATGAGTAGGTTTTAGAGAGAGAAAGTGGAAGGTGGGAGCCTTTCTAGAGAGAGAAAGTAAAAGAAAACATAGAAGGTTAGATTAGAATGAAAGGTCCAACCCTCTACCTTGGGAGGTAGAGGGTATTTATAGTTACATACAAAACGTCCTCCTAACGGACTGTGGATCAGGCATACAGTGGGTAAAGACCCATCCTTCCTCCACGGTGATACACTAAACTATTCTACGCTACAAACTAACTAATAAACTACTAAATAACGTAAATAACTACAAGTCTACGAGCTAACATATGCTAGACCATAATTGGGGTGACCGACACTTTAACATGGAATTTCCAATTCCTAACAATATACTAGGTAGATGTGTCATTAGAGGATGTCATGATGGGCACACTACCTTTTCTCTAACTGTTGGCGCTATTACCAACTCCAATCTTCAAATGTGACCGAGGTGGCCTCCTCGATACTAAATCTATATTAAGCTCATAACATAGTGCTTATAACATCGCACTTTACAATAAACTGAATAACATAACATTTTTTTTTTATTTAACATAAACATAATAACTAAACATAACATCCCCCCACTTGAGATGAACAATGGGGATTCGGAGGGTCTTCAATGATCTTTAAGAATATGTCGTCGACGAAAGCGTGGTTCCCGAACCTTTCCACTTGAACCTTGAACTCAGGCAAATGATGACTTCCCAATCACAAATAAAGACTACAGGGTAGGCTAAGGTGTATAGGTGTAACGAAATAATATATTTGGTTAACAAAATAAAAGGAATGGCTCAGATGGGTGAATCTATGGGTATCTTGCACTAAAGGTGAGTGCAACAAAAGGATTTCACATGGGGTTCGAGAAGTCGAGGTGACTAATCGATAGACACACAATGGTAGGCTATTTGGGTGATAATCTTATAATACTGCCTTCTTAAATTGAAAAGTCCAAATACATCGAGCTAACTCAACATACCTCGTCTATGGTCTCGAAATGATGCAAAGGCCAAGTTCTAAAGTTTACAAGCTACCGGCACACTCATAATTTGGTAGATTTGGGGTAAAATTTTGGAAACGGATAAGGCTAATCTCACCATAAAATGTCAAGGGTTGTATGTGCTCGGCTAAGGTCTAATCTAGTTAGTTAGGTTAAGAAAAACATGTCAAAATTTTAAAAATGGTATAATTTTTCAAAATAAACTAGAAAAACGAGGGCAAAATAAAGTTCAAGAGATAATTCTACTCCGTCCCCCCACTTGAATTTTACAAAGTCCCTTTTGTACTAAGTGTTAAATAAAGGTGAACAGAAAAGTAGAATCAGAGCGAGAACTTCCCTGAAATTTGCTTTAAAAAGAAAGAAGGCCCACGAAAGAGAGTCGTGCCTTCGCATAAGCATCCATGAGCAAACTTCAATCCCTGAAATCACACTACCGACAAGCATAATTCTAAAAAAGAAAAAATGAAAAATAAACCTAACTGACTTTCGTAGGAATCACAGTTGGCTTTAGCATATGCAACAAGCCTTTTAAACCACTTGGTGTCCCAAGTGGACGAGTGAAGTCTCGTGAGGGATTACAGGGAACATACCCACAAAGTTCATTTAAAAGACTAATAAAAGGTTATTGTGTTTGAAATGAAAGAAGTAATGCAGAGGATAGTTAAGTCGTATAGAAGGAGTTACGCTGTAACTAGGCAAAACCTGGCATACGCTGCAAAAGTGTAGCTACGGCATAACCACTGAGATTGGATTACGCCGTAATTGGTAGTGCATATGAAGTTCTGCTGAAAGGGGCCTGTTACGGCGTAACCATGAGAATGAGTTACGCCGTAACTCTGGTCAGATCAGCATGCTGCAGCAGCAACTTTTCTTTATTTCCTGCAAAAATGGTTAAAGGCACAAAACCCAACAGAAATGGAAACAAAACAAAAGAAAGGGATAATTCGGGTTGTCTCCCGAAAGATCACTTTTCTTTATTTACGAGTCTTTAAGTTAGACTCAGAGCCTCAGGGCTTTATGGTGGCCTTTGGACTTGGCCAACTTCCTCCATGTCCTTCATCAAGTTATGTCTGACCCAAGAGACATTTGTGGCAGTGCGGAGGTACTCTTTAGCCTCAATCTTCCGAATTTTGCAAAATTTTTCTTCTGGCCCCAAATGGTATCTAGTAAACTCGTATTTTTCAGCAATAATCGGGGGTGGCCTCTTATATGGAATCCCAAGGATTTTGGATCTCCTTTGATCATATGCTTCATCGTCAGGGTCAGTAAATTCCTCTTTTCCTGGCAACTCAAGGTAATCTAAAGTCCCTTCTATGTCATCGTCGTCAGAATCGGTGCCTTTAAACCATTCCTCGTTGAGCAAATCTTCTACCAGTACACGTTTGCATTCTTCCTTCTCATTTCTTACTGACTCTTTAGCATCCTCAATTGTTATGTCACTCAAGTTGCTAGGACTCTCGTCGTTCGGATTTTCTTTACTCATATATTCTTGCCATATCTTTTCCTTCGTCAACGTATCAACTTTTCCATATTTGATCTTGACCCAACTGTCAAATCCCAAGTTGTCTAACCAAGGAAATTTTGTTCTTTCCGTATCGTTGGTTGAGGTCCAAAAGAATTCATCCTCCCCAACTCTCATTAAACTGCTTCCTCCATTACATTTATTGTCATAAGGGGTGAATGATGCATAGAAAACTTCCCAAGGAGTTTTTATCTTTTCACACCAATGACTTCGGGCTTCTTTGTCATCAGTGTTGCTTAAAGGATCTTCCACGCAGTAGATGTCATCATTAACCAATTCCTTTTTCAGATGATGACCTCGTAGTCAATCTTGAGTTTTTTAGAAGATTCGGGTTAATTTTAGCATTCCCGAATTGTATTGCGTACCAATCATCAAATGACAAATCTCCGAACTTGACATCATGTCTTTCAAGCTCGTGAGGGCACGTCCATTCTTCTTCTTTTAGGCTACCACCACCGTTGCAATACTCGCGGAAAGGGTCGCACGTAGGCCATGCTCGCATGGACTCATCGTTAGTTATGATTATTAGAGTGCACCAGTGAGTGATAGGTGGCTCCTCTTCATCCTCGAATGAGAGCTTTTACAATCTTTCATCATCAGTATAGTCAGCCCTCATGAATTTGTTATTTTTAACCCTATCCTTATCGGTTCCTCCGTCGCAGATTTCATTTCGAGGGTCGCATGAAGCCAATAGATCATACCAGTCCCCCTTAGCTATGGATATCTTCTTGCACCAGTGATATTTTCTTTTAGATGGGGACAGAGGGCATAAATTAGTGTCGTGGGACCATCCGTTAATTACCTGTGTTCCCGATTCATCCACTTCGAGAAATCTGTCTGCCCACATATCCCAGTTACGCCGTAACTGTGATGTTTGGTTACGGCGTAACTCGCTTGAGTCATCCTTATCGACATCTTTCATAATCCCACGATCGCTGTCAAAAATATAGTTACTCCGTAACTCTTCAGACATGTTACAGCGTAACTCCAATCTGTTGCCGGAATTTTCACTTGAATCCGAACCTTCAGTGTGAGAATTAGCTTGTAAATTCGAGTCATCATCAACAAAAATGACCTTACATTCCATTGTGGGTTTTGTTCCTTCCGGTTTAGTATTCTTCTTCCTTACTTTCTCACTAAGCTTTTCCACCATGGTTTCAAGGTTTTTTAGGGTTGTATCGTGATTGGAAAGACTTCTATCAGTGTTTTCCTGGAATTCTTTTAGCCATTCATCTTGTTCCTTTTGTCTTTGGGCTGAACTTTCCAGGAATTTGTTTATGGTTTCTTCAAGGCTGGGCTTTTTTTCTCCATAAGGCCCGAGATTGTAGTTTCCAGCAGATCCTCCACGATAGCCATTAGTATTTCGATTATCTCCGTAGAACGGTCGATTTTTTCCATATTTATCCTATTCGATTATGTTTTCTTCATTATTGTGAGGACAGTTTTTGGTGAGATGTCCTCCCCCATAGCTTTCGCAACCTACTCGGATGGCATGAACGGTTTCTCTGATTTTTAGCATATCTCGACTCAGATTTTCAATTTTGCTTGTGATGGAAGCAATTCCGTCAAAACTTCCACCTTGGTTTCTTTTGCTTCCTCCATCGTGCCATTTTTTGAATGGCTTCAATTGCTAGAATAGGAGTCATGCTCGGAATTGGTCCTTGATAGTCCAACATCTTTCTTGTAGTCACGTTTATTCCTTTGTAGAAGATGTTGACCTTTTGCTGGTTGTTCAGATCATGTGTAGGACATTTGTAAAGGAGATCGTTGTATCTGTCCTAGGCTTGATACAACGTTTCATCGTCTTCTTGCTTGAAATTATGGATCTCCAAGAGCTGGTTAGATATCTTTGACGGAGGACAATATCTCTGGATGAAGTGCTTCTTTAGAAGAGCCCAAGTATTAACTGCCTCGGCGGGACATCTTTCGATCCATCTTCTGGCAGCCCCCGTAAGAGTCATGGGGAACACCCTTAGCATAACAGCGTCATGAGACGCACCCAGAATGTTGAAAAGGTTTGCGATGTACAAGACATTTTCAACGTGCTCATACGCATCTTCGTCCCTGTTTCCAGAAAAAGGGTTAGCACGAAGCTCCCTCATAAATTGGTCTTTAATTTCGAAACGGACATCAGCTCCAATTGTCGGTCTTACGAGCCCCGGCCCTTGTTCTTCTCTTGTCAACGCCAAATATTCCTCGAGAGTGATGTCATCAATGTTAACAACTTCCATGGTACCTGAAACTTGAAAAGAGATCGTGAGAATTTGAGAAAATTTTAAAACAAAACAAAAATGAAAGACTTAATAACAATCCTAATATAACTCCCCGGCAGCGGCGCCAAAAACTTGATGCAGGTTTTACTGACCAGGTTTTAATATTTATAATTACTCGTTATACCTATGGTCTACCCTAATGCACTAACGGGCAGTGTACCCGGTCGTGTGTAGTGTAGTATTCGGTAAAACCGAGGTCGTCCCAAGAGCTATGTGTGTGGATTTATACTAAGTCTAGGTGTCACAGACTTAAATATGATTTTGATAAGGAATTAACTAATTAAAGCAAATAAAGGCAAAGGATGTGATCAATAGAGGAGAGTGGTGCTAACCTAGCTACTCATCCTAACTAGTGATGTTTACGTCTAATTACTTCCAATTACTTCAGGTGGGGTCAAAGTCGAGAGGACATCATTTGTGTTAGGAATTAGAAATTCCCAGTATTAAAGAGTCGGTCACCTCAAGTATTTGTAATCGTTAGAAAGCTCGTAGTCGTAGTTATTTTAAGTTAAGTAGTATTTAGTTAAGTAACACCGTGGAGGACGGACGGGTCTTTACCCACTGTATGCCTGATCCACAGCCCAAAGTGTGGCGATTTGTGTAAGACTATAAATACTCTCTACCTCCCAAGGTAGAGAGTTGGAGCTCATAATAATAATTTCACTTTCTCTCACTAAGTTCCCTAAACCTCTAACTTTCTCTCTCTAGAATTCCATCTATATGCTACTTTGTGTTATGGTTTTGATGTGTATGTGATAAGTTATATCTTACAATTTGGTCAGTTCGTCCTAACCTATCATCAAAGGGTACCACTGGAGAAGTCAGGTGTCCCCTCATAAGTCCAGTTGTTCCTGGTCCCCTAAGCCAAGTCATTAAGTTCCGCTACTTGCTAGATTTATAATAGTGAGTGCCCGGGCGCTAGCAACTTAAACACTCACCCCCTAATTCTTAAGTTCATCCAAACGGTAGGTGATTAGTTGGTCAAATCGCACAAGTAGAAAGGGTCATCAGTTGGTCATATCTTACCCTTCCCGTCTCAGTCTACTCACTTAGGGTCATTTGGTCATATCTCCTAAGCAACTAGCCTCTACCGCCATTCAAAACTACCGAAACAAGGGTAGCTACCAAGAAACTATGCATGCATACACTTAGAAATAATTATACATAAGCAATGTAAACGCAAACAAAACAATTAAGGAATCATAACTAGGCCAGCACCAAGAGGTGCTTAGCCGCTCATATTAACCATACAAATCAATTCAATATTTAATGTTACGAAATACATGAATCGAAAGTAAAGAAAAGATAAAAAGCTAATGCTTATGTTAGGAATTAGAAATTCCAGGTATTAAAGAGTCGGTCACCTTAAGTATATGTAATCGTTAGAAAGCTCGTAGTCGTAGTTCTTTTAAGTTAAGTAGTATTTAGTTAAGTAACACCGTGGAGGACGGACGGGTCTTTACCCACTGTATGCCTGATCCACAGCCAGATGTGTGGTGTTTTATGTAAGACTATAAATACTCTCTACCTCCCAAGGTAGAGAGTTGGAGCTCATAATAATATCTTTCACTTTCTCTCACTAAGTTCCCTAAACCTCTAACTTTCTCTCTCTAGAATTCCACTTATATGCCCACTTTGTGTTATGGTTTGATGTGTATGTGAAATCCAATATCCTACAATTGGTATCAAGAGCCATGGTTAGATCATATCTTGCACATCTTTGGATTTCTAGTGGTTTTTAGGTGGTTTTTGAGTTTGAAAAAGTTTAGTGGTTTGTGCATCATTTGGTTATTCTTGTGTTAAAGCTTGGATTTTGTTAGTACTTTTATGTTTAGAATCATCACAAGTGTTTAGGTTTTCATTTGGTAAGCTTGAATCATCTTGGTTGGGTTGTTTTTGGATTGAAAAGTGATGTTTATGTGGTTTTTCTTGCTAGCGACTTGATATACGGATCTCTTTCTTCGTAGCGACTTGCTTCACAATTTTGTAGCGAGTTACAGTTTTGGAGCTAGCGACTTAGACCTAGCGATTAACAGTACAAGTAGTGGACTCTCCACTACGGGTAGCGACTTGGTGGTAGCGACTTGGTCTGTAGCGAGTTGCTCTTTAGCGACTTGAATCTTTAGCGACTTGAGTAGCGAATTGCTGCCAAAATTTTGCTAGCGACTTGAGGTTTAGCGAGTTACTACTTAGCGACTTGCATTTGTCTAGCGACTTGGGACTTTAGCGACTTGGGGGTGTAGCGAATTAGGTGTTAGCGACTTGGTGCATTATCTTCTAGCGACTTGGGTGATTGTTTACGGTTTTCTCTTGATTTAGTAAAATCCCGTGAAAGAATCTATTTCCCGGTTTAATCATAGAGTTATAAAATCCCGTATAATCTGTTAACATGTCTACCAACGTTCCTACTATCATCTCCACTGTTGCCGAGGATGTTCAAGCAGCTGGTTCAGATACTCGTCCACCCATGCTTGACAGAACTGACTACGATTCTTGGGCTCAACGAATCAGATTGTACTGCCTTGGAAAGGAAAATGGTGTCAACATTCTCAAATCCATTGATGAAGGACCGTATCGAGTTGAGACGACTAGAGATATACTTGATACTAATGAAGATGGAACTCCTATTTACGGAATGGATAGACCTAAAATGTATGATGAGCTTGATGATAAAGAGAAAAAGAGATTCGATGCAGATATCAGGGCTTCTAACATTGTTCTTCAAGGTCTTCCTAAAGACATCTACAAGCTGATCAATCACAACACCGAAGCAAAGGCATTATGGGATAATGTCAAGATGCTTCTCTCAGGTTCTGAATTAACTATGGAAGACAGAGAATCACAACTCTATGACGAATTTGAACACTTCAAGATGAAACCAGATGAGAGTGTCTATGAGTACTATGTGAGATTTCATAAGTTGGTGAATGATATGAGGAACATCAGAATGACTATGCCTAACATTCAGCTGAACTCAAAATTTGTGAACAACATGAATCCCGAATGGCACAAGTTTGTCACCTCTGTGAAGCTCACTAAAGGATTGAAGAATACAAACTATGAGCAACTCTATGCCTTCCTCCTTCAGAATGAGAGACATGCCATGTTTGAAAAGAGGATTCTTGATCAGTTCAAAGGTCAGGGAGAAACAAGCTCTACAAATGAGGCAACTGCCTTTTTCACAAATGATGGGATTACCACCAATGCTCCTCGAGTTGTATCCACGGAAGATGATAATCTCAAACCCATTTCTGATCCAAGGTTCAAGCAACCCGATGCAAATGCTGTCATGGAACATTTCATCAATCAACTGACACTCATGGTTAAAGAGAACAAGACACTTTCACCTCACACCAACAAACTTCACACCTGTAATGAGATCCGAACTGCCTCCAATCTTCACAACCATGCTTTGATCAGAGATGGGAAAATTATGGGGCAGTCAGTTCAAGAAAGACAATTTGATCAAGGAAGAGGTGGAGCTGGTAGAGGTTATGTTGGTAATCAGAATCGAGGAAGGAATGGTAATCAAGGTCAAGCTAAGCCGATCAAATGTTATAACTGTGGTGGTGAGGGACACACTGCAAGGAACTGCACATCTCCAAAGCGTCCACAGAATGCTGATTACTTCAGAGATAAGATGCTACTTGTACAAGCTCAGGATAATGGTGCTGCTTTGGATGAAGAGGAATTGTTGTTTCTGACTGAGGGCAATGCCAAGACCTATGATGCAGATGTGGATGAGCAGCCTATTCAGGAGATAGGTCACAATCATCAGAATGCCTTTCAAGTCGCTGATTGTGATGCATACGACTCTGATGTGGATGATGGACCTACTGCACACACAGTTTTTATGGCTAGCATTTCTCCAATGGTTTCTCCCAAGGTCTCTTCTTCACCACATGCTGGCCTATCCAAAGACATACTCATCTCAGAGGTATTAAAACTATACGATGATGCTGATGTGCAACAGATGCATGACAAAGTACAATCAACTGAAACTATTGAATCAAATGTTGAAAATATGGGTAATATCGATATTGTCTCATATGATCAATATGTGAAACAAAGTGAAAGTTAAGTTGTACCAAGTGATGCATCTTCTGCAGTCAACAATGACTATGTTTTTGATGAATACACTGCATGTGCCCCTGATGATTCTGTAATTTCTAAAATAAATGCCTATAAAGAACGTGTTGCTATTTATGAACAACGTGCAAAGTTTGAGTTGACCACTCGTGAGCAGGAAATGGATGACCAAGTGCGTACAGTCATTAGAAAAAGTAATTTTTGAGAAGAAGTATTAAAACAAGAGCTAAATTCCTTGCAAGAAAAGCTTTCTAAAACTGCTAAGCAAAAACAAGAACTTCAAGAAAATGTGAAAATGCTTAAGCAAGAATTTAATGCAAAGGAATCAAAACTCTTGAAAGATTTTTCTAATCTGAAAACTTTGAAAAACAAACTTGAAAACAAGTTGTACATACAAGGGAACACCATTCAGACTGCTCACATGATCACTAAGCATAGGGTCTTAAGCGATAAGCATAGCATTCCCCTTGTTAAGGAACCAAATCCAGAGGTCATTAAAAGGGCTAGAAATGCTCATAAGATTCTTTATGATGGCAATGAAATCCTTAAACCTAGACAGAAACCTAGTTGCGTTGAGTGCACTGAGGAAGATAAGAAATCTGATGAAGTCACTAGGGAAAAGATGAACAAGAAATTAGATGATCCTAAATGTAGAGAGAAGAAAATAAAGATCACACCCCATGATTACAAGAAGGAAAACTGGATTTCCTTGAACATGTTTAAGCCTCAGACATTGTTGACTCCCGAACAAGTCTTCTGGAAAATGGATTTAGATAAGCAGAAAGCTGAAAATATTGTTGAAACAAACCCTCCCCTTTGGAAAATGCCTAGAGCGACTGTGTATCCCCCTAATACACCAATGCATCTTGTTCCTAGAACAATTGCCACTAAAAGCAAGACTTTAATTAGCCAATATGTTATATTTCAACTATTTGTTGATTTTGAGAAAACTTGCAAGAAAAGGATCACACCCACTGGTATAACGGAAGGAGAAAGGGGTTTTGAGCAAATGAAAGAATGTTATTTAACTGAGGTCATGCCTTTCTTTAAACTTCTAAAAGATCACTTTGAGAGTCTTAAAAAGGGGATAGAAACTGATATTAAGGGAATGGAAAAGGAATTTGATGCAATGATAGTTGAAGTTAGTGACTATGAGCGAGCACTAAAATATAATGAGATTGAGAGGAAGAACTTGCATACACTAAATGAGAGCCTGATTTCTGAATGTATTGCTCAAGATGTGTTTTTCACTGCTACAAATTGTTCCATTAATGCTTCCAAATTTCATGAATTATCGGTTGCCCTGAAAGTCTCCCATGATCGTGTCATTGAGCTTGAAAAAACTAATTCTGAACTAAACGAGAAAATTGAACTGGATGATCACGACAATTTGGTTAAACATTTTTCTAAACTAGAAGTTGAGCATTTTAATTTACAACTAAAATATCAACATCTTAAAGAAAGTGTCAAAACTTCAAATATCAAGACATCCTCAGATGCTCCAGAGTTTGATGCAGTTTTTCAAATTAACAAACGTGATGAGCAGATTCAAGCTCAGTGCAACACGATCAGAAAGTTGAAAGCCCAAATCTCTCAATTAAAGGGTCTAACGAACAATATGACAGACTCCCAAATGCCTCCTCCTTTAGATTCTCAGAATTCTCAAACGTTTCATCTTCAAAACCTAGTAAATGCATTACAAAAGGAAAACGAAAGTTTTCTAGAAGAAAATGAAAAGGTTAAACGTCATTTCAATGAGTTATTTGAATCAATAAAGGTCACTCGTAACAAAAATAACGAACAAATAGCCTCATTGCAAAAGGAAATTGAGAATCTGAAGAGTCAGGTAAAAGGGAAAATGCCAATGACCAATGGGGAGAATGATGTATCAAAGGTTCACTCTTGTAATAAATATGCTTTGTCTGTGAAATATGTCCCTCCTCATCTAAGGAACATAACTTGCTGTTCAAACATACTTCTCATCCCTTAAGGATTGCCTAGAATGTCTGCGTGAGATTGTTGAAGAGGATAAGTTAGAGAAACCTCATGATAATGCAATTGGACATGCATGCTTATATGCCAAACGATCTCAAGAAATCTTGGAATGCTTGATCACAATATGCCCAAAGTCATTAGGTGAGAGAGTTAATCCTTTGATTCCATGCTCGATGCCTAATGCCAAGTATGATATTCATTCGATTCCCAATGTTTTGAATGTGAACCGTAGTGTGCCTTTAAGTAGTTCAGATTCCAGATCTGTCAATGCTAAGAAAGAGAACTCAAGTGTGCCTTCTAGGAGTTCAAATTTCAGTACTTCTAGTTTCAAGAAAGTGAACCTTAGTGTGCCTGCATGTAGTTCAGATCCCAGCACATCTAAACAGGTGATGCAAAGAGTAGTAAAACCAACTAATGTTCCCATTCCATCTACAGGAGTAATCAGTGACATTAAAGGGAGCATGTCAAAGTCTCAAGACAATACAAGGAATGATAGGACCTCTCAAGCTAAGAATGTGCACTGGAAAAGAGTAGAAGAACAATCTAGGAACTTTAAGTTTGAATCGAATAAAACGAATCGTTTTGATTCTAGTATTAGCCATAGGCGTATTGTAATTAATTCGAATTCTGATACTATTTGCAAACCTTGTATTGATGTCTGCTTGAATTCTGTCTCTAATCATGAATGTGGTGTTAATGTTCTGCCTAATGATGTTAATTGTCCAGTTAATATTGTTAATGCTAAAATCCATGCTAAGAAGGCTAAAAGGCAAAAACGAAAGAAAATTAGAAAACAGTGGAAACCCACAGGAAGAACATTCAGTAAAATAGGCTATTATTGGATACCTGTTGGTCATAAGACTAATCAGATAATGCCCACTAGAAAATGGATGCCTACTGGTAGAACTATTCCCTTAAGAAGTGATCACACTGTGAACAGGGCTAATACAGACACTAGTACTGCATCTATTCACAATGATTCCATTGCCTCATTTTCTGATATAAATGCTTCTATTTCTGATGTGGGTGTTCCAACCATTGTTACTAACCAAATGGAACCCATTCTTGCATGGGGATCCCAATTATCCAGTTATCCATTCTTGTCTGTGTTCAACTGCAGATCGTTCAAATCGTTCTGTGGTACCTGGACTCAGGCTGTTCCAAGCATATGACTGGCGACCGGTCACGACTCATGAACTTCGTGAGCAAATTCATCGGGACTGTTAGATTCGGGAATGATCATTTCGGTGCTATTATGGGTTATGGAGACTATGTTGTTGGCAAAAGTGTTATCTCCAGAGTTTACTATGTAGAAGGTCTTGGTCACAACTTGTTCTCTGTTGGTCAATTCTGCGATTCGGATCTAGAAGTAGCCTTCAGAAAACATACCTGCTTCGTTAGAGAACTTGATGGTAAGGAACTTTTAAGAGGTTCACGTGGTTCTAATCTATACACCATCTCCATCGAAGATATGATGATGTCTTCTCCAATTTGCTTGCTGTCAAAGGCTTCTAAAACAAAGTCATGGTTATGGCATCGTCGTCTCAATCACCTGAACTTCGGCACCATCAATGATCTCACCAGAAAGGACTTAGTTGTAGGTTTACCTAGACTCAAGTACGAAAAAGATCATCTTTGTTCAGCATGTCAATTGGGAAAAAGCAAGAAGT
Source organism: Chrysanthemum seticuspe (assembly GCA_019973895.1). NCBI lineage: Eukaryota > Viridiplantae > Streptophyta > Magnoliopsida > Asterales > Asteraceae > Chrysanthemum > Chrysanthemum seticuspe. The sequence goes on along the minus strand of BPTQ01000006.1, from coordinate 266,211,129 downwards.
ATGCCCATAAACCCAAACCTACTAACTCTGTCACAGAAGTTCTTCATATGATTCATATGGATTTATGTGGACCAATGAGGGTGCAGAATATCTTTGGGAAGAAATATGTGTTAGTTGTGGTTGATGATTACTCTAGATTCACCTGGGTCAAGTTCTTAAGGACAAAGGATGAAACTCCTGATATCATCATCAAACTCATCAAACAGCTGCAGGTTCGACTTAACAAAACCGTCAGAATTATCAGAACAGACAATGGAACTGAGTTTGTCAACAAACAACTTGGTGAATTCTATGAAAGCGTTGGAATCAGCCATCAAAGAAGTGTTCCACGAACTCCTCAACAGAACGGTGTAGTTGAAAGACGAAATCGAACTCTTGTTGAAGCCGCTAGAACAATGCTGATTTACTCAAAGGTTCCAATGTTTCTCTGGGCTGAAGCAATTGCCACTGCATGCTACACACAAAATCGTTCCCTGATTCACACTGTTCATGGAAAAACTCCATATGAACTTGTCCACAAAAGAAAACCTAATCTCTCTTTCCTTCGTGTGTTTGGTGCATTGTGTTATCCAACTAATGAGGGTCAAGACTTAGGCAAACTTAGGGCTAAAGCTGACATTGGAGTATTTGTAGGATATGCACCAAACAAAAAGGGATACCGAATCTACAACAAAAGAACCCGAAATATCATGGAAACAATTCACGTTACGTTTGATGAGCTGACCGGTCAAATGGATCCTGGACACTCCAGCTCAGGACCCTCACTTCAAAACAGTCCCATTGGTTCATCCCTTGTTCCAAACTCCTCTCAAGAAACTCCATATGTACCTCCGTCTGAAGATGATTTAAAGAAATTGTTTGATCCTATGTTTGATGAACTTTATGATCCAAGTACTAATGAGTTGTCGATCCCTACAACAAAGGCTGCTTATATTCCTGTGAATGAAGTCAATCCCTCAGTCTCAATATCTTTAAGCCAAAAAGCGCCTTCTGCTGATCCTTCAGTCTCATCAACAAATCATCTTTCTTCAAATGTACATCATGGAACTGTTTCTGGCATCAATGATGAAGTTAATCCCTTTGCTACTCCTGAAGATGCTCCATTTGAAAACATATTTGCTCCTGAATCATCATCAGAACCATCTTCTTCAGGAGACATCGACTCTGCTACCTCAGTCCCTCAACAACTGCCACATGAACACCTTAGAAAATGGACTCACGATCATCCACTAGATAACATAATTGGAAATCCCTCTCGTCCTGTATCAACACGGAAACAACTTGCAACCGATGCCTTATGGTGCTTCTTCAACTCCGTACTATCTAAGATCAAACCAAAAGATGTTAAAACCGCCATGAATGAAGATAGCTGGTTCAATGCCATGCAAGATGAAATTCATGAGTTTGATCGACTTGATGTATGGGAGTTAGTACCTGCTCCAGACTGTGCTATGATTATTGCTCTTAAATGGATCTTCAAAGTGAAACTTGATGAGCATGGTGATGTGTTGAAGAACAAGGCTCGATTAGTTGCTAAAGGATACCGTCAAGAGGAGGGTATTGACTTTGAAGAATCTTTTGCTCCAGTTGCTCGAATCGAGGCAATCAGAATCTTTCTGGCTAATGCTGCTAGTAAGAACATGGTAGTCTATCAGATGGATGTGAAGACGGCATTTCTGAACGGAGATCTTAAAGAAGTCGTCTACGTCAGCCAACCTGAAGGATTTGTGAATCAAGAACATCCTACTCACGTTTATCGTTTGAAGAAGGCTCTTTACGGTTTAAAGCAAGCTCCAAGGGCATGGTATGATACACTGTCAAAGTTTCTTCTATCAACCGGATTTAGCAAAGGAGCAGTTGATCCAACATTGTTCACCAGGAAGTCAGGAAAACATTTAATTCATGTTCAAATTTATGTTGATGATATTATTTTTGCCTCGACAGACCCAATGGAATGTGATCGTTTTTCAAATGAAATGAGTTCAAAATTTCAAATGTCAATGATGGGACAAATGTCATTTTTCTTGGGATTACAAATTTCGCAAAGTCCCGGAGGCATTTTCATAAATCAATCTAAATATGCAACTGAGATCTTAAAGAAATTTGGATTTGATTCAAGTGACCCTGTTGACACTCCCATGATTGATCGAACCAAACTAGATGAGGACCACTCAGGGATCATGATTGACCAAACAAAATATCGTAGTATGATTGGATCCCTGATGTACCTCACAGCTAGTAGACCAGACATCTTGTTCGCTGTTTGCATGTGTGCTAGATACCAGGCTAAGCCTACTAAAAAGCACCTTGAAGCAGTTAAACGGGTCTTTCGGTATCTCCAAGGAACCATCAACATGGGTCTTTGGTACCCGAAGGACACCGGTATGTCACTAACAGCCTATGCATATGCTGATCATGCAGGGTGTCAAGATACTCGTCGAAGTACATCTGGAGGTGCTCAGTTTTTGGGTGATAAGCTTGTGAGCTGGTCTTCAAAGAAGCAAATGAGTACTTCTATGTCCTCTATAGAGGCTGAATACATAGCCATGTCATCTTGTTGTGCTCAAATCCTATGGATGAGATCTCAATTATCTGACTATGGCTTTGAATTCAACAAAATCCCTCTGTACTGTGACAATAAAAGTGCTATTGCTCTCTTATGCAACAACGTTCAACACTCAAGAGCAAAGCATATCGACATTCGACATCATTTCATCAGGGAACAAGTGGAAAAAGGTGTGGTGGAACTCTATTTTGTGAGGTCTGAATATCAGTTAGCAGACATCTTCACCAAAGCTCTTCCAAGAGAACGTTTTGAGTTCATACTTCCACGACTAGGCTTGAAAAGCCTTCAACCAGAAACACTCAAACGTCTTCAGGAGGAAGACGAGGAGTAAAGGTCTATCTTCATCTATCTATTGTAAATATTTATTCGAAAAGCAAAATACAAAATTATAAAATCTTCAAAAATCAAATAGAAAAATATAAAAACCTTCAAAATCCATAAAAATTTGAAAAATTCGAAAAATCTTCAAAAAATATTGTCATTTTTGTCATGTCTTTCTCGATTCGATTATATCTACGGTCTTTGTGCTGTCATTCAAAGAATGACACGGGTCTTTAGATATTGTTCGAATTTTTAATTTAAAAAAAAAAAAAAAAAAAAAAAATCAAAAAATATTTTTGGGAGAAAGAGAAAAAAAAAATGGTTTATTGTCATTTTCAGGCAATAACCCGATTTTTAAAAGAAAGAACAGAGCCATGTTTTATCATGCTTTCAAAATTCCATGCTCTGATTCTATAAACATTTATCTGCTGAAAACTAAATGCTTTGAAAAATAACTCGGTCTCTAATTTTTGATAATCATCAGGACTTATTTGTCAAAATCTCTATCTCTCAATCAACAACCTATGTCATTGATTGAGGGGGAGAATGATTTCAATTAAATTAAAAAGTTATTTGGCATTAAATTGTTTTCAAAAGACGTACATGCATGTTTTATCAATGGAGTTTAAAGTCTTAAAATCCGATCCTTATCAGTTAAAACGCTTTCATAATCAAGTCACAATTCTCCTTAAAAGCAAAAGCTTTCAAAATCAATTTAAATCTATAAGAGATCACAAATCTCAAATGATTTGATAATTGTGATCGGGGGAGAATTTGTGATTTAAATTGGACTTAAACTGAGGATTCGGTAAATGGTTTTACAAGGATGTACATGTTATCCTCCCCGCATGTGACAAACGATTTCAAATTTTCCATTCACATGTTGAGGAGGAGCATCTATCTTACACCTATGACTTGAAACGTGATCATTTATCTCAGTGTGCAGGTTCCCTCTAGTATGTGCAAAACTCCTTTCAAACCTCGAGGCACATATTGAGGGGGAGCAAATTTATGGAAACCTCATCCTTCCCGGAAATGCTTTATCTTCTTGATTTGATCAGGGAAGTGATGTTGATATCTTTTAGAAAATGGTAATCAAAGAAGTAAATTCTTCCTCTTGCCTCCGTGTGCAAAACGATTTCACATTTGATGCACATGTTGAGGGGGAGCACTTGTTCTAAAAATATCAAAAACAATTCAGGTACAAAATGTTTTGATAATATATCACAAGTATCTGGATTGATCTTCAAATGGTTTTCAATTGGTTCCAATGGCAGATGAACAATACCAAATAGACCGACCAACTTTACTTTATGTACGGTGATATAAGGATGATAAGGTTAGTTTTTTTGTTCCCATGATCCGCCAGAACCGGAGGGATCTACCCAGGGACTATCTACTAGTTAGTGTAGAGTTCTTAGGTATGATGATAAAAGGAGAAAAGTGAGATATGGGAAGAGTGCGGACTGAGATAGAGCAAGTACTGGAACAAACCCAATAAGGTTCTTGCTATGAAGTCTCGGTAAGCACTGAAGGGGTTGAAGAATTAAAAAGAATTGAATGAGAAAAGGGTGAAAACAAATAGCCCTCCATTTATTCAACCTTAGGGCAGAAACCGGGTTCAATTCATATGCTACTGATGGTAACATCGGTATTGAAGACAAGACGTCATGGACCCAGTGACGCACTGCACTTCAACTTTCCAAACCACTCAAGTACCTCTTAAAAGGACTTGTTTCATTCTCACGGGGAACCGACATTATCTATTGACTTTCTCTTAGAGATTGTTGATATTGAAGAAGGAGACCCTCTCCCTAGTCTCCGGCACAGGAACCAAATGTGCACAAATTGAGTCTAGAGCCACGAGATCATCAATAAATCTCATTAGGACACTTTCAATGAAGACTCTCTGTTTCACACAATATGGAAAGAGAGATTATATCTTGAGTCCTACGCATTATCCTTGTGGTATTGCCAAAACATCTGAGTGATGTGTTTACATATTCACAATGAAGATGGAAAGCCTTCTGGAGCCAACATCAAACAAGCTCCTGGTAGGTGGCATGTGAGATCTATTATATAGATCAACCATGTGACAACTGAACAAAAACAATGGGGCGATTCAATCTCTTGAATCAATCCTGGTTCAGGTTATGGATTGACGGATACCTTTGAAAAACCGGTCTTTGTGCTTAACAACTCTTTTCCTTAGCACATCGACCGTGTACTCATTTTTCAAACCAAAAGGTGTTTTTATGATTGATAATTGATTTTCAATAAAACCTTCGTTGTATTGCAAAAACAATTTCTATTGAGCAATACACGATTGTTTTTCAAATCTCTTTTCATCAATCAGTGGACTTAAAATTCGCTGGTTCACTCACTCCGTGTTGTCTTCTTTGAGATGTTCCGGTTTGAGAACAACTAGAGCAGCTGCGAAACCCTGTCAAGGAAATTCTTCGGAATTATACCTGATCACAGGCAGTACATGTACTGATCAATGGGGAACCGTGGGCCGTGTACCTCAATTCAACGAAAGTGATCAAAGACACTTTCGTGCGATTTATTGCTAACTGTTGTATGCAGGTACACCCGACGTTTGCAGCTGATCAGAATGAAGCGGTCAATCCATAGCCGCATGCTCACTTAACACATTCATCTCAAAAGAAATCATGATTTGTGCATCAATGACTCTGATATTTTCACTCCATGCTTCTGCTACGCTGCTGCCAATATCATGAATCAACTAAAGCTTCCGCTACTCTGATGAGAACATATCATGATCCAGAATGTGAGCATGTCGGTCCTATAGTCACAACATCACATAATACCAACACCACAAAGGATGTCTCAGAGATTTCTGATAGCTGATGATCTCAAAAGATGGCTCAAAATTATTATCACGTGGATTAGTAAAAGACCTCCACTTGGAGTAACCAAACATGCATTGTGAAGAATCAATGACTACGAGCTTAGGAGCAAAGGACTACATCAAGAATGCAAGATCAATTGTTAATGTAATATCTATTTGTATTCAATGTAATTTTGGTACATGATTGAGGTGACCTCCCTTAGGGGGAGATTGTTAGGAATTAGAAATTCCAGGTATTAAAGAGTCGGTCACCTCAAGTATATGTAATCGTTAGAAAGCTCGTAGTCGTAGTTCTTTTAAGTTAAGTAGTATTTAGTTAAGTAACACCGTGGAGGACGGACGGGTTTTTACCCACTGTATGCCTGATCCACAGCCCGATGTGTGGCGTTTTATGTAAGACTATAAATACTCTCTACCTCCCAAGGTAGAGAGTTGGAGCTCATAATAATATCTTTCACTTTCTCTCACTAAGTTCCCTAAACCTCTAACTTTATCTCTCTAGAATTCCACTTATACGCCCACTTTGTGTTATGGTTTGATGTGTATGTGAAATCCAATATCCTACAGCTTATCGTAGGGGAGTGATTTCTTCCTTGGAGATAGCTCCGTATGCTCCTCTAGATCTGTCTTCGACTTCTTCTCACGTTCTCTGATTGTTGTGTGTGAAATGGGATGCTTTGAAATGCTGGAAATCGTGGGGTATTTATAGGCCAGATCTGGTTATGGCTAACTATTAAAAGAGTTATGCCGTAACATGTAATTATTCTTAAATTGCAATAATAATGCTGGTTACGGCGTAACCTTAGGAAGGAGTAATCTTGATTACGCCGTAGTTGATGCATGGGTTACGGCGTAATTATCAGCGGCGCGGAACCTCATTTGACCTAATATGGTTACGTCGTAATCTTTGGGAGAGTTACGTCGTAATCTTTTGATAAGTTGGTTTTCTGAACCACGCTTTAGTTACGGCGTAATGTGAGAGAGGAGTTACACCGTAACTTCTTCAAAGTGAGCATACTATGATAAATCTTCAATAAACTCTCTAATTCCGCGTCTCTTTAGCTCCAATGCTCGTAATTTACCTGAAAGTGAAATATAATGGAAAACAAGCATAAATCCATATAAATGATATAAATTACAAGCATTATCGGGGGAAATTGACACTTAATATTCAGGATATTTTGATGTTATCATCTACTCTACTTAGTATGGTTTGTGAAGTATTCTACATATTGGAGAAGAATTGTTGATGATGGAGAAGAATTGTTGATGAACCGCTGCATGTTCCCTTAAAACAGATATTCACTGACACCAAATTTGTCATTACACATTCAAGCTGGCATTGTTTACGGTTTAATCTTGATTTTGTAAAATCCCTGTGAAAAAATCTATTTCTCGATTTAAATCATAGATTTGTAAAATCCCATGACAATGGAAACATCCTGGTGAAAGAAAAGTGCATTTCCGCATCTATATCTCGGTTTATTCTTGGTTTTGTAAAATCCCGCGAAAGAAACAATTTCTCGGTTTAAATCATAGAATTTTTAAAATCCCGTGATGATGGAACCATCCTGGAGAAAGGAAAGTGTATTTCTGGATCTTATCTGATGCTTGTGCTATGGTTTCTACTTTGAAAAAGGGATAACGTGTGTACTTTACGGCTTGAATGATTGTTTAGATTTCCTTCATGGCAGTTTGGTTATTACAATGTTTTACGGGGTTACGTGCTTTCAACTAAGGTCGGGATGAAACCATTATCAAAGTTCATTTAAATCGTCATAAAAGGGGTTAGATCTGAGCTTATAACCACAAGATGTGACAACAGCGTTAATTCATTATTATTTATTTGAGGTTGAAGTGAAATTTCATGGGCAAGTGTACTTAGTATCTGAAGGTATCGTGGATGGTTGGATGAAGATTCTTCGAGATCCTTGTTCGAGCTTTTAACATTTACATTGACGAAGACTTGGAAATCTAGTTACCAGCAGTCGGGGTGGATGGATGAAGACCTGGTTAACTATCACATTAAGGAGTTACGGTGCTCAATGTCACATTATATTGTGGATTTTCAAGAGGTGATTGATAAGGATTTAAAACGTACACTTTTAAAGGGTCATTTAAGCCCTTAATCGATCACTTTTATATCCGTTACTGCTTAATTTCGTTCCTTTTCACTTTTTAGGTCTCTTGGAAGCAAAATGCTGGAATGATGCATATTTGGACGAAAAGTAGTGAATATATGAAGAAAATGGCTAAGTCAAGATCGAAGACACTCAAGCTGCTGAAACTGAAGTTGACAGCGTCCCAACTAAAGGGCGACGCCGTCCCTCTCTACGGATTTAATTAAAATACACCTAGCGGCTCAATATACTTTTTGCTCAAATACATCTGACGGCGTCAGGCTTTGAAGAGGAAAGGCGTCACTAAGACTTTTCATCTCAGACGGCCCAGATCCAGAATCAGACGACGTCCCTGCTGAAGCCCAACGGCGTCACAACTACAACGTGACGCCGTCCCAACGATAACTTGGTGAAGACGAAAACCCTAATGACGGCGATCTGACGGCGTCCTACCTATAAGGCGACGCCGTCGCAAGTGTAAAATTATATATAGAAATCGAATTTTCAGTATTAGGAGGTAGACTTTTGGAGTAAAAACCCTAAACGTTTGTAGTCCGACTTGGACAGTATCTTAGGGTCCCAAACCCTATTTTACACATCAAGATAAGTGTTTTACTTCAATAGTTTCATTATGTCTTCCATTGAATGTGTGTATGCTTGCTTGTTTAACATGTCCGGCTAAATTTCTTGTGTGTTTGCTTAGATCTATGAAACCTAGTTATTTGTTATTGTTAGGTTGTCTCTTATCTTAATTGTAATTGGCTTAGGAGTGCGACTAGGCTATCGTTGTGTTTAATGCTTGATGAATCTTTGATAGTTTATGAATGACTTAGTGGATTTCGTTTACTACACTCAAGGGTGACTTCAAAGAGTTAGGGCATAGGCACACCCTACGACTTTAGGAAACACAACGCGTTAAGAATAAGGACGTGACAATTCAACCTACAATAAAATATAACTATGGAGTAGTAGTATCTAGGTAAACACACTTTTAATCATCATACGAGCACACATCAATAGACATAATACTACCCGTAGAATTAGATAATTAGAATAGTAAAGTAATCGGTAGAAGTACCACCCCCTAAATCCAAGCCACGAGATTTTACCCTTAGCTTTCTAAAAAAATATAAAAAGATAAAGAAGAATCTTCCTCAACCTCAACCTTAGCGTAGTACACTTCTTACTAGCATTCCTATTCCCCTAGAGAACGATATCAATCCCCGAGGCTTACCCAATACTACACTACAACGATTAGGTTCACTGCCTAGGTGGTTGAAAAACTTGCTCGAAGAAAAGGAAGTTTCCTTTGACCCCGAACGCGCTTCGTACGCGCATCAAGTTTTTGGCGCCGCTTCCGGGTAATAGAATAGCTAGTTAGATTTTTATCTCGTTTAGGTTCCCTTGCTTGATTCCTTTCAAGTAAGATTTTTTCTCATTTTTAGCTTCCTCGTAGTCTATCCCCTTCTTCGTGACTTTGTTAGTAATCCCATCACTTTTCATCATGGAAGGTGATAACCCATCAAACAACAACCCACCACCAAATAAACCACTTCCACTCAAACCACAACCCTCTAACAATCGTCACAACTGATATGTTAGTAGAAACAACGATCTTCAAGATTAGCAATAGTTCGGCTCCATGATTAGCAATAGTTCGGGTAATGATTTAGTAAATGAAAATGTGAATGAGGAAAATAGTGCCTACTTCAATCTTTACCCCACTAAGGAAGAAGTTTCTTACCACCAATACATAATCGACAATCCTCGATCACCCATCATTAGGATATGCCCAAAGATTAGGAGAAGAAATCCTTGGAACATCAAGATACCTTGTATGATTGGATATAGGAATGTCGACCACGCCTACATAGATACGGACTCTCCCATTAATGTGATGTCATTAGCTGTTTACAATGACATAATGAATGAGCGACTTAAGATTAGGAGAGACCCTAAGTATCGTGGTGGGGTTTGCAATTTTGTGGGAAGATTCAAGAATGTACATGTGTTTATAGGAAACTTCACCTACTTAGTTGATTTTATGGTCCTAGAAGACATAGGATGTGTCATTGACTATAGCTTGTCCCAAGTTGTATTAGGAAAACCGTTTGTTGAAAAGTCTAAACTAAGCTATAACAAATCCGAAGGAACGGTTAGATTTGTGGAAGGGGATGATGAAATTACTTGTAGGATGCCTTGGAAGATGAACGGATATGGCCCTCTATCCCTTTATGAATGAGATAACATTAGAGCTTTTGAGGAAAAGAGCGAAGAAGATGTTGAAAAAGGCTTGAACTTCATGTGGGAGAAAAGGAGGCTTTACTATAGGGATTGTTTGGCCCTTGGACCTAGGTATAGAGTAGATGAGAATTTTGTCAATATGATAGAGTTTTCATTGAGGATGAAAAACGAGACAACGTAGGAGCACGAATTCAAGTCTAGCTACAAGACTCATAAATAAAGAAAAGCTCTTCGTGGGAGGCAACCCATGCTTAATTGTTTGCTTGTTTGTGTGTCATATATCTTTTTCATTGTTGTTTATTCTCATGTTTAAATTTGTGAAAATGCTTTATTTTGTCTTTAACCTCGTCTTAATTACATATAAAGGTATTTTACAAAAAGATAAGCGTAGGGAGGATTACATACGTTTTTCAAAAACGTGAACATAAGAACTACGATTAATGAAATTGATATATATGTGTAAGCTTTTGGATTTTACAAACATATCACACCATGATTCAAAGAGGCGTATAAAAGGTTTAGAGAGAGAAAGAGAAGAGAGTTGGGAACTATGTGAAACAAAGAAAAATGGTATTGAAGCTCCAACCCTCTACCTTGGGAGGTAGAGGGTATTTATAGTGTCTTACAAGATATGCCACCTACGGGCTGTGGATCAGGCATACAGTGGGTAAAGACCCGTCCGTCCTCCATGGAGTTACTAAACTAAATACTAACTAACATTAAATAACTACGACTACGAGCTTTCTAATGATTACATATACTTGAGGTGACCGACACTTTAACGACTGGATTTTCTAAATCCTAACAATCTCCCCCTAAATGAGGTCACCTCATATTACATAGAATACAAACAGATATTACATTAATATTGTTCTTGGATTCTTGTTTAAGTTCTTTGCTCAGTAGTCCGTAGTCTTTGATTCTTCATGTTTTGCATGTTTGGTTAATCCAAGTGGAGGTCTTTAACTGATCCACGTGATGATGAGTTTTGAGCCAGCTTTGAGATCATTAGCAATCATAAATCTCTGACTCTTCCTTTGCAGTGTTGACATTATGTGATGTTGTGACATTGGACCGACATGCTCACATTCTGGATCATGATTTCTTCTCATCAGAGTAGCGGAAGCTTTAGTTGATTCATGATATTTGTAGCAGCGTAGCAGAAGCATGGAGTGAAAATATCAGAGTCGTTGATGCACTTATCGTGATTTCATTAGATATGAATGTGATTTGTGAGCATGTGGCTATTGATTGGCCTCTCAATTCTGATCAGCTGCAAACATTGGGTGTACCTGCATACAATAGTTAGCAATAAAGCGCACGAAAGTGTCTTTGATCACTTTCGTTGAATTGAGGTACACGGCCCACGGTTCCCCGTATATCAGTACAAGTACTGCCTGTGATCAGGTATAATTCCTAAGAATCTCCTTGACAGGGTTTCGCAGCTGCTCTAGCTGTTCTCAAACCGGAACGTCTCAAAGAAGACAACACGGAGTGAGTGAACCAGCAAATTGAGATTTACTGATTGATGAAAAAATGATTTGAGAACAATCATGTATTGCTTATCAGAAAGAGTTTTTGCAATACAACGACGATTTTATATTGGAAATCAATTTTCAATCACAAACACCTTTTGATTTTGAAACCATACTACACAGTCGATGTGCTAAAGAAAAGAATTTTTTTGTGCACATCGACCAATTTTTCAAAGGTATCCGTCAATCCATTTCCTGGACCAAGGTTGATTCATGGTGTGAGTCGCCCCATCGTTTCTGTCCAGTTGTCACATGTTTGATCTATTGGATAGATCTCACATGCCACCTACCAAGAGCTTGTTTGATGTTGGCTCTAGAAGGTTTTCCATCTTCATTGTGAATATGTGAACATATCACTCAGATGTTCTGGCAATACCACAAGGATAATGCGTAGGACTCTTAAGATATATTCTTACTTTTCACATTGTGTGAAACAACAAGTCTTCATTGATTGTGTCCTAATGAGATTTATTGATGATCTCGTGGCTCTAGACTCAATAGTGCATATTTGGTTCCTATGCCGGAGACTAGGGAGAGGGTCTCCTTCTTCAATATCAACCATCTCTAAGAGAAAGTCGATAGATAATGTAGGTTCCCCATGAGAATAAAACAAGCCCTTTTAAGAGGAACTTGAGTAGCTTGGGAAGATGTAGTGCAGTGCGTTACTGGGTCCATGAAGTATTGTCTTCAATACCGGTGTTACCTAGGTAACAACCAGTAGCATATGAATTGAACCCGGTTTCTGCCCTAAGGTTGAAATAACGGAGGGCTATTTATTTTCACCCTTTTATCATTCATTTCTTTTTCATTCTTCAACCCCTTCAGTGCTTACCAAGACTTTATAACTAGAACCTGGTTGGGTTTATTCCAGTACTAGCTCTGTCTCAGTCCGCACTCTTCCCATTTCTCATTTTTCTTCTTTTTTCATCACACATAAGGACTTGTACACTATCTAGTGGATTTTCCATGGGTAGATCCCTCCGGCCCTGGCGGGATCGTGGGAACGAATACCTAACCTAACCATCCTTATATCACCATACATAAAGTAAATTTGGTCGGTCTTTTTGGTATTGTTCATCTGCCATTGGAACTAATTGAAAACCATTTGAAAATGAATCCAGGTACTTGTGACATATTATCAAAGCATTTTGTACCTGACTTGTTTTTGAAATTTTAGAAAAAGGCTCCCCCTCAACATGTGCATCAAATATTTGAATTCATTTTGGCACATGGAGGCAAGAGGAAGAATTCACTTCTTTGATTAACATTTTCTAAAACTATCGACATCACTTTCCCGATCAAAATTAGTATGTTTAAATACTTTGTTGAAGGTAATTTTGGGAAAGGATGTGGTTTTCAAAAATTGCTCCCCCTCAATATGTGCATCGAGATTCGAAAGTGTTTTGCACATATTAGGGAAAACCTGCACTTAGAGACAAATCAATCACGTTTCAATCCTTTTTGGTTTGATACAGATGCTCCCCCTTAACATGTGCATGGAAAGTTTGAAATCGTTTGGCACATGTAGGGAGGAGAGCTTGCTAATCACTTACAAACCATTTGTCGAATTATCAGTTTAAATCCAATTTAAATCACAAATTCTCCCCCGATCACAATTTTCAAGTCATTTGAGATTTGTGATCTCTATAGATTTAAATTGTCTTTTTGAAAGCTTTTGAGGAGAATTGTGACTTGCTTAAGAAAGAATTTAACCGATAAGGATCAAATCTGAGACTTTAAATTCCAACGATTAAACATGCTTGAGTATCTGTTGAAAAACATGACATTAGCCTTGGTCTGAACCAATTGTTTGACAAATAACCTTATGATTTAATTGAAATCATTCTCCCCCTCAATCAATGACATAGTTTGTTGATTGAGAGATAGAGATTTTGACACATGTCGAGTCCAGATGATTTTCAAAAATTGAGTCCGAGTTATTTTCAAAGCTATTTAGTTTTCATTAGATAACAAATATTTTTCAGAAGAATTCATAGAAGGAAAAATATTTGTGAATAGAATCAGAGCATGAGATTTGAAAAATTAGATTAAGCATGGCTCTGTTCTTTCTTTTGAAATACGGGTTACTGCCTGAAATGACAATAAACCACCATTTTTCTCCATCTCGTTTTTTTTTTTTTTTTTTTTTTTTTTTTTTTTTTTTTTTGTGAAAAATTCGAACTTCATCTAGAGACCCGTGCCATTCTTTGAGCGACAACTCAAGGTCCGTAGATGTTATCGAACCAGGAAAAATATGACAAAATTGACAATAGTTTTGGAAATTTTCAAGCACAATTTATACATCAAATTAACTTTCGAAACTCAAGATGTAGCATATATATGAATAGAAATGCATTTAATGCAAGTCGTTGCATCTCAATGCGTGTTTTGGTCACTTCTCACCACTTCTTATTTTAATTTACTTCTCATTGGATCCCTACTCTATATATATATATATATATATATATATATATATATATATATATATATATATATATTTAAGAAGATATGTACAAGGAATAGATAGAGACAAGCACCGTTACTCCTCGTCTTCCTCCTGAAGACGTCTGAGTGTTTCTAGTTGAAGGCTTTTCAAGCCAAGTCGTGGAAGAATAAACTCAAAACGTTCTCTAGGAAGAGCTTTGGTGAAGATGTCTGCCAACTGATATTCAGTTCTTACAAAGTATAACTCAACCACACCTCTTTCAACTTGTTCCCTGATGAAGTGATGTCGAATGTCAATGTGCTTTGCTCTAGAGTGTTGAACATTGTTGCAGGAGAGAGCAATTGCACTTTTGTTATCACAGTACAGAGGGATTTTGTTAAATTCAAAGCCATAGTCAGATAATTGTGATCTCATCCATAAGATTTGAGCACAGCAAGATGACATGGCTATGTATTCAGCCTCTGTAGAGGATATTGAAGTGCTCATTTGTTTCTTTGAAGACCAACTCACAAGCTTATCACCCAAAAACTGAGCACCTCCTGACGTGCTTCGACGTGTATCTTGACACCCTGCATGGTCAGCATCTGCATAGGCTGTTAGTGACATACCGGTGTCCTTCGGGTACCAAAGTCCCATGTTGATGGTTCCTTGGAGATACCGAAAGACCCGTTTAATCGCTTCAAGGTGCTTTTTGGTAGGCTTAGGCTGGTATCTAGCACACATGCAGACAGCGAACAGAATATCAGGTCTACTTGTTGTGAGGTACATCAGGGATCCAATCATACTACGATATTTTGTTTGATCTACCATGATCCTTGAGTGGTCCTCATCCAGTTTGGTACGCTCCACCATGGGAGTGTCAACGGTGTCACAAGTGTCAAATCCAGATTTCTTTAAAATTTTATTAGCATATTTAGATTGATTGATAAAAATGCCTCTGGGACTTTGTGAAATTTGTAATCCCAAGAAAAACGACATTTGTCCCATCATAGACATTTGAAATTTGGAGCCCATTTCATTTGAAAAACAGTCACATTCAGTAGGGTCGGTCGAGGCAAAAATAATATCATCTACATAGATTTGAACATGGATTAAATGGTTGCCTGACTTTCTGGTGAACAATGTGGGATCCACTGCTCCTTTGCTGAATCCACTAGATAAGAGGAACTTTGACAGAGTATCATACCACGCCCTTGGAGCTTGTTTCAGACCATAGAGAGCCTTCTTTAAGCGATAGACGTGCATAGGACGTTCAGGATCCACAGAACCTTCTGGTTGATTGACGTACATGATTTCTTTCAGATCTCCATTAAGAAAGGCAGTCTTTACATCCATTTGATAAACCACCATGTTCTTACTAGCAGCATTAGCTAAGAAGATTCTGATTGCCTCAATACGTGCAACTGGAGCAAATGATTCCTCAAAGTTAATACCCTCCTCTTGACGATATCCTTTTGCAACGAGTCTTGCCTTGTTCTTTAATACATCCCCATGCTCATCAATTTTCACTTTGAAGATCCATTTGAGAGCAATGATCATAGCACACTCAGGAGCTGGTACTAATTCCCAAACATCAAGTCGGTCAAACTCATGAATTTCTTCCTGCATTGCATTGAACCAACTGTCCTCTGACATTGCAGTTTTGACATCTTTTGGTTCGACTTTTGACAGTATGGAATTGAAGAAGCACCATAAGGCATCTGTTGCAAGCTGTTTACGGGTGGATACCAGACAAGAGGGATTCCCTATGATATTATCCAATGGATGATCATGTGTCCATTTTCTGAAATGCTCGTGTGGTTGTGGTTGAGGAACTGAGGTAGCAGAGTTGTTTTCCCCTGATGAAGATGGTTCAGATGATGGATCAGGGGCAAAAATATTTTCAAAAGGTGCGTCTTCTGGAGTGGCAAAAGGGTTTTCTTCATCTGTGACTGCAGCAACATTTCCAGTATGTAGGCTTGTAGATTGAAGAGTTGATGATATTAAAGAATAATATGCAGAAGGCGCTTCGTGAGATACTGATAAGGTTTTAAAAGGTACCATTTTGAGGGGTCGTTTTAGCCCTTATTTGATCACTTTTGTATCCGTTATTGCTTAATATCGTTCCTTTTCACTTTTTAGGTCTCTTGAAGGCAAAATGCTGGAATGGCACTTATTTGGACGAAAAGGCGCGAATATACGAAGAAAATGGCCAAAGTCAGAATCGAGATACTCAAAGCTGCTGAAAATAGAAGGCGACGGCGTCACTGCTTAACTGCGACGCCGTCGTAGGATTTTGTGACGGGTCAGAAGACAAAACTCGTATTTTCAAGAGACGGCGTCGGGATTTAAAGGAGTAGACCGTCGCAACTCAGACGGCCTAGATGTGACCTAGACGGCGTCAGAAGCTGAAGAGGACGGCGTCACAGGCATAAGGTGACGCCGTCGCAAGGTTAACGTGGCCAAGACGAAACCCTAATGACGGCGACACGACGGCGTCACGAAACATAAGGTGACGCCGTCGCATATGTAATCTTATATATATAATCCGAATTTTTCAGTTTTAAAGAGAGTCTTTTGGAGTAAAAACCTAAAACCGAACCAAGGGTATCTTGTACAGTATTTTAGGGTTCTAAACCCTATTTTACATCAAGATAAGTATTTACTTCATCAATTCAATTATGTCTTTGATTATTTGTGTGTATGCTTGCATGTTCTCCATGTCCGGCTAATTTACTCGTGTTTTTGCTTAGGAATATGAAACTTAATTATTGAATATTGATTGGTTGTTTCTTATCTTAGTTGACTAATGATCTAGTAATGCGATAGGTCATTCGTTGTGTACTTAATGCTTGATTCATCTTTGTGAACCTTAGAATATGATTACCTGAGTAGTTGTAGGCTAAACCATCCAAAGAGTGCCTTAGAGTAAGAGTTTATCATCCCTAGTGGGTTTTGTAGACGAGACCCTTTGGTAAGTTCGAAGAGTTAGGGAGAAACGCATACCCTACAACTTTAGACACACAACGCAACTAAGAATAAGGACGTGACAACTCAACCATCAATAGGAGATAATTAAGGAGTAGTAAAACCTAAGTAAACACATCTTTAAACTATCATACGAGCACACATTAATTAGACATAGACTCCCACAACCTTAGTTTAGATAATTAGATAATAGTAGAGTAATCGGTAGAAATACCAACCCCCCAAATCCAATACCCGAGATTCGTACCTTTCAATTTCATAAAATATAAAAATACAAAAAATAATCTTCTTCAACCTCAACCTTAGCGTAGTAACTCCTTACTAGCATTCCTATTCCCCTAGAGAACGATATCAATACCCGTGGCTTACCCTAATTACTACACTACAACGATTAGGTTCACTGACTAGGGTGTTATAAAACTTGCTCGAAGAAAAGGAAGTTTCCTTGACCCCGAACGACGCGTGTAGCGTTATCAAGTTTTTGGCGCCACTGCCGGGGAATAGAATAGCTAGTTAGTAGTCCACCTCGTTTAGGTTCTTTGCTTGATTCCTATCAAGTAAATTTTTTCTCATTTTTTGCTTTCTCTTAGTCTATCCCCCTTCTTCGTGACCTTCGTTCGTAAAAAAACCATCACCCACCATGATCCGTATCTTCCACCGAAGATTCTTCACTCTACCCGTTCCCAATCCCGAGATTGAGAATGCAATCCCACAAAACCCTTCACCCACTCACCATTTTGGTAATCACCTAAGGCATAATGAGATAAATTGGCAACAACAAAGTCCTTTCTATTACTCAGATTCTGATGAGGAATTTGATTATGGTGAAGCACTTGATAGCGGGGAGGTCATTAATGAAGTTAGTTCTGAAATTGAGGAAGACCCCTCCCAATGTTTTGACCCTAGGTGTAGGATTGAGAATGATGGCCCCTTTAACATGCAATTCCCCTGCAAAATAGGACTAGAAGGGTTCGATGCTTATTTGAATTCATTCTTACCTTTAAACTTAATCTCAAGGGATCTATACAACAAAATCAAGGTCAATGAGTTAACCTATCAAGGGAACAATGTTGTTGAAGCAGTCATTTATTTGCATGTGTTTGTCGGAAGTTTTGCCTATTTGGTAGAGTTCATGGTCTTAGAAGACTTAGGAGAATTTATAGATAAGGACCTCACTCAAGTAATTTTTGGAAAACCTTTCAAAAAATTGACTAGGTTGAATGAACGGATGATTGATGGTCTAATTACATTCTCTGATGAAGTTGAAGATTTCATCTACCAAATGCCACGCGCTCATCCTAGGTTTAAACATAAGGACATTGAGGCTTGTAATAGAATGACCCCTATTCCATTGCTTAGTGACAGGGATAAGCAGAGTGGGCTTAGGTACCCATATGAGAAAACTAAGCGGTATTACAAAAAATGCCTTGAATTAGGAGATGATTACAAAAAGAATGAAAGAGCGTTGGAATGGCTTAAGCATGAGCACGAGAGCGGTAGTGAAGCAACGTAGGAGCACGACTTCGAGTCTAGCTACAAGACTCTTAAATAAAGAAAAGCGCTTCGTGGGAGGCAACCCATGCTTAATTGTTTGCTTGTTAGTGTCATATATCTTTAATTAATTGTTTATCCTCATGTTTAAATTTGTAAAAATGCTTTATTTTGTTTTTAACCTCGTCTTAATTGCATATAAAGGTATTTTACATAAGGGATAAGTGTAGGGAGGATTACACACGTTTTCAAAAGAAACGTAAACATGAGAATAACAATTAACTAAAAGATATATATGTTTGTTTGTTCGAGTCAAATGCTTGTATCGAGTCATAATGGATGTTTTCTTGCAGAAATTTTTCCAGATTCTAAAGATGTAAATTTTCCAGAATTTTTTCCAGAAAATCACAGACCAGTTTTTGTCAGGATAACCTGACGGCGTCAGGATTACAACCTGACGGCGTCAGGAAGGAGTAAAAACATCAGATTACTTTTTCTCGTTTTCTGAGCTACTTATAAATTTTTGGAGTTTTCCAGGTCTTAATTTTCTTAAAAATTCTGTAAACATCCATTCCACAAGCATTATATCCTAGTTTAAATCGAGTCTTATATATATTATTATCGCCGATTTTACGCGAATGTTTCGTTTGTTTTCTTCAAGTGTGCAGGTTTAGTTTGTCAAGAAGAAGTTACATAAGATTGGAAGGAGCTTTTCACGCAATAATTCTTCTTGGAAAGGATTTAACCACCACTTTACACGGATCCTACCGAGCTAATCAGGGGAGTATTAGTTTCTTTCGTTTTTTTAATTACCTTCCATTATCATAACTTTGATACTTTCGGGGAACATTGGGGACAATGTTCAGTTTAAGTGTAGGGAGGGAAAATAAAACGGGAACTTTGAAACTATGCTTATCCTTGAATATTTGCTTTGTCCAATTGTATTTGTGTAATAAACCATGAGAATATATCGGTTAGGGTAATTTTGGCACCAAATTTAAAATTTTTTCATGACATATAGGAGTGGGCCATTAGTCTTAACAAAAGCGTCTCACGGATAGGAAGTTGCATGACTAGCAAAAAAACCCTTTACCACCCAAATTCCACCCAAAATGTGAGGATCGCCCTTAGATTAGTAGGAATTAAAGCATTCATCTTCAATGCTTAGAGTGTGAACCGGTAGTATATTAGATTCTAGAACTTGTTTTGTGATGCATTCCGAGATCGCAAGTGAGGCTACACTTGTGTAGTTAGGAATAACTAAATGATAAGAGGCATTAGGATAAACCCTTGTTTGATACCCGTAATATAATTACTTCTTCCACATCGGTTGAGTAATTCCCCCACACCCTTTGCGTTGTACTCATCTTTAGTACACGATACACCTAGTTAACCCCTCAGAGCCTATCCTTTTCGCGGTTCTCGTGATGTTTCGGTTTTTTTCGGAATATCAATGAAGAGCATTGTTTACACCCCACCCCCAAATATACACCCAAATCGCCTTAGCCTACCCCTTATGCACTCACTTTTAGTGCATTATTGTTATCACCCTAAACCCTTAGTTCAATTATCTAGTTGCTTGCATGAGTTGCTAAGTCGAGTCATATCTTTTGTATACAGTTTTGGGACGATTAGGATTCATGGGAAAAGTTAAAGTTTATGAAATGACGGGAAGGGAATATTAAATTCAAATTCCCTTTGTTTGCATAATAATGTACCCCAAGTGTTTTGATCTTTTCAATTCGGGTCAAATTAGTGTTAGAGTAATAAAAACTCAAGTGTAGGGATGTGCCTATAAATCCCTATCATTTTGATGTTACCTTAGAGGATGGTAGAGTAAAAGTGTATGAAAAAAAAAAAAAAAAAAATCGAAAAAAAAATAGAAAAAAAAAAAAAAAAAAAATAGAGTGATAAATATATATATATATATATATATATATATATATATATATATATATATATATATATATATATATATATATATATATATATACGGGCTACCATCCTACATCTATCCTTTAAATTTATGTTTGTTTATTTCCGTTACCTAGAGTTTTAGAGTGTCGAGTCTTGGCTTAGCAACGCCATTCTTCGTATGCATTTAACATAGAGATTTTTGACTTTCCACCACAAAATAGCCTATTGTGACACACGGTAAATTTTCACCAAAATTTAACTGACAATTAGTAATTCATTTTACTAAGCCAAATTTATTAAGCATGCATAAGCTTTGCCCGAGCATTTGAGTAGATAACTCGCATACGATAAATTTCACCGCTCTTGCATTCATATCATTTTATGAATATTGCATTTTTGTCACATGATTTAACTGTAAGACGGGAGGTTATCTCGTTACCCCAGTGCCCGACACTGCACGCGTACCGACACTATGATAAGGACTCGCTAAAACAATTAACAAATGTCAACAACTTGGAATATTACAAGGATAAAATATTTTAGGCACGTAACAAAAAGACACTACGTTATAAAAACTATCAAACAATGAGACCTTGGTCACGATATAATTTCACGGGACACAAAAATAATAAACACCCTACCATTAAATCAATAACTCTCATGAACTCAAATAATATCAATACATAACCAAAATATAAACACTTATACTTTGACAAATGAATGTCATAAATTTCCTATACGTATCTATTTGAAAAAGAAAAGAAGACACAAGTTAGACTTTAGCAAAATGTCTCTTTGACCTCTTCTCCCTTCCACGTCAAAAGCAACCATGAAACCAGAAAAAAAACAAGTTAACCAAATATTCTCTTCAACCTACTCCTACACCTCTCACTAGTCCGAATCTCCCAAAGAGGGAAGCCAAGCATGCCTTTCCATCATCTCCTCATCTCTCATACCAAATTCATGAAAGATTTGGTCTCAAATCAAACCTTGGGGCGCCGGCTATGGGTTAAACGAATCCAAGAGGAATCAAAATGAGATCATTCACAAGAAGCATATCTCTACTCCAATCTACCTTGAGGCAATTCACAAGATTCGTCCATTCTTGGAAGCTAGCCATTTTCGACTTCAATCCAAACACCAAGAAGAGAGAGAGTTCAAGCTTTACCCAAAGTACCTCTATATCTCTAGTGGAGATGCAAGAACCCCAAATTGAGTTTCAATTTCATTTTCTCTCAAAAGCTAGGGTTTGTAAAGGTTAGGGTTTTCCAAAATTGATTTGGGGGTTTTGCAATTGGAGGTATCTTGGAGCTAATTCGAGTCTTGTTTGGTCCGAATCCAAGAAACAACCTTTCGTTCATCACCTATCATTTTCGGATTTAAGGTTATCATCTCTTTTGTTATTATGTTTTTATGTTGTTTTATGATATTAAGAGTGGAAGAGTTTATCAATGAAATTATCATGTGTTTTAGTCATGTCGATTTGGGTTTAAGATTTGATGCCACGATGGATTCGTGTATATAACTAGTTGAGTTTTGGATGTTACTTTGTTTTACTAATCTTGTTTTGTAACCATAAAACTTAAGTTGTTATATACTCAAGGGTCCGTATAGTTTTCTGTCGAGATTATGAGTCGAGAAAATGAAGGATAAGTCTTATAGCAACTTGGTAATTTAACTATGCAACTAAGTAATCTCGACGTGATAATACTCACTTTTTATAAACAACTATGTCACTCCGGAATCTAAGTAAGTCATTGGTAATAAGTGGGTTTGGTTTACTATCGAGGTAGGAACCGGGTTGAGTAGTACTCAACCATGGTATAGCCTTGCCATTTCCTTGCTCTATCGCGTTAAGTTAGTCTCGACTCCATCATCATCATACTCGGCTTATGAGTCTTTGTCTTGACCTCACCTTGTAAAATTCATGCCATGTATAATCGAGTTTGTCAATGTTATAGTGATAATTTGGATGTCTTGTTTGAAAACTATTTCTGTCGAAAAGCCGGAACCAAAGAGTTTGAAAATTTCTCATTTGTAAGTCTACTAGTAAGCATGGTCTTAGAAACTGGAAATTCGACCTTGGAAGAGGCACTTGACTTAGTAAGTCAAGCACCTTGTAACAAGTTTAACTTGTGACACTTAGTCACATACTTGTCGTTATCCTTGTTGTGGAGTTGTTCGGCTCGAAAGGTAACCCATTTCGAGACCCATGACACCATCAGCCAAGCATACAACTAGAAACTCTAGTCTCACAAAAAGTTTGATATCTTGGTTTAGTTAGGTGTTTATCTTGTTGAGAAACTAGCTTTATGTCTTTCTTTTGATTGGCCGAATACTCATTTGTGATGTTATAATCAAGACGGGTAGCCAAGATGTGTTCGAGCACATTAGTCGTGACCCGATTGTAACTCCGAGATGATAGCGGTTTGACTCAAATTCTCTACTTCTCAAATGTATCTTGACTACATTTTTCTCTCTTCCTGCGTTAACCATTCCTAAATGTCAAATACAAGAACACTTCTTGACTAGTTTAGTAGCAAAGGCTACTAACAAAAACTGATGGGCCACAGCCCATTTGTATCTCAAAGAATTCTTGAACTCCTTTTGGGCCAAGCCCCATTCGTGTACCCAAACCGCTGGGCCACAGCCCACCTACGGTTTTGAATGTTGGTTTAAGTAAATGAAACGCGTCAAGTAATACCGGAATAAATCACAAAGCTAAACTCATTTGTTGCACATTTGGAGAGTTCGACTTTAGTTATGTACACATATATCGACGAATAAAACAAGAGTAAAGGCGTACAAACAATGAACCAAGTGTCTAAAAATTATGAGTCATATAATAAGATTTGCGAAATGGATTTAACGACAATGTGTAAAGGAATGTATGTCAAGTGAACGCCTCATCGAAAACTATATATATGGAACTAGTTTGTTAAATAAAGATACCACTATATTATTTCCTAGTCCATTTAAAAATTGATGACTTTAAATTTCACTCGAGCGTTTTCCTAAATACAATTAGAAAACAAATTATGATTTTGACAACACCATTTTGTGTCAACTTAAATGAGTATATATATATATATATATATATATATATATATATATATATATATATATATATATATATATATATATATATATATATATATATATATATATATATATATATATATATATATATATATTTATATACTTATTAATGGAATATTTTAATTATTTATTTAAATCAAACTTGGATTTTAAAACCATACTAATGTCAAAATGAAAGAGTATATATACATTCATATACTTACTAGCAAACCTCTTAAATTATTTTTACAAACTAAAAGTTGACTTTAAAACCATTATATAAGAATAATATAAATTGCACCATTTTAAGGAAGCAATACTTAAAAACGATGAACTAAAACATTGCCCTCCTTATCTAGGTCGCGTGTCGGTGCCGTTTCACAACAATCACTAATCCCACATTTGGATTTGCACTTTTGCTAAGGTGAGTTTCATAGCCCCACTTTTACTTGATAAATTGTTTTTATACATTTTGGGGTGAGAAATATGCAAAACATTTTATGGACCAAAACTATTACATGATTACTATTACGTGGTTTAGCCTAAGCCCTTATGTCCCTAGAGAATGCCCTTTTTCATGAACCGTCAATTCCCCATTGGGAAACGCGAATGTTATAAATATATCTATTGAGGGTGACTCCTCCGTTCGGTTGGCCATGCTTAGGCCAAAGCGAAACGTATACCATGTCGGAACCAAGTGTTGAGGGAAAAAACACTTGCTATGGGCCCCTATATTGTATGACATCTTTTAGCATACAGAAACTGTCGTAGTATCGGTTGCATGAACTTAGAGCTAACATAATAGACTTTCATACATATATCATTATATTCGTTGTAATGATTATATGCCTTTGCTTATGGTCCAAGCTTACTATTTTAATTTAAACCTATGAACTCACCAGCTTTTAGCTGACCTTTTAGCATATTTTCTCAGGTGTTTAAGATTTGTTCATGAAGGCAAGGCAAGAAGCGGATGTATGGTCGTAGTAATATTAAAGAAGTGTTTTTACACAAAAATGATGTTTTTACTTTAGGGACCACTAAATCTAATGGGATGTACCCATTTATTTAAATTATGTTGTAAGACAGCGTTTTAAAACTATTTTATAAAATCAAACGGAGTATGTATTCCGTTCTTTATTACTTGTGTTATGATCCACCAACTCCGTAACGCTCCCGAATAACACGTATGCTTCCGCTAAACAAATTTGGGGGTGTTACACCTATCCCACCAAACCCTTGTTTCCCTACCGTAAGCCTAACGTTACAACCCTTTAAAAGACCTCTTTGATAGTCTTTCCTAGGTGCTTACGCCAAAGCGATGGAGGTTTGATCTATTCTCAAGCCTATGGTAATCTATGTACTAGGACCGGTTAATGAGTGTTTATCTTCCATTTCCTATTTGTTATATTTCATATATACACCCGAGAGAGATGTGAGTATCCAAACACCCCATGTGAGGTGCTAGTATGTAATTTCCGTGCTTGTTATGACTTTTGCGGGGCTTATATGTGTTGTGGACCGTTTTGAATTAATGCTTCATGACCCCTAACTTATAAATTAATTGGCTAAAAAGCACATTTGCTTGAGGACAAGCAAATAACAAGTGTAGGGATATTTGATAAGGTTTTAAAAGGTACCATTTTGAGGGGTCGTTTTAGCCCTTATTTGATCACTTTTGTATCCGTTATTGCTTAATATCGTTCCTTTTCACTTTTTAGGTCTCTTGAAGGCAAAATGCTGGAATGGCACTTATTTGGACGAAAAGGCGCGAATATACGAAGAAAATGGCCAAAGTCAGAATCGAGATACTCAAAGCTGCTGAAAATAGAAGGCGACGGCGTCACTGCTTAACTGCGACGCCGTCGTAGGATTTTGTGACGGGTCAGAAGACAAAACTCGTATTTTCAAGAGACGGCGTCGGGCTTTAAAGGAGTAGACCGTCGCAACTCAGACGGCCTAGATGTGACCTAGACGGCGTCAGAAGCTGAAGAGGACGACGTCACAGGAATAAGGTGACGCCGTCGCAAGGTTAACGTGGCCAAGACGAAACCCTAATGACGGCGACACGATGGCGTCACGAAACATAAGGTGACGCCGTCGCATATGTAATCTAATATATAGAATCCGAATTTTTCAGTTTTAAAGAGAGTCTTTTGGAGTAAAAACCTAAAACCGAACCAAGGGTATCTTGTACAGTATTTTAGGGTTCTAAACCCTATTTTACATCAAGATAAGTATTTACTTCATCAATTCAATTATGTCTTTGATTATTTGTGTGTATGCTTGCATGTTCTCCATGTCCGGCTAATTTACTTGTGTGTTTGCTTAGGAATATGAAACTTAATTATTGAATATTGATTGGTTGTTTCTTATCTTAGTTGACTAATGATCTAGTAATGCGATAGGTCATTCGTTGTGTACTTAATGCTTGATTCATCTTTGTGAACCTTAGAATATGATTACCTGAGTAGTTGTAGGCTAAACCATCCAAAGAGTGCCTTAGAGTAAGAGTTTATCATCCCTAGTGGGTTTTGTAGACGAGACCCTTTGGTAAGTTCGAAGAGTTAGGGAGAAACGCATACCCTACAACTTTAGACACACAACGCAACTAAGAATAAGGACGTGACAACTCAACCATCAATAGGAGATAATTAAGGAGTAGTAAAACCTAAGTAAACACATCTTTAAACTATCATACGAGCACACATTAATTAGACATAGACTCCCACAACCTTAGTTTAGATAATTAGATAATAGTAGAGTAATCGGTAGAAATACCAACCCCCCAAATCCAATACCCTAGATTCGTACCTTTCAATTTCATAAAATATAAAAATACAAAAAATAATCTTCTTCAACCTCAACCTTAGCGTAGTAACTCCTTACTAGCATTCCTATTCCCCTAGAGAACGATATCAATACCCATGGCTTACCCTAATTACTACACTACAACGATTAGGTTCACTGCCTAGGGTGTTATAAAACTTGCTCGAAGAAAAGGAATTTTCCTTGACCCCGAACGACGCGTGTAGCGTTATCAAGTTTTTGGCGCCGCTGTCGGGGAATAGAATAGCTAGTTAGTAGTCCACCTCGTTTAGGTTCTTTGCTTGATTCCTATCAAGTAAATTTTTTCTCATTTTTTGCTTTCTCTTAGTCTATCCCCCTTCTTCGTGACCTTCGTTCGTAAAAAAACCATCACCCACCATGATCCGTATCTTCCACCGAAGATTCTTCACTCTACCCGTTCCCAATCCCGAGATTGAGAACGCAATCCCACAAAACCCTTCACCCACTCACCATTTTGGTAATCACCTAAGGCATAATGAGATAAATTGGCAACAACAAAGTCCTTTCTATTACTCAGATTCTGATGAGGAATTTGATTATGGTGAAGCACTTGATAGCGGGGAGGTCATTAATGAAGTTAGTTCTGAAATTGAGGAAGACCCATCCCAATGTTTAGACCCTAGGTGTAGGATTGAGAAAGATGGCCCCTTTAACATGCAATTCCCCTGCAAAATAGGACTAGAAGGGTTCGATGCTTATTTGAATTCATTCTGATGAGGAATTTGATTATGGCTTCGGCCCAGAGAAATGTTGAAACCTTTGAATAAATCAGCATTGTTCTTGCGACTTCCACAAGAGTTCGATTTCGTCTTTCAACTACACCGTTTTGTTGAGGAGTTCGTGGAACACTTCTTTGATGACTGATTCCAACACTTTCATAAAACTCACTAAGTTCTTTATTAACAAACTCAGTTCCATTGTCAGTTCGGATGATTCTAACAGTCTTGTTAAGTCGAACCTGCAGCTGTTTGATAAGTTTAATGATGACATATGGAGTTTCATCCTTTGTCCTCAAGAACTTAACCCAAGTGAATCGAGAGTAGTCATCAACCACGACTAACACATATTTCTTCCCGTTAATTGTTTGAACTCTCATAGGTCCGCACAAATCCATATGAATAGTATGAAGAACTTCCATAACTGAGTTTGTGGGTTTGGGTTTGTGGGCATATTTCATGCTTTTTCCCAATTGGCATACTGAACAAAGATGATCCTTTTCATACTTTAATCCAGGTAAGCCTCTTACTAGGTCCTTTCAAGAAAGATCATTAATGGTGGCGAAGTTCAAGTGATTAAGACGACGATGCCATAACCATGACTTTGTTTTCGAAGCCTTTGACAACAAGCAGATTGGAGAAGACTTCATCATATCTTCGATAGAGATGGTGTATAGGTTTGTGCCACGTGTTCCTCTTAAAAGTTCCACCCCATCAAGTTCTCTAACGAAGCAAGTATGTTTTCTAAAAGCCACCTCTAGATCGGAATCACAAAATTGACCAACAGAGAACAAATTATGACCAAGACCTTCAACATAGTATACCCCGGAGATCACACTACTTCCAACAACATAATCTCCATAACCCAAAATAGCTCCAAAATGATCATTTCCGAATCTAACAGTCCCGATGAATTTACTCACGAAGTTCACGAGCCGTGACCGGTCTCCAGTCATATGCTTGGAACAGCCTGAGTCCAAGTACCACAGAACAATTTGAACGACCTGCAGTTGAACATAGACAAGAATGGATAACTGGATAATTGGGATCCCCATGCAAGAATGGGTTCCATTTGGTTAGTAACAGTGATTGGAACACCCACATCAGAAGCATAATCATTGGAATCATTAGGGATAGATGCAATGCTAGTGTACGCATTAGACCTATTCAAAGTATGTTCACTTCTTAAAGGAATAGTTCTACCGGTAGGCATCCATTTCCTAATGGGCATTGACTTAGATAATTTAGGGCACAACTCATTAAGATTAAATTTGCGGCCAGTAGGTATCCACTGATAACCTACATTACTAAATTTTCTTCCCGTGGGTTTCCAATGTTTTCTAACCTTCTTCCGCCTTTGCTTTCTAGCCTTCTTAACTTGATTTTTGGCATTAACAAGTTTAACAGGGTATTTAACAGCATTAGTAACAGAAACCAAATCATTCACACCACATACATGATTAGTAACAGAAACCAAGCAATCATCATTACATGTTTTGCCAAAAGTAGCAGAATTCGCATTAATTACAGCATGCTTAGAGCTAACACTAGAATCAACACGATTCGTTTTATTCAACATAGTTTCATTCTTCCTAAGGTGATCTTCTACTCTCTTCCACTGAATATTCCTAGCTTGCAAGGTCCTATCATTCTTTGTGTTGCTTTGAGGCTTTGACCTGCTCGCTTTGGTGTCACTTTTTACTCCTGTAGAGGGAATGGGAATATTAGTTGGTTTTGCTACTTTTTGCATTTCAGGTTTAGAAGTGCTGGGTTCTGAGCTACTTGAAGGCACATTAAAGTTCACTTTCTTAATACTGGGCATAGAATGGGTTGCAAACTTAGCACTAGGCATAGAACAAGGCATCACAGCTTTATCTTTCTCACATAAGGATTTAGGACATGTTGATCTTAAAGATTCTAACAGCTCCTGAGATCGTTTGGCCTGTATGCAAGCATAACTAATTTCACTATCAAGTAGCTTATTTATGTGACAAGTGGCATTTTCCCTTTTACCTGACTCTTCAGATTCTCAATTTCCTTTTGTAACAAAGTTACTTTTTCATTGTTTTTGTCACGACTGACTTTCATTGAATCGTATAACTCTTTGAAGTGTCGTTTGACCTTTTCATTTTCTTCTAGGAAACTCTCATTTTCTTGTTGTAATACGTTAATGATATTTTTAAGATGAAAGTTTTGAGAAGATTGAGAATCTAAAGGAGGAGGCATTTGGGAGCCAGTCACATGGCTCTTTTCACCCTTTAATTATGAAATTTGGGTTTTCAACTTTCTGATCGTGTTACAGTGAGCTTGAATCTGTTCGTCTCGTTTGTTTATTTCCAAAACTGCTTCAAACTCTGGAACATCCAAGGATATCTTGATGTTTGAGGTTTTAACATTTTCTTTGAGATGTTGATATTTTAATTGCAAATCAAAATGCTCAACTTCCAGTTTAGAAAAGTGTTTTACCAAATTATCGTGATCATCCTGGTCAATTTTCTCATTTAGTTTTGAGTTTTTGTTTTCAAGCTTAATGACACGATCATGGGAAACTTTCAAAGCAACAGATAATTCATGAAATTGAGAGGCAGTAATAGAATGCTTAGTAACAGTATAAAACACATCTTGAGCCACACAACTCGATATCAAGTTCTCATTTAAGATATGCAGATTCTTCCTTTCAATTTCATTATATTTGAGTTCCCGTTCATAATTATTGACCTCAACTATTATTTCATCAAATTCCTTTTCCATTTCTTTAATGTCTGAGTTTATCCTCTTTTGAAGACTCTCAAATTGATTTTTTAATTGTTTAAAGAAAGGCATGACCTCAGTTAGATTGCATTCTTTAGTTTGCTCAAAACCCCTCTCCCCTTCAATTATCCCTGTAGGTGTGATTCTTTTCTTACATGTCTTCTCAAAATCAACGAATAGTTGATAAAAAACATACATGCTGATTAAGGTCTTGCTCTTAGTGGGAATAGTTCTAGGAACTAGATGCATTGGTGTATTCGGAGGATACACAGTAGCTGGAGGCATTTTCCTAAGGGGAGTGTTTGTTTTAACAAGTGCATTAGCTTTTTGCATATCTATGTGTTAGGATTTAGTAAATCCAGTTATTAAAGAGTCGGTCACCTCAAGTATATGTAATCGTTAGAAAGCTCGTAGTCGTAGATTATTTAATGTTTAGTTGTATTTAGTTTAGTAACACCGTGGAGGACGGACGGGTCTTTACCCACTGTATGCCTGATCCACAGCCCGTAGGTGGCGATTTATATAAGAACTATAAATACTCTCTACCTCCCAAGGTAGAGAGTTGGAGCTAATAATAAGATTTTTCTTTCTCTCACTAAAGTTCCCAACCTCTAACTTTCTCTCTCTAAAACCTCTTTTATACGCCTCTTTGATCATTGGTTTAGTGTGTTTGTGAAATCCAATATGTTACAAATGGTATCAAGAGCCATGGTTTGATCATCTCTCTTACATATCCTTGGATTTCTAGTGGGTTTTAGATGGTTTTTGAGTTTGAAAAAGTTTAGTGGTTTTTGCATCATTTGGATCACTTCTTGTGTTAAAGTTTGAATTTTGGGTGTACTTTTGTGTTTAGAATCACTGTAAGTGCTTGGGTGTTGATTTGGAAAGCTTGAATCACTGTGGTTAGACTTGTTTTGGATTGAAAAGTGTGTTTTTGAAGTTTTTCTTGGTAGTGACTTGGTTCTCGTAGTGTTTTTCATCGTAGCGACTTGCTTCAGAAAAGGGTAGCGAGTTGTAGTGTTAACTGTTAGCGATTTGGTCCTAGCGACTTGTCTATTGAGACAAGCCGACAAATAGTACAAGTTAGTGGATTCTCCACTACGGCTAGCGACTTGGTGTGGTTAGCGACTTGCTTCAGAAATTGTTAGCGAGTTGAAGTGTAAAATTGTTAGCGACTTGATACTAGCGACTTGGATCTTAGCAAGTTGTTCTTTAGCAACTTGACTCTGTCTTAGCGACTTGGATACTTAGCGAGTTGCTCTTTAGCGACTTGACTGTTTAGCGACTTGGTGCTGTAGCGACTTGTGTCCAGCGACTTAGGTCTTAGCGACTTGGTGCTTAGCGACTTGGTTCAAGGATTCTTAGCGACTTGGTTGATCTTTTGTTTATAATACGGTTTTCTCTTGATTTAGTAAAATCCCGTGAAAGAATCTATTTCCCGGTTTAATCATAGAGTTATAAAATCCCGTGTAATCTGTTAACATGTCTACCAACGTACCTACAATCATCTCCATTGTTGCTGAGGATGTTCAAGCAGCTGGTTCAGATACTCGTCCACCTATGCTCGACAGAACTGACTACGACTCTTGGGCTCAACGAATCAGATTGTATTGTCTTGGAAAGGAAAATGGAGTCAACATTCTCAATTCTATTGATGAAGGACCTTATCAGACTGAGACTACAAGAGACCTAATTGATACTGCTGCAGATGGAACAATGATCTATGGAATGGACAAACCAAAGATGTATGATGAGCTCAGTGATAAGGAGAAAAAGAGATTCGATGCTGATATCAGGGCTTCAAACATTATACTTCAAGTTCTTCCAAAAGACATCTACAAGCTTATCAATCATAACACTGAAGCAAAGGCTGTATGGGATAATGTCAAGATGCTTCTCTCAGGGTCTGAATTAACTATGGAAGACAGAGAATCACAACTGTATGATGAATTTGAGCACTTCAAGATGAAACCTGATGAGAGTGTCTATGAATATTATGTGAGGTTTCACAAGCTTGTGAATGATATGAGGAACATCAAAATGACCATGCCAAACATTCAGCTGAATTCAAAGTTTGTGAACAACATGAATCCTGAATGGCATAAGTTTGTCACCTCTATGAAGCTAACCAAAGGACTTAAGAATACAAACTATGAGCAATTGTATGCCTTCCTGCTTCAGAATGAGAGGCATGCTATGTTTGAAAAAAGGATTCTGGATCAGTTCAAAACCAATCAGGGAGAAACAAGCTCACCAAATGATTCTACAACTTTCTACACCAATGTTGGTATTACCACCAAAGCATCTCAAGTCATACCCATGGGTAATGGTAATTACAAGCTCATCCCTGATCCAGCATATAAGCCTCCCGACCCAAACACACTCATGGAAAACTTCATTAATCAATTGTCTCTCATGGTTAGTCAAAACATGAACTCTCTCCTACACACCAACAATAACCTCATAACAGCATCCAATCCACACAATCAAGCTACTGTCAGAGATGGGAAGGTTGTGGTGCAACCAGTTCAAGAAAGATAGTATGAACAGGGAAGAGGTGGAGTTGGTAGAGGATATGTAGCAAATCAGAATCATGGAAGGAATCCAAATCAAGGACAAGCAAAGCCAGTCAAATGCTAAAACTGTGGTGGTGAGGGACACATTGCTAGGAATTGCACATCTCCAAAACGTCCACAGAATGCAGAATAATTCAGAGACAAGATGTTGTTCGTGCAAGCTCAGGATAATGGTGCAGCTTTGGATGAAGAGGAGTTGTTGTTTCTTGCTGAAGGCAATGCCAAGACATATGATGCAGATGTGGATGAGCAGCCAATTCAGGAGATAGGTCACAATCATCAGAATGCCTTTCAAGTCGCTGACTGTGATGCATACGACTCTGACGTCGATGATGAACCTACTACACAAACAACTTTCATGGCTAGCATTTCTCCAATGGTCTCTCCAAAGGTCTCATCATCACAGCCAGCTGGTCCATCCAAAGAATCAATCATCTCAAAGGTATTAAAACTATACGATGATGTTGATGAGCAAAAGATACATGACAAAGTATAATCAACTGAAACTTTTGAGTCAGATATTGAAAATATGGGTAATATCAATGTTGTCCCATATGATCAATATGTGAAACAAAGTGAAAGTGAAACTGTACCAAGTGATGCATCTTCTGCAGTCAATGATGACTATGTTTTTGATGAATACACTGCATGTGCCCCTGATGATTCTGTTATCTCTGAACTGAATGCCTATAAAGAACAAGTAGCTATTTATGAACAATGTGCTAAGTTTGAGTTAACCACCCGTGAGAAGGAAATGGATGACCAAATGCGTACAACTATTAGAAAAAGTAAGTTTAGAGAAGAAGTATTAAAACAAGAGTTAAAATCCTTACAAGAAAAGCTTTCTAAAATTGCTAAGCAAAAACAAGAACTTCAAGAAAATGTTAAAATGCTTAAGCAAGAATTCAGTGCTAAGGAATCAAAACTTTTGAATGATTTTTCTAATCTAAAAACCTTGAAAAACAAGCTTGAAAATAAGTTGTACGTACAAGGGAACACCATTCAGACTGCTCACATGATCACTAAGCATAGAGTCTTAAGCAATAAGCATAGTACCCCCATTATTAAGGAATCCAACCCTGAGTATGGTAAGAAAGCAAAAGCTGCTCAAAGTGTAATTTATGATGGTAATGAAATCCTTAAGCCTAGACAGAAACCTAGTTGCGCTGAGTGCACTAAGGCAGATAAGAAATCAGATGAAGTCACTAGGGAGAAAATTAATAAGAAGCTAGAAGATCCTGAGTGTAAAAAGAATAATATAACGATCAAACCCCATGATTACACTAAGGAAAATTGGATTTCCTTAAACATGTTTAAGCCTCAGACCCTATTAACCTCTGAACAAGTGTTCTGGAAAAAGGATATGGATATGCAAAAAGCTGAAAATCTTGTTGAAAAGAATCCCCCTTGTAGGAAACTGCCTCATGCAACTGTGTATCCTCCTAATACACCAATGCATTTAGTTCCTTGATCTATTGCCACTAATAGCAAGACCTTAATCAGCCTATATGTTGTTTATCAGCTGTTTGTTGATTTTGAGAAAACGTGTAAGAAGAGAATCACACCTACAGGGATAACTGAGGGGGAAAGGGGTTTTGAACAAACTAAAGAATGTTATTTAACTGAGGTCATGCCTTTCTTCAAACAATTAAAAGGTCAATTTGAGAGTCTTCAAAAAGGGATAAATTCAGATATTAAAGAAATGGAAAAGGAATTTGATGCAATGACAGTTGAAGTGAATGACTATGAACAAGAACTCAAATATAATGAAGTTGAAAGGAAGAACTTGAACATCTTAAATGAGAGTTTGATTTCGAGTTGTGTTGCTCAAGATGTGTTTTATACTGTTACTACGCACTCTATTACTGCTTCTCGATTTCATGAATTATCTATTGCATTGAAAGTTTCCCATGATCGTGTCATTGAGCTTGAAAACAAAAACTCAGAACTAAGTGAGAAAATTGATCAGGATGATCACGATAATTTGGTAAAACATCTTTCTAAACTAGTTGAACATTTTGATTTACAAATAAAATATCAACATCTTAAAGAAAATGTCAAAACCTCAAATATCAAGACATCCTCAGATGTTCCAGAGTTTGATGCAGTTTTTCAGATAAACAAACGTGACGAACAGATTCAAGCTCATTGTAACACGATCAGAAAGTTGAAAGCCCAAATCTCTCAATTAAAGGGTGAAAAGAACAATGTGACTGGCTCCCAAATGCCTCCTCCTTTAGATTCTCAGTATTCTCAAACTTTTCATCTTCAAAACTTAGTTAATGCTTTACAAAAAGAAAACGAGAGTTTTCTAGAAGAAAATGAAAAAGTTAAACGACACTTTAAAGAGTTATATGATTTAATGAAAGTCACTCGTGACAAAAACAACGAAAAAATAACGTCTTTACAAAAGGAAATTGAGAATATGAGGAGTCAGGAAACAGGGAAACTGCCACTTGTTTTTAATGAGAATGTTGCATCAAAGTCATCCTCAGACTGCAAATATACTGTGACTGTTAAATACATTCCTCCTCATCTTAGGAATAATGAACCTGTGTTTCACTACTATTGTGCTCACCTTAAGGATAGTCTAGAATGTCTCCGTGAGATTGTGGAATAGGATTTTATAAATAAGCCTCTTGACAGTGAAATTAGGTTTGCATGCATTCAAGCCAAACGATCTCAAGAACTGCTAGAATGTTTAATAGGAACATGTCCTAAATGCTTAGGTGCAAAAGGAAAAGCTGTGATGCCTTGTTCTATGCCTAGTGCCAAGCATACAAACCATTCTATGCCCAGTTTTAAGAAAGTGAACACTAATATGCCTTCAAGTAGTTCAGATCCCTGCACTTATAGTTCAGGAATGCAAAAAGTAGCAAAACCAACTAATGTTCCAATTCCCTCTACAGGAGTAAGAAGTGACACCAAAGCAAGCGGGTCAAAGCCTCAAGGCAACACAAAGAATGATAGGACCTTGCATGCTAGGAATGTTCTGTGGAAGAGAGTAGAAGATCACCTTAGGGAGAATTTGAATAAGACAAATCGTGTTGATTATAGTGTTAGCTCTAAGCGTACTTTAATTAATGCGAATTCTACTACTTTTGGCATAACTTGTAATGATGATTGCGTGGTTTCTATTAGTAATCTTGAATGTGGTGTGAATGATTTGTCTAATGTTGTTAAATGCCCAGCTAAAATTGTTAATGTTAAAATTCAAGCTAAAAAGGAAAAAAGGCAAAGGCGAAAGAAAGTTAGAAAACAGTGGAAACCCACAGGAAGGAAATTTAGTAATATAGGTTATCAATGGATACCTACTGGCCATAAGATTAATGTGCTGTGCCCTAAATTTGCTGAGTCAATGCCCACTAGAAAATGGATGCCTACTGGTAGAACTATTCCCTTAAGAAGTGAACATACTTTGAATATGTCAAATATGGACACTAGCACTGCATCTATTTCTAATGAGTCCATTGTTTCTACTTCTGATATGGGTGTTCCAATCACTGTTACTAACCAAATGGAACCCATTCTTGCATGGGGATCCCAATTATCCAGTTATCCATTCTTGTCTGTGTTCAACTGCAGATCGTTCTGTGGTACCTAGACTCAGACTGTTCCAAGCATATGACTGGAGACCGGTCACGGCTCATGAACTTCGTGAGTAAATTCATCGGAACTGTGAGATTCGGAAACGATCATTTTGGTGCTATTATGGGTTATGGAGATTACGTGGTTGGAGATAGTGTGATTTCTAGGGTATATTATGTTGAAGGTCTTGGACATAATCTATTTTCTGTCGGACAATTCTGTGACTCAGATTTAGAAGTGGCCTTCAGAAAACATACTTGCTTTGTTAGAGAACTTGATGGTGTGGAACTTCTCAGAGGAACTCGTGGTTCAAACCTATACACCATCTCTATCGAAGATATGATGAAATCTTCACCCATCTGCTTGCTGTCAAAGGCTTCCGAAACTAAGTCATGGCTATGGCACCGTCGTCTCAAACACTTGAACTTTGGTACCATAAACAATCTTTCCAGAAAGGACTTAGTAAGAGGATTACCCAGATTAAAGTATGAAAAAGATCATCTTTGTTCAGCTTGCCAATTGGGAAAAAGCACAAAATATGCCCACAAACCAAAACCCACAAACTCAGTAATGGAAGTTCTTCATACACTTCATATGGATCTGTGCGGACCAATGAGAGTGAAAACAATAAATAGGAAGAAATACATTCTAGTAGTTGTTGATGAATACTCTCGATTTACTTGGGTAAAGTTTTTGAGGACAAAGGATGAAACTCCAGATGTCATCATCAAACTTATCAAACAGCTTCAGGTTCGACTCAACAATACTGTTAGAATTGTTCGAATAGACAATGGCACAGAGTTTGTTCACAAAGACTTAATTCAGTTTTATGAAAGTGTTGGAATCAGTCATCAAAGAAGTGTTCCACGAACTCCTCAACAGAACGGTGTAGTTGAAAGACGAAATCGAACTCTTGTGGAAGCTGCAAGAACAATGCTAATTTATTCAAAGGTTCCAATGTTTCTATGGGCTGAAGCCATTGCTACTGCTTGCTACACTCAAAATCGTTCCCTTATTCACACCTCTCATGGAAAAACTCCATATGAACTTGTCCATAAACGAAAACCTGATCTATCCTATCTTCGTGTGTTTGGTGCTTTATGTTACCCAACTAATGACGGTCAAGATTTAGGTAAACTAAAAGCTAAAGCGGACATTGGAGTATTTGTAGGTTATGCACCAAACAGAAAAGGATACCGAATCTACAACAAGAGAACCCGAAATATCATGGAAACAATTCACGTTACGTTCGATGAGCTGACCAGTCAAATGGCTCCAGGTCAATCCAGTTCTGGACCCGCATTTCAACCTTTATCCAGTAGTCCTATCAGTTCTACTCTTGTTCCTAATCCCTCACCAGCAACTCCTTATGTACCTCCTTCAGAAGATGATTTGAAGAAATTATTTGATCCAATGTTTGATGAACACTATGAGCCAAGTGCTAATGATATGTCAGTTCCATCAACAGAGGCTGCCTCTATCCCTGTCAATGAAGCTAACCCTTCAGTTTCAATGTCATTAAGTCAAGAAGCGCTTGCTGCTGATCACTCTGTCTCATCAACAAGTCATCAATCATCGAGTGTACACAATGGAAATGTTGCAGCTGTTACAGATGATGAAAACCCTTTTGCTCCTCTAGAAGATGAACCCTTTGAAAACATATTTGCTCTTGAGTCATCATCAAAACCATCTTCTTCAGGAGATATCAACTCTGCTACTTCAATTCCTCAACAACAACCACATGAACATCTTAGAAAATGGACACATGATCATCCACTGGACAACATCATTGGAAATCTTTCCCGTCCGGTATCCACACGAAAAAAACTTGCAACCGATGCCTTATGGTGCTTCTTCAACTCCGTACTCTCTAAGATCGAACCAAAAGACGTGAAAACTGCCATGAATGAAGACATCTGGTTCAATGCCATGCAAGAAGAAATTCATGAGTTTGATCGACTAGATGTATGGGAATTAGTACCTGCTTCAGATTGTGCTATGATTATTGCTCTAAAGTGGATCTTTAAAGTGAAACTTGATGAGCATGGTGATGTTTTAAAGAACAAGGCTCGATTGGTTTCAAAAGGATACCGTCAAGAGGAGGGTATTGACTTTGAAGAATCATTTGCTCCAGTTGCTCGTATCGAGGCAATCAGAATCTTCTTGGCTAATGCTGCAAGTAAGAACATGGTAGTCTATCAGATGGATGTAAAGACGGCGTTTCTTAACGGAGATCTTAAAGAAGTCGTATACGTCAGCCAGCCTGAAGGCTTTGTGAATCCAGAGCATCCTACTCACGTCTATCGTTTGAAGAAGGCTCTTTATGGTTTGAAGCAAGCTCCAAGGGCATGGTATGATACGCTATCAAAGTTTCTTCTATCTACTGGATTCAGCAAAGGAGCAGTTGATCTGACATTGTTCACCAGAAAGTCAGGCAAACATTTAATTCACGTTCAAATATATGTTGATGATATCATTTTTGCCTCGACTGACCCCAATGAATGTGACCGTTTTTCAAGTGAAATGGGTTCTAAATTTCAAATGTCAATGATGGGACAAATGTCATTTTTCTTGGGATTACAAATTTCACAAAGTCCCGGAGGCATTTTTATAAATCAATCTAAATATGCAAATGAGATTTTAAAGAAATTTGGATTTGATTCTAGTGACCCTGTTGACACTCCCATGATAGAGCGTACTAAACTGGATGAGGACCACTCAGGGATCATGGTAGACCAAACGAAATATCGTAGTATGATTGGATCCCTGATGTACCTCACAGCTAGTAGACCAGACATTCTGTTTGCTGTTTGCATGTGTGCTAGATATCAGGCTAAGCCTACCAAAAAGCACCTTGAAGCGGTTAAACGGGTCTTTCGGTATCTCCAAGGAACCATCAATACGGGACTTTGGTACCTGAAGGACACCGGTATGTCACTAACAGCCTATGCAGATGTTGATCATGCAGGATGTCAAGATACACGTCGAAGCACGTCTGGAGGTGCTCAGTTTTTGGGTGATAAGCTTGTGAGCTGGTCTTCAAAGAAGCAAATGAGTACTTCTATTTCCTCTACAGAGGCTAAATACATAGCCATGTCATCTTGTTGTGCTCAAATCCTATGGATGAGATCTCAATTATCTGACTATGGATTTGAATTCAACAAAATCCCTCTGTACTGTGATAATAAAAGTGCTATTGCTCTCTCATGCAACAACGTACAACACTCAAGAGCAAAGCACATCGACATTCGACATCATTTCATCAGGGAGCAAGTAGAAAACGGTGTGGTGGAACTCTATTTTGTGAGGACTGAATACCAGTTAGCAGACATCTTCACCAAAGCTCTTCCTAGAGAACGTTTTGAGTTTATCCTCCCACGACTTGGTCTAAAGAGTCTACAACCGGAAACACTCAAACGTCTTCAAGAGGAAAACGAGGAGTAAAGGTCCAAAATTGTTTTCTTTTTGTCATGTTTTTCTCGATTCGAAAATATCTACGGTCTTTGTGCTGTCATTCAAAGAATGACACGGGTCTTTAGATGTTGTTCGAATGTTCTTTAAAAAAATAAAAAAAAAATCAAAAAATCAAAAATATTTTTGGGAGAAAGTGAAACAATGGTTTATTGTCATTTCAGGTAATAACCCACTTTTCAAAGAAAGAACAGAGCCATGCTTTATCTTGCTTTCAAATCTCATGCTCTGATTCTATAAACAATTACTTCTATCTAATGAAAACTAATTGCTTTGAAAAATAACTCGGACCCTATTTTTGAAAATCATCTGATATGATCATTTGTCAAAATATCTATCTCTCAATCAACAACTTATGTCATTGATTGAGGGGGAGAATGATTTCAATTAAATCAAAAGGTTATTTGTCATACAATTGTTTTCAAAAGATAATCATGCATGTTTAATCAATGGAGTTTAAAGTCTCTAAATCCGATCC
This sequence comes from Chrysanthemum seticuspe, assembly GCA_019973895.1. Lineage (NCBI taxonomy): Eukaryota > Viridiplantae > Streptophyta > Magnoliopsida > Asterales > Asteraceae > Chrysanthemum > Chrysanthemum seticuspe. The sequence continues at coordinate 266,171,142 of BPTQ01000006.1, read as the reverse complement.
TTATCAGTTAAAACGTTTTCATAATCAAGTCACAATTCTCCTTAAAAGCTTTCAAAATCAATTTAAATCTACAGAGATCACAAATCTCAAATGATTTGATAATTGTGATCGGGGGAGAATTTGTGATTTAAATTGGATTTAAACTGATAATTCGGTAGATGGTTTTATAAGGATGTACAAGCTCTCCTTCCCACATGTGCCAAATGATTTCAAATTTTCCATGCACATGTTGAGGGGGAGCATCTATCTTAAACCACAAAGATTTAAAACGTGATCAATTTATTTCAATGTGCAGTCTTTTCCTAATATGTGCAAAACATTTTTAAAAAATCTATGCACATATTGAGGGGGAGAAACTATTTTGAAAACCACATTCTTTATATAACTACTCTTAGATGCAAGCCAACCCCTCAAAGATGAAAATTATTTCTATTACAATGATGCTTGATGCAAATGTTGAGGGGGAGCTCTTGTTCTAAAAATATCAAAAACAATTCAGGTACAAAATGCTTTGATAATATATCACAAGTATCTGAATTGATTTTCAAATGGTTTTCAATTGGTTCCAATGGCAGATGAACAATACCAAATAGATTGACCAACTTTACTTTATGTATGGTGATATAAGGACGATAAGGTTAGGTATTTGTTCCCATGATCCGCCAGAACCGGAGGGATCTACCCAGGGACAATCCACTAGATAGTGTAGAAGTCCTTAGGTATATTGAAAAAAGGAGAAAAATGAGATATGGGAAGAGTGCAGACTAAGACTGAGCTAGTACTGGAATAAACCCAACAAGGTTCTAGTTATGAAGTCTCGGTAAGCACTGAAGGGGTTGAAGAATGAAAAGGAATTGAATGAGAAAAGGGTGAAAATAAATAGCCCTCCAATTATTCAACCTTAGGGCAGATACCGGGTTCAATTCATATGCTACTGGTGGTTACCAAGGTAACATCGATATTGAAGACAAGACGTCATGGACCCAGTGACGCACTGCACTTCAACTTCCCAAACCACTCAAGTTCCTCTTAAAAGGACTTGTTTCATTCTCACGGGGAACCGACATTATCTATTAATTTTCTCTTAGAGATTGTTGATATTGAAGAAGGAGACCCTCTCCCTAGTCTCCGAAATAGGATCCAAATATGCACAATTGTGTCTAGAGCCACGAGATCATCAATAAATCTCATTAGGACACTTTCAATGAAGACTCTCTGTTTCACACAATGTGGAAAGAGAAGATTATATCTTATGAGTCCTACGCATTATCCTTGTGGTATTGCCAGAACATCTGAGTGATATGCAAACATATTCACAATGAAGATGGAAAGCCTTCTGGAGCCAACATCAAACAAGCTCCTGGTGGGTGGCATGTGAGATCTATTCAATAGATCAACCATGTGACAACTAAACAGAAACAATGGGGCGATTCAATCTTTTGAATCAATCCTGGTTCAGGTTATGGATTGACGGATACCTTTGAAAAACCGGTCGTTGTGCTTAAAAACTCTTTTCTTTAGCACATCGACTGTGTACAAATATTTCAAAATAAAAGGTGTTTATGATTGATAATTGATTTTAATTAAAACCTTCGTTGTATTGCAAAAAACAATTTCTATTGAGCGATACACGATTGTTTTTCAAATATCTTTTTATCAATCAGTGAATCTCAATTCGCTGATTCACTCACTTCGTGTTGTCTTCTTTGAGACGTTCCGGTTTGAGAACAGCTAGAGCAGCTGTGAAACCCTGTCAAGGAAATTCTTCGGAATTTTACCTGATCACAGGTAGTACTTGTACTGATCAACGGGGAACCGTGGGCCGTGTACCTCAATTCAACGAAAGTGATCAAAGACACTTTCGTGCGCTTTATTGCTAACTGTTGTATGCAGGTACGCCCGACGTTTGCAGCTGATCAGAATGAAGCGGTCTATCCATAGCCGCATGCTCACACAATACATTCATTTGTAAAGAAATCATGATAAGTGCATCAATGACTCTGATATTTTCACTCCATGCTTCTGCTACGCTGCTGCCAATATCATGAATCAAAGAAAGCTTCCGCTACTCTGATGAGAATATATCATGATCCAGAATGTGAGCATGTCGGTCCATAAGTCACAAAATCACATAATACCAACACCGCAATGGATGAGTCAGAGATTTATGTTCGCTGATGATCTCAAAAGCTGGCTCAAAATTATTATCACGTGGATCAGTTAAAGACCTCTACTTGGATTAACCAAACATGCATCATTGATGAATCAATGACTATGAGCTTCAGAGCAAAGAACTACATCAAGAATGCAAGAACAATTTAAAATGTAATATATGTTTGCATTCAATGTAATTTTGAGGTGATTTTGAGGTGACCTCCCTTAGGGGGAGATTGTTAGGATTTAGTAAATCCAGTTATTAAAGAGTCAGTCACCTCAAGTATATGTAATCGTTAGAAAGCTCGTAGTCGTAGATTATTTAATGTTTAGTAGTATTTAGTTTAGTAACACCGTGGAGGACGGACGAGTCTTTACCCACTGTATGCCTGATCCACAGCCCGTAGGTGGCGATTTATGTAAGAACTATAAATACTCTCTACCTCCCAAGGTAGAGAGTTGGAGCTAATAATAAGATTTTTCTTTCTCTCACTAAAGTTCCCAACCTCTAACTTTCTCTCTCTAAAACCTCTTTTATACGCCTCTTTGATCATTGGTTTAGTGTGTTTGTGAAATCCAATATGTTACACTATGTCCTTTTTCCAAAAAACTTGTTCTGGGGTTAATTGAGTATGAGGCTTAAACATGTTCAGGGAAATCCAATTTTCTTTAGTATAATCATGGGGTTTGAACGTTATGTTTTGCTTTTTACACTCAGGATCTTTAAGCTTCTTATCTATTTTCTCCCTAGAGGCATCTTCAAATTTTCTATCCTCTTCCGTGCTTCCAATACTTGATGGTGTTTGCCTAGGCTTGAGGATCTCATTACCATCATATACAATCGTATGGAAAGCTTTAGCCTTTTTACAATACTCGGGATTTGGTTCCTCTACTAGGGGAATACTATGCTTATCGCTTAAGACTCTGTGCTTAGTGATCATGTGAGCAGTCTGAATGGTATTCCCTTGTACGTACAACTTGTTTTCAAGCTTGTTTTTCAAAGTTTTTAGGTTTGAAAAATCAGTTAAAAGTTTTGATTCCTTAGCATTAAATTCCTGTTTAAGCACTTTAACATTTTCTTGAAGTTCTTGCTTTTGCTTAACAGTTTTGTTTAGTTTGTCTTTTAAGGAATCTAGCTCTTGTTTTAATATTTCTTCCCTAAAACTACTTTTTCTAATAATTGTATGCATTTGGTCATCCATTTCCTGCTCACGGGTAGTTAACTCAAACTTAGCACGTTGTTCATAAATGGCAACTTGTTCTTTATAGGCATTCAGTTCAGAGATAACAGAATCATCAGGGGCACATGCAGTGTATTCATCAAAAACATAGTCATCATTGACTGCAGAAGATGCATCACTTGGTACGATCTCACTTTCACTTTGTATCACATATTGATCATATGGGACAATATTAATATTACCCACATTATCAATATCTGATTCATTAGTTTCATGTGATTGTACTTTGTTATGCATCTCTTGCTCATCAACTTCATCATATAGTTTTAATACCTCTGAAATGATTGAGTCTTTGGATGGACCAACCTGTTGTGGTGATGAGACCTTTGGAGAGACCAATGGTGAAATGCTAGCCATGAAGATTGTCTGGGCAGTAGGTTCATCATCGACATCAGAGTCAAATGCATCACAGTCAGCAACTTGAAAGGCATTTTGATGACTGTGACCTATTTCCTGAATTGGATGCTCATCCACATCAGCATCATAGGTTTTGGCATTTCCCTCAGCAAGAAACAACAACTCTTCTTCATCCAAAACCGCTTCACTGTCCTGAGCTTGCACCAGCAGCATCTTGTCCCTGAAATACTCTGCATTTTGAGGGCGTTTTGGAGACGTGTAGTTCCTTGCAATATGTCCTTCACCCCCACAATTGTAGCACTTGATTGGCTTTCCTTGTCCTTGATTTGCATTCCTTCCACGGTTCAGATTAGCCACATACCCTCCACCTACTCCACTCTTTCCTTGTTCATACTGTCTTCCTTGCACATGTTGCACCATGATCTTACCATCTCTGACAATAGCATGATTGTGTAGATTGGATGCAGTTCTGATATCATTGTTAGTGTGCGGAGTGAGGTTCAGATTTTGCTTAACCATTAGAGCCAGTTGGTTGATGAAATGTTCCATGGCTGCTTCAGCATCAAGTTGCTTAAACCTTGGATCATGAATGAGTTTGTGGTTACCGTTACCCGTTGGTATGACTTGAGATGCTTTGGTGGTTATTCCTACATTGGTGTAAATGGCTGTTGAATCATTTGATGAACTTGCATTACCAGAATTTGAATTGAATTTTTCCAAGTTCATTCGTTCAAACATAGCATGTCTCTCATTCTGAAGCAGGTATGCATATAATTGCTCATAGTTAGTGTTCCTCAAACCTTTAGTTAACTTGACAGAAGTGACAAATTTGTGCCATTCGAGATTCATGTTGTTCACAAACTTTGAATTTAGCTGAATATTTGGCATAGTCATTTTGATATTCCTCATGTCATTCACAAGCTTGTGGAACCTCACGTAATATTCAGTGACACTTTCCCCTGGTTCATCTTAAAGTGCTCAAAGTCATCATACAGTTGTGATTCTCTTTCTTCTTTAGTTAATTCAGAACCAGAGAGAAGCATCTTGACATTGTCCCAAACTGCTTTGGCTTCAGTGTTGTGATTGATTAGTTTGTAGATGTCCTTTGGTAGACCCTGAAGTACAATGTTTGAGGCCCTAATATCCGCATCGTATCTCTTTTTCTCCTTATCAGTAAGTTCATCATATGTCTTTGGTCTATCCAATCCTAATGTCACTGAGCCATCAGCAGCAGTTTCAAGTATGTCTCTGGTAGTCTCAATCTGGTACGGTCCTTCATCAATTGCTTTGAGAATGTTAACCCCATTTTCCTTACCCAAGCAGTACAATCTGATTTGTTGAGCCCAAGAGTCATAATCAGTTTTGTCTAGCGTGGGTGGACGAGTATCCGATCCTGCTGCTTGAACGTCCTCAGCTACAAAAGAGACGATAGTAGGTACTTTGTTAGACATGATTCTAGATTCTACGGGATTTTACTATTCTTTGATTAAGCCGGGAAATTGATTCTTTCACGGGATTTTACAAAATCAAAAGAACAACCGTAAAACGTAGCACGAAGAAGTGACAAGTCTCAATAGACAAGTAGTAAACTTGACAAGTCGCACCCTAACCAACTCGCTTAAGGATCAACTCGCTTAATCAACTCGCTTATTGGACAACACGCTTTGAGATCAAGTCGCTTAATAGACAAGTCGCATAATGGGACAACTCGCTTAATAGCCAAGTCGCATAAACCAACTCGCTTAGAGCACAACTCGCATAGAACACACGAACACAAGTCGCTTAAGAGACAACTCACTGAAACAGACAACTCGCTTTCAAAGAAGCTAGCTTAGGCGACAACTCGCTTAAGTATCAACTCGCAGAAGTGACAACTCGCTTCTGGCAACACCTCAACTCGCTTCGAAGAAACTTTATACGAGACTCAACTCGCTTATGACAACTTTCAAAAACAACCACTTTACAAGCCAAAAGCAACCCAACCACGATGATTCAAGCCTTCCAATTCAAAACCTAAGCACATGTGATGATTATAAACACAAAAGTACAATCAAAATCCAAACTTTAACGCTAGAAATGATCCAAATGATTCAAACTCTTCTAAACACTTTTAACCCCAAAAACCTTATGAAATCTACTAAAACAAAGAGCATGAAAGATGAGTGATCAAACCATGGCTCTTGATACCAATTGTAAGCTTTTGAATTTCACAAACACATCACATCATGATTCAAAGAGGCGTATAAAAGGTTTAGAGAGAGAAAGAGAATGGTATTGAAGCTCCAACCCTCTACCTTGGGAGGTAGAGGGTATTTATAGTGTCTTACAAGATATGCCACCTACGGGCTGTGGATCAGGCATACAGTGGTTAAAGACCCGTCCGTCCTCCACGGAGTTACTAAACTAAATACTAACTAACATTAAATAACTACGACTACGAGCTTTCTAATGATTACATGTACTTGAGGTGACCGACACTTTAACGACTGGATTTTCTAAATCCTAACAATATGTGTGTTTGTTAGAGTCAAATGCTTGTATCGAGTCATAATGGATGTTTTGCAGGAATTTTTCCAAATTCTAAAGGTGTAATTTTTCCAGAATTTTTCCAGGAAAACACAGCAAACCAGTTTCTGTCAAGACAACTTGACGGCCAGGATTAGAACCTGACGACGTCAGGTAGAGCAGAAACAACTTATCAAAATTTTCTCGTTTTCTGTGCTATTTATAAATTTTTGGATATTCTCAGATCTTAATTTTCCAGAAAATCTGCAAACATCCATTCCACAAGCATTATATCCTAGTTTAGTTGTGTCATATATAGTTTTACCGCCGATTTTACGCGAAGGTTTCGTCTATTTTCTTAAAGTGTGCAGGTTATATTTGGCAAAAAGAAGAAACATAATATTGGATGAAGCTTATCATGCATACATTCTTCTTGGAAAAGAATTTAACCACTACTTCACACGGATCCTACCGAGCTAATCAGGGGAGTACTAGTTTCTTTCTCTTTTAATTACCTTCCTTCATCATAACTTTGATACTTTCGGGGAACATTGGGGGCACTGTTTAGTTTAAGTGTAGGGAGGGAGAATAAAACGGGAACTTTGAAACTATGCTTATCCTTGATTATTTGTCTTGTCCTAGTTCATTTGTCTAATAAGCTATGAGAAATATTTGTTAGGGTAATTTTAGCACCAAATTTAAATTTTTTTATGACATGTACGAGCGGGACTTTAGTCTTAATAAGGCGTCTCATGGATAGGAGTTATATGACTAGCACAAAAACCGTTTACCACTCAAATTCCACCAAAAAAATGTGAGGTTCGCCCCTAGATCTATAGGAATTAAAGCATTCACCTTTAATGCTTCGAGAGTGTACCGGTAGTATAATAGATTCTAGAACTTGTTTTGTGATGCATTCTGAGATCGCTAGTGAGACTACACTTGTGTAGTTAGGAATAACTAAATGATAAGAGGCATTAGGATAACCCTTGTTTGAAACCCGTATTATAATTACTTCTTCCACATCGGTTGAGTAATTACCACACACCCTTGCGATGTACTCATCTTTAATACACGATACCCCTAGTTAACCCCTCAGAGCTTATCCTTTTCGCGGTTCTCGTGATGTTTTGGTTTTCCGGAATATCAATGAAGAGCATTGTTTACAATCCACCCCTAAATGACACCCAAATCGCCTTAGCCTACCTTGTATGCACTCACTTTTAGTGTATTATTGTTATCATACTAAACCCTTAGTTTAATTATCTAGTTACTTGCATGGTTGCTAAGTCGAGTCATATCTTTTGTACACAGTTTTGGGATGATTGGGACTCATGGGTAAAGTAAAATTTTATGGAGTAACGGAAAGGAACGTCAAATTCAAATTCCCTTTATTTACGTAATTAAATACTCCAAGTGTTTTGATCTTTTCAAATCGGGTCAATTAGTGTTAGAGTAATAAAAACTCAAGTGTAGGGATGCTCCTATAAATCCCTTATATTTTGATGTTATCTTATAGGATGGTAGAGTAAAAGCGTATGAAAAAAAATCAAAAAAAAGAGTGTTAAAAAAATGAAGAAAAAAACATACGGGCTACCATCCTGTTGGGAATTGCTGAGTTGATGATTACAAAACCTCGAGAAAGAATGAAGAACGAAGAAACAACGAGGGCTTATTATGTAATAGTTAGCTTAGCTTTTCTAGTAAGCTAAGTTTAGGGTTTATGTAACCTCCCTCTCATATATAAAGAGGGTAGGCGTCTAGGGTTTAGTCATCCCTTTCATTAATCCCTTTCATTTATTTTCATAAAAGACATCTCCTAATGAGAGTCTAGACACATGATTATAGCGTGTGTACATTAGTAGTAGTAGTTTCTTTGTTTTAATTAATAAAGAAAACCTTATTAGTGATGTTGATTGTGTTTATTTCTATTCCACTGTGCATAATTCAATCAATGTTACTCATACCCTAGTTGAGTCCGGATCTGGGTTTCAACAATTGGTTTCAGAGCCTCGTGGCTCTCGATCTAGGGTTTATAAGGTTTTCATGTTATTAGGGTTTATGCAGCAGATGGGAGAAAAGAGGCAGCAGGAAGCAGATCTGATGATGAATTGAAGCAGTTTTGATGAAAAGGCAGATTCGTTGTTGAGGGCTTTATTATTTGTCAACATCACTGCGTATGAGGTATTGGTTTTGTGCTTCGGTTTTAATTCTGGTATGAGGATTTAATTTACTTTCGTGATGGTTGTTGTTGTTTCTTTGGTGTTCCCAACGTCAATAAAGAAAAACCTCATATCATTAATATACTCATGTGATGTCGCCTTCCCTTGTAATTAAAAGAGTTGAAATTCATTTAATTGAATCATGCTGGTGGGTCATGTGATATCAGTTTTGGTTAATATGAATCTAGGCGGCGGTTGTATGTTTTGATTGGTCAATTACTTTGTGATCACATGGATCGTATATTGACTATATTCACGTGAGGCAGGTATTTATTTGATTGGCTAGGTATTAACATGTTAGTATTATATTCCTGCTGGTCACGTGGGTTTCTACTGATCACATCGTGGCATTACTGTTGGTCACGTGATACTGTACACTTGAAGTATGGTCATCTATTTGGCTCACGTGGGCATGATTTGGTGGCTATCACATGGACCTACGACCCATATATTATTTGTGTTGCTGCTGAGTTCACTTTGTGTTGCTGCTGATAAGTCAGGTCATGAGGGCCCTATTATGAAGTGGCCAATCATTTTTTGTGGGACCCTTGTTCATTCCTACTGATTTATTCTACTCATTTATATTGGTTTCTTTAATTCACGTGGAATGGATATGAATTGGATTGGCTGACGTGGGTCTAGGTGATGGATTGGTCACGTGATGCTGGTTACATGATGCATTGGTATGTACAGGTGTCATGATACTAATTCTATGATCATGTGTATAATTACTAATGATTGGTCAATTGCTATTGCTCTTCATTGAATATTTGATTATATGACACATGATCATGTTGATTATTGCTACTGATTTCATGGGTGAGTACTGCTTCCAACGAGGTTAATTCTGGTTGATTTATCTTTGAGTATTGTTATTTGGGTACTGTTCGAATATTATGATACATGCAGCGTGGGAACTTAATTCTGGTCGTCTAAATTTTATACTGTTCGTGATCGATTGTTGTATATGCTAATTATGGTCTTGACAGTTGGTCTTCTAATGTTTTACTAGTCTTGGTGAGTTGAATTTTTATTCAACGATGAACTCTAGTAATTAACGTATTTTCGGCTTGATTTGGTGTTCCTACTGATTGCATATTTTGATTCGTGACGGTTCCTGCTGGTAGATTATTCAGTTTCTGCTAGTGGTATTAGTTTCTGCTGATCGGTTCATATTGATACTGGTTCATGCTGATCAGTCGCTGCTGGTTGTTTTGGAGTTCTTACTGGTTGATCAGGTGCGTGTCTTATCATATCTCAAAGTGAGTCTGACACTTTGGAGATAACGTGTTTGTGCTTTAATGATGTGACAAAGACTTGATGAATCTAGTGAAGGGGTGAGACCTACAAACTAAAAGTACTTAATGCTCGCATTTGCTATCACTTTAAGGGGTTACGTTGTAGTGCTCAGTGTTAGTGAACGGTCGAGATCTAAAGAAAAGGTGCTTAATGCTCACATTTGCTAGTATATCATCTGAGTTTGGAGTCACGTGGATAGTACAAGATATAAGACGCACGCCTTGATGTTTCTGCTGGTTCTCCATTCTTACTGGTAGACTATTTTGATGCTGCTGCTGATTTGATTTTTCTGCTGTTGCATTTTATTTCTTTTGTTTAGTTGTAAAAAAATAAAAATAAAAATTGAGATGGTTAGTATAATTTTAAGGGGAAGCTTATGGTTTATATACTTACCATCTACATGCATCACTTAAGGGGAAGCGTCTACGAGTTGCACAAGACCCCTATTAGATGAAGGGGAAGAAGATTCATGTTGTGCAGCGTATTATTTATGATGACATGTATTGGGATTGTTTCTTCATACAGGTTGTTTTGTACTATCAAGAAACTGGAACTTAACCTAGTCAAATTCCAGTTTAGGGGAAGATTGTTGGGAATTTCTGAGTTGATGATTACAAAACCTCGAGAAAGAATGAAGAACGAAGAAACAACGAGGGCTTATTATGTAATAGTTAGCTTAGCTTTTCTAGTAAGCTAAGTTTAGGGTTTATGTAACCTCCCTCTCCTATATAAAGAGGGTAGGCGTCTAGGGTTTAGTCATCCCTTTCATTAATCCCTTTCATTTATTTTCATAGAAGACATCTCCTAATGAGAGTCTAGAAACACGATTATAGCGCGTGTACATTAGTAGTAGTAGTTTCTTTGTTTTAATTAATAAATAAAACCTTATTAGTGATGTTGATTGTGTTTATTTCTATTCCACTGTGCATCATTCAATCAATGTTACTCATACCCTAGTTGAGTCCGGATCTGGGTTTCAACACATCCTACATCTATCTTTATGTTTATATTTTTCAATTTATGTATGTTTGTCTCAAGTTATCTATAGTTTAGTGAGTCGAGTCTTGGATTAGTAACGCCATTCTTTTCATGCTTGTAACATAAGATTTTTGACTTGCCACCACTAAATTACCTATTCCAAACCCTTTGTTTCCCTACCGTAAGCCTAACATTACAACCCTTTAAAAGATCTTTTAGATAGTTGTTCCTAGGTGCTTACGCCAAAGCGGTGGAGGTTTGATCTATTCTCAAGCCTATGGTAATCTATGTACTATGACCAGGTAATGAGTGTTTATCTTCCATTTCTATTTACTATATTTCATATACACCCGAGAGATGAGAGAATCCAAACACCCCTTGTGAGGTGCTAGTATATAATTTCCGTGCTTGTTATGACTATTGCCGTGCTTTTACTTGTTGTGAATTATTTTTGAACCATTGCTTCATGCCCCCTAACTTATAAATTGATTGGTCAAAAGCACATTTGCTTGAGGACAAGCAAATACCAAGTGTAGGGATATTTGATAAGGATTTAAAACGTACACCATTAAGGGGTCATTTAAGCCCTTAATCGATCACTTTTATATCCGTTATTGCTTAATTTCGTTCCTTTTCACCTTTTAGGTCTCTTGGAAGCAAAATGCTGGAATGATGCAGATTTGGACGAAAAGGAGTGAATATATGAAGAAAATGGCTAAGTCAAGATCGAAGACACTCAAGCTGCTGAAACTGAAGCTGACGGCGTCCCAACTAAAGGGTGACGCCGTCCCTCTCTACGAATTTAATTAAAATACACCTGACGGCTCAGTAGACTTTTTGCTCAAATACACCTGACGATGTCAGACTTTGAAGAGGAAGGGCGTCACTAAGACTTTTCATCTCAGACGGCCCAGATCGAGAATCAGACGACGTCCCTGCTGAAGCCCGACGACGTCACAACTACAGCGTGACGCCGTTCCAACAACAACCTGGCCAAGACGAAAACCCTAATGACGGCGATCTGACTGTGTCCCACCTATAAGGCGTCGCCGTCGCAAGTGTAAAATTATATATAGAAATTGAATTTTTAGTATTAGGAGGTAGACTTTTGGATTAAAAACCCTAAACATTTGTAGTCCGACTTGGACAATATCTTAGGGTCCCAAACCCTATTTTACACATCAAGATAAGTGTTTTGCTTCAATAATTTCATTATTTCTTCCATTGAATGTGTGTATGCTTGCTTGTTTAACATGTCCGGCTAAATTTCTTGTGTGTTTGCTTAGATCTATGAAACATAGTTATTGATTATTGTTAGGTTGTATCTTATCTTAATTGTAATTGGCTTAGGAGTGCGACTAGGCTATCGTTGTGTTTAATGCTTGATGAATCTTTGATAGTTTATGATGACTTAGTGGATTTCGTTTACTACACTCAAGGGTGACTTCAAAGAGTTAGGGCATAGGCACACCCTACGACTTTAGGAAACACAACGCGTTAAGAATAAGGACGTGACAATTCGACCTACAATAAAAGATAACTAGGGAGTAGTAGTATCTAGGTCAGCACATTTTTAATCATCATACGAGCAGACATCAATAGACATAAGACTACCCGTAGAACTAGATCATTAGAATAGTAAAGTAATCGGTAGAAGTACCACCCCCCAAATCCAATCCCCGAGATTTTACCCTTAGCTTTCGAAAAAAATATAAAAAGATAAAAAAGAATCTTTGATAACGCTCAAAATGAACATGTTTTTAGTAGCATTATTGTTGGTTTTTTGTATGATAATGGGCTATATTTACTCATAACTGTTGCAAAAGTGCAAAAGTTGCGTATTGTGTATGTGTATGTAGCCAGGTATCACAAAAGATGAAGAAATGAAGTTTCATGCACGTTTGGAGAATTCCCGAAGAAGGAAGTCGAGTAAGAAAGCTCTTGGACTCAAGGACTAGGAAGCGTAAAGATTTCTAAGTATCTACAACAAGTTAAGATCAAGTTTCGTCTTGGAAATCATCAACGAAAACAAAGAAAAAAGGCGCAAATCAAGAAAAGTCAACAAAAGTCAAATCTGGCGGTACAAGAGGCGCCCAACCGTTCGGTTGGAGCCCGCAACCAATCCAGTTGGGCGAGTGAAGAAGGCGCAACCGATCCGGTTGCATTGCAACCGATCCGGTTGCATGAACAGGAGTTACACAAATTTCATTTAATGTTGCCTTAACTCCCCATAATCATTGGAGGCCGATCATTTCCTGTTATTTACTTGTAGAGAACGTTTTTGGCCAGTTAGTTATGTTTCTATGGCTATATAATGAACATAGACTTAGTAGTATAGGTGTGACACAACCCAAAGTGTAATAGTTTACACCAAAACTATTACCAACCATTTTATTCATCCCAAAAGTTTAGTTATTACTGTAAAACGTCCAGGAGGTTGGAGAGACTCATTCTCATCCATTGTTTTGATCATTCGGAGTTATACGGTTAAGCTAGGTGATTGGAGGCGTGTGGTTGCTATAATCCACGAATTCTAGTTCTTGTATTCCCAAAAGTTTAGGTATTCTATGAAACTTGTTATGGATTTCTGTTCTCTTGAGTTATTGGAATTACTTTGTTATTACTTGTGTTTTGTTATAATTATCATGGAGTAGTTCTTGAATATAGTTGTGTGTAAGGATGTAGGAAATTATACTAGTGTTCTCATATGTGATGCATGTATAAATGATCTTGTTTAAATAAGTTTGTTGGAAAACTACTAGTCTTGTTTGATTTGTCGGTAAAACATGTTTTAAGAGAAAGGACCGAAAGGATTTCTCTTGTGTTTTATTCCAAAAAGTTAAGTGACAAACTAGTATGGGGATATGGTGATTGACAACCACCATGTTTACTTATTGAAACAAGACTAGAAACATTTTCATCACGAAAGGTTGAAAGATTCGTAGGAACGAGTTTAATAAGAACATTTTATAAACAAATGGATTTTCTAAAGGATAATCATTAGGATAAGGACCGAAAGGATTACCTATATGTTATTGTTCTTAAAATGATTTTACAAACATAAACCATGGGTTGGAAATCATTTGCTTATGATTTGTGCATCACATCAAGAGTTTACACCAAGCCTTCATGAACACTTACAATGATTGCCTATAGACTAAACACAAGTATATGTTTCTTTATATTGAATTTCACTAAAACCATCATTTTTGGAGAGAGCCTTGACAAACCTTTCTTGTTACCAATCTTTTAAAAACAATTTCAAAAGCAAAATCCCTTGGGACGATCTCGACTTACCCACCTTTGCTATCGCGAACGAGTATACTTGCTCGTATGTGTTTATAGTAATAACCGGATAAATCGTGTTTATAAATTTTTAAAACTTGCACACGGTAAGCACATCAAGTTTTTGGCGCCGCTGCAGGGGATTTTGGATTTTTAAGTAATTTGATTTTGTTTAGATTCTGTAAAATTGGTAAATTTAAAATTGAATTTCATCAAGAAGAACTTTTTTTTTTGGTTTAGAGGCTAACCGAATCGGATGCGCGAGCAACCGAACCGGTTAGTGCTCTCGGAAAAGTTTTATTTTTGATTTTTATAGTTTTGCTTTATCTAATGTTTTGTGTTATAGTTTTTAGTTTAATTCTTGTCATTTCTGATTTTTATAGATTGTCCTATAGATTGTTATGTTTTTCTTAGTAATTTTTAGATTTTTGATATTTAATCAATTTTAGTTTTATTTACTTTTTAGTTTTTGTCTTAATTGCAGTTATTAACTTAGTTAATTTTCAGTTTTTATGGGTTAATAGTTTTAATGAATAGTTAAGTAGATTAGTTAATATAGTTTTGATTAATTAACTTAATTAATATTTATAATTAATAAAGATAATGAGTAGCCTCAATTAATTAAGAGTTTAAGTACAATTAATGGTCTTTAATTAAATTAAATTAACAGGTTTTATTATATAAAAAAAAATTATTTTTTTTTGGAAAATTGATCCAACCGTTCGGTTGCAGCCCGCAACCGGATCGGTTGGAAGTTTTGGTTAGGAAGTTTACCACCAACCGAATCGGTTGGAGGGCCAACCGATTCGGTTGGAGCTCTCGGTAAAATTTTTCTAGTTTCTCGATTTTAAGTTTTAGCTTGTGTTTTTAGTTTTGTTAAGTGTCTTTACTTGTTTAGTATATGTTTCTGTAGTTTGCTTTGGTTTTTACTAACTCTAACGCTAATGATTTGGATTTTTGTCTTTGATTTTGTTTTGTCATGTTAAATAGTTGATATGGATAGTTTAAGCGGAATTTTTGAGTACATACGTAACTTGGATGAGATGTTCAAAGACACCGGGAATTCATTGGAGAAGATTGGGAATATTTTGGAAAAAAGTAAGAAGGACTTGGCTATTGATTCGGATAGTATGGAAGAAGTGGGAGAGAACAAGGTTCAACTTCCTAAGAAGGGTAGAGTTGTGGTATTCACGCAAGCACCACTAACGGAGTGCGATTCACCACTTATGAGGTTCGGTACACCTTGTAGTGTCGAAGGGGTGAGTACGTGGGACGCTCAACTAAACATGGCCTATGGTGAAAATTATATTGTGGAGAAAGTTCTTGATCAAATTGGCCACGTACGTTTGGATTACGAAGCTTACGGGAGAAAAATGGTTAAGAATCTCAAGATTAACATTCATGGTCATATTTTCTAAGTAGATCTTGTTGTCTTGGAGGAAGGAAACGCTGATGAGCCCAATGTTTGTTTTGGGCGGGATTTTCTTGTAACGACCAAATGTCAAGTGGATTTTGCTTTGGGGGAGATGAGGATCAACATCACCGACTTGGAAAAGGAGAATGTGGAATTCGTTAAGATGGGGAAGGCTAATAGAAACAAATTAGCTCCTACCACATCCACCAACAAAAACAATGATTACACACCTTCACTACCCACTACACCAAACACCTTCAAACCTTTAACCCAAGACCAAAAAGAAACCATCTTGGAAAACCTTGAACAAAAATTTCTCGAACTTAATGAGAAAAAGCCCGTAATTGAGGTACTACAAGATTATGTTTTATACCGCAAGAAACTAGATGCAGTGATGTTAGTAAGAGCAAGATTGGAGGATAAAGATCTATCGGAGGAGGATAGAGATAAGATTTTGTTTAGGGGTATGCCACATAAGGAGAAAGACCCGGGAAATTTTGTTTTGCCGATTAAAGTTAATGGGACCACACCAATGTATGCTTTGGCGGACACGGGTTCAAGCGTTAATGTTATGCCCTATCCATTATTTAAGATGTTGGACCTTAGTAAGCCACAACCAAATCACTCAAAACTTACCATGGCGGATAACTCCCAAGCAAAAACGATGGGGGAGGTGAAAAACGTAAGAGTTCAAATTGGTTATCAACCCTACTTGGCTGATTTTCTAGTTCTAGACATTCCGGTTAATAAGAGTCTACCTCTTCTACTAGGAAGAGCGTTCCTACGCACATGTGGTGCAATCATAGATATGGGTAGGGGTACGATGATAATCGATGACAGGATCTCAAAACAAACCTATTATCCCAAACCAAGGGGACCAGTTGTGGAATTCATGGAAGATTTAGAATTGATGGAAGCGGACGATGACTTGACTTGTTTTGAAATTGGACGTGATGTCCATGGAAACCCGATGTATGGACTACTAGCTCCACCATACTTTGATATTGGTTAAGGTTTATTGAGTGTTAAACTTTCTGTTTCTTGCAAAAAGTTTTGAACTTTACGAGTTTTTCTTGGTTTTCAAGAGTGTTTGGATACGTGTGTACGAACCTACGCGTAAGAGAGAAAGGTGGTTTTGATCTTCGAGACTTGTTGTTTTGGTGTTTTTAAGGTTGTGTTATCATCTTTATCTGGTTGTCTTAACGTTTTTGATCATAAAAACGTGTTTGGCAAAATTTGTACTTCCTACGCATAACGAAACCCTAATCCTACGCGTAAGGAATTTTTCTCTTGATCTTCATCTCTGGTGGTTACTCAGTGTTCTTTGTGCTTGGATAAGCCTGAAAAACACTTCGACTTTGGATATCTCGTACACTGTGAAGTGTAAGAGATCGTTTTGGGTAAAACCCTAATTTTACGCATAAGCATAAAACTTACACGTAACAATTCTTACGCATAAGCTTTTTTCTTACGCATAAGCTTGTCTTACGCCTAAGGGAAACTTACGCATAAGGTTCTTACGCCTAAGCTTTGGTTTACGCATAAACTTAAGTATTTTACCCTAAAACCCTACGCGTAAGCTCTAGTCTACGCGTAAACTCTGTCTACGCGTAAGCTTGTGTCTACTCGTAAGTTTTAAGTTAAGCGTAAACTGCTGTCTACGCATAAGTTCCTACGCATAACTCTGTTGTTTACGCATAAGTGCAGAAGTTTTACGGTTTATCTCTTGATTTTGTAAAATCCCGTGAAAGTATCTATTTCCCGGTTAAGTCAAAGATTTGTAAAATCCCGTAGAATTTAAACATGTCTTCCGTTGCTGATGATGTGCAAGCTGCAGGATTTGATACTCGTCCTCCTATGCTTGACAGAACTGACTATGAGTCTTGGTCACAAAGAATCAGGCTGTACTGCTTAGGAAAGGAGAATGGGGTTAAAATCCTTAAGTCTATTATGGGAGAAGATTTGTAAGGAAGTTAAAAACTTACGAAACACACCGTGAATTGACCGATAAATTTCTAAGTGAGGACATCTTAAGGCATGAGTATTTCGAGGAGTAATAAGGAGAAGCAAAACACCATAATAACAAGCAATTTTTTGCTTGATTTTCATGAGCTTTTAATTTTATGCATTTAGGATTTCTTCTTTTTCATTTCATTTTTATTTGCTCTTATTATTTTGAAGTTATTTAATTAATGCATTTTGAGTTTTAGTTTAAGTTTAAGTTATGAGTATGATGATTTAGTTTTTGAGATAGATGTTGTTGAAATTCCAAATGGTTGGATGAATGTTGTGTGCATCTTTAATCGGAGTTTTGAGTAAACGATTGTTGCTTGGAAGGTAAAATGGCCGAGTAACGTAAAAAAGGCAAAATTCAACAAAAATGCAAACCGAAACGGTTGTATCCATGACTGATCCGGTTGCCTGCAAGTATATATACCAAAAATTCATTTTTTCCAAAATTACACACACACACACAGTAATCCTCCAGCTCGGTTTTGCAAAATTCGAGTAAAAGTTGTAGAAGATCATCATGGCACCTAAGCAAGTAAGCATCTGCAATCAATTAACTTAATTAAGGTTTAATTAGAGCATTTGATTCGAATTACAAATTAGGTCACTAATTTGGGGGTTTTTGATAGAATTCGAATTAAGTTGTAATATTTTAGGATTAAGTAGGTAATTCATATATGAATGCATTGCAAAAAGAATTGTAGTGATTGATTCAACAAGGAATGAGTATTTGATGATTGAATTTTCGGATTTAATTAGGTTATGCCATTGAATCAAATTAAGTTGCAATTGATGATTCCTAGTTGGTAGATGATGCGTTTTTAATGAATTTTAGATGCCACATTGTTGATTAGAACAAGTAATTAAGAATTGAGGGTTTAGATTGTTAAGTTCTAAGAAAGATGAATATGTGATGATTGGAAGTCTTTGGAAACGAATTAGGAACAATTTGAGGATGTGGGAATCATTGATGATGTTAGAATGCAGTCTAGGAGTGAATTGGACTTGGAAAAATCTAGTGGAAAATGGATTTCAAGGCAATGCCTTATGCAGGTTGAGTAACCGATCCGGTTGTGAAGCGCAACCGAACGGTTGGATAGAGGAAGCAGGTGGAACCTATCCGGTTCCACGTTCTGATGTGGGAATTTTCGAATTTTTGAAGTAGACCTTAGAGGCTTCTATGGACCTTTCCGTTTGTTCTAACACTCTTATATTGACTTATATTTATGATTTCTACAGAGAAATGTTGTAGGTTGTTCAAGTTCGGCACAGGTTCCACTAAATCCGATAGTTTCCAAGTATTGCCAAAGGAACGCAAGGAAGAAAGTCACGTATAGCTTGAAGACGGAGGCGAATGCAAACTTGAAGTTCAAAGATCTCACCAATGAGGAGAAACATGCTTTCCTGGAACCATTATCAAAGTTACAAAATAGGACATGTTTGGTTCCAAGGGTGATTGATTGGGATTTGTTTGCCGAGTATGAGTGTGAAAATGAGTTGCGTCATATGATGCGGACGTCTTATGTCTATCCGGCTGATGGGGATTCATTTGATGATTTGTCATGGGAAAGAGCATTTAGCATAAATGAAGAGGTTTATCGTGAAAGGTGTATGGAGTTCTTTTCGAACATGTACTTTGAAAGAAAAGTCAATGTTCGAAACATCATGGAAGAAGTTTGTGTTTGGTTTAGGCTATGTGGGCAGGATCACGCCTACACACTGCCGGATTTTGCTGTTGCTCTTGGCTTGTATGAACCGATTGAGGTTAAGCATCGATTGTTTGAAGCTCATTTTTCGAGGCTTAGGAGGTTTGAAAAAGAATACCCTAGTATCCCCACTTACTGGAATAGAGTGGGAGATCCTTCGTGTACTAGGAGGAATGCTGCAACCATTAGGAATCCGTTGATGAGAGTGCTACACAAGTTGATAGTAACTAGGCCGTTTCATAGAGTTGGAAGCAAGGACAAATGTCATAAGCCGGACTTGTGGGTTATGATGTTATTGGAGGAAACTAAGGATGGAAATGCGGCTTGGCTCATAGCCGAGTATTTGTCTAGGAGAGCCCCGGGAATTAAAGGTAATAGGAAAATTTGTGGAGGCCATTTTGTGACAAGGTTGGCAAAGAATCTTGGGTATTACAATAGTAGTGAGTTGGCTAAGTGTGGAGAGCCAAAGTTTTGTGAGATTTGGAATGCAAATGGTTTTGGAAATGCTTTGAATAAGAAGATGAAAACGTTGGGAGCATGGATTGAACCGCAACAACAACAACCACAACCACGACAACAACAACAACAACCACCACAACAGCAAGGAAATGTGCCAATGGGCAATATACCGATGATAAGCGTACAAACGGGTACGTCTAGTAGCTTTGACTCAGGTTGGGGAGAGTGGAACCAACATTTGAATGAAATTCAGTGTATGAAAGTTTGGAAAGACTCGATGATGTTAAGAAACAATTACATCAATGATTATTCAATGCCTATTTTTCAACACATGGCTCAAGAAGCCAATTATGAGTTGCCACCCTACAATCCACCCAATGTTCCACCATATCCTTTCCCCTACACCTCTTATCCTGGACCCTATCTGTATCCATATCCTGGATATGCACCATTTCCTGACCCAGTGCCTGCATATGGTAGATTACCCGAGGTTGGAGGATCTAGCTATGATGTTGGAGGATCTTCATCGGGCGTTGCAAAGGAGAAGAAGAAGAGGAAGGTTTACACAATCTTTGATGAGGAGGAGAACTATGAAACCGAGAGCGATGATGATGAAGAAGGTGATGAGATGAGTGAGGATGACGAATGATCGTGGATCATTCTTGATTTATGGTTTCAAAAACAATGGTTATTGTGTTGAACAATATTATCTCTATCTCTTAAATATTTCTTTAGGATGATTATCATACTTTGTTTATTTTCATATTTTTAGTAGCATTTGGATTGTTTGCTTGTTTTGTTTTGTGTCTTGCGTATTTTGCAGTTTTGTTTGCAGGATGGATGTTACGGAAGCTTATTGTTGGTAAAATATTTGGAGTTGGATAACTCACATGCTTGCTTATGACCCAATATGCATATTGCATATTCTATCCCGTGGTATCTTTTTGACTATTTCTTTTCCCATTTTCTTTACTTTGAAGTTCATTTTTATTACATTGAGTACAATGCAAAACTTAAGTATGGGGGAGGGAAGAAAATAGGAAAAATGATACGTTTTTTTAAAATTTTTAATTTTTTAGGTTTTTTTAGTTTTATTTTTAATTTTTGGATTTAAGTAATTAACAGGAAATCTCCCTTGATTGTCTAGTTGTTTTCACACGTTATTGAGATATATAAAAAAAACAACTTGGGTATTTCAATGGTAAAATGAGGTTTTTGAAATTTTTTGATTTGAGCCAAATTACGGAAGTAATTCATTATGAATTCGATAGCATTTTCTAGCACGCATTATAGCCTTTTTCCACTTAATTGTGAGGTTTCTTTTTGTATAAAACACACCTTTTGTTTTATATTTGCTATGAGTGTGCCGGTGATTGTGTCGATTCTAGAACTTGTACTTGTTATGCATTACGGTTAAAATCACTTTCGAGTGATAAAAATATGTTCAAGTGATAAGAGGTATCGTAGGATTTAACCCAAATGGCCTTCCATTTTACATCTAATATTTTTTGCTAACCACATCGGTTAGTTAACCACCTTATATGGACCCATTTGTTAGTGCTCATTTTTAGCACTAGATACCCTTAGTTACACTCTTCGAGCCAATCTTTTCATTCTTGTTTAAATCCAGAAAAATACAAAAAAAGGATTTTACACCTTAAACCTTAGCCAACCCATGTCATGTCTATTGGTTTGTTTGTTGGAATCACTCCTAAACTAGAATTCAAGTGTTAGTAATTAATATGTAGTTAGCTTAATTATGGCTTTTATGTTAGTAATCAAGGCTAGGCTCATGTAGAAAGCCCATGAGCCTATGCAAAGCCCAATAAGGAAAGGATGGGAACTTGGTGTGTTGCCCTAGCTCCCTCCTATAAATACCTCATGTAAACCATCCTTAGATGGTTGGTTGTTCACATTTACATTTCTCTTATGCATAGCTTTTCTCTCATATCATACGCGTAGAGTGTTAGTGTGTTCATCCGATCCTTTCTCTTCTCCTTTCTTATATTGATGCTTGTGTTACATAAATGGGAACCTAACAGTGGTATCAATCGCCAAATAGTTGGGTGAAACGATTTTGTTTTTGAAGTTTTTTTTTGTGATACGCGTAACTCTCGGTTTAAAAATTTTCATACGCAAAAAGCTTTGATTTTTTCACTTTAAAATTCAAGATTCTTGTACTTTAAAGGTTATTTGGTGATAAATTTTAAGTTTTTGGCAAAAAGTTTCAAACTTTACGTGTATTTCCTTGTTTTTAAGCTTGGTTTCATACGTGTGGTCTATTCTACGCGTAAGGTGTATCAAAGTTTTGGATCATCAAGTTTCACACTTTTGTGTTATTTTGGTGATATTGAAGCTGTTTCGTCACAAAAATCTGGTTTAGAAACACTTTGGGCTGAAAATCAGTTTTGGTTAATTTTTACGCATAAGTAAACCCTAAGTTTACGCGTAAGTTCTTCAAGGTTTGATCTTCAGTGTTCTTGGTTTACTCAGTGTTTTCTTGCTTGGATAAGCCTGAAAACACTTCAACTTTGGATATCTTCTACACTGGAAAAGTGTAAAGGATTTTTGGGATAAAACCCTAGTTTTACGCCTAAGCATAAAAGCTTACGAGTAAAAAATCTTACGCCTAAGCATTTCCTACGCATAAGCAATTCTTACGCCTAAGGAAATATTACGCATAAGTTTCTTACTTCTAAGTCTTTAGTTTACGCATAACCTAAGGTTTCATTAACCCTACGCGTAAGCTAATCCTACGCGTAAGTTGGTGTTTTACGCCTAAGGTCTTTCCTTGCCTACGCTTGATTTCTACGCCTAAGGATACTTCATCAACAAAGTTTCATTCGACTACAAAGATCCATTTTACAACACAAGTTTGCAAGATGTCTCAACCACCATACTCTAACTACTTTCCTCATGTGTATCCTCAATAACAACAACTCAGTCAACAACAACAACAATTCAATCTACAACAACAGATTTATCAACAACAATTTCGACAACAACATTTTCCTCAAGGAGCAATTCAACCACAAATGATTCAACCACCACCTAGTCTTCAAGTACAACCTTACACAAACTTTAACAATCAATATCCATCCAGGAATACTATGAAGGAACCGTCTTGGTTTGCAAAGATGTGTGAAGCTTTAAGTAGCCAACAATCCATTTATGAGGCTGGATCACTTGATAGACCTCCAATGCTCACTCCCGGAAACTACGATCAATGGCTGATTAGGTTCTTTAGGTTTTGTGATTTAAAGAAGCCACATGGAAAGTTCTTAAAGAAGGTCATCCTGGAAGGTCCGTTTTAGATGCCTACTATCGTTACACCCGGAGATCCAAATGCTACTCCACCAAGAGGTGATGTCACCAACATTGCAACTCTTTCTGACCTCATTGCTGATGAACTTCTACATTTCGAAGCCGATGAGCTAGAAATGCAATACATCCTTTTGGGATTACCCAATCCAATCCTTCGAAGTGTTGATGCTCAAAAGACTGCTAAAGCAATGTGGGAACATATTCATCTTCTCATGGATGGCACTGAACTCAATCAAGAGGACATGGAATCCAAAATCTACTTGGCTTACGAACACTTCATGATTGAACCAGGAGAGACATTAGAGTCTTATCATCATCGATTCTCAGACATCATCAATGACTTGGAAAAACATAACATAATTATGCCAAGAATTACAGTCAACACTAAGTTCCTAAGTAGTCTTGGTCTTGATTGGGAAAAGTATGTCATTTTCATCCGTCAAGCAAAGAATCTTCATCATGCTACATACGGATTGTTGTACGACTATTTGAAGCCCCACCAAAAAGAAGTTGACAAAGAAAGGATTATACGTGGACTCCCAGTCACACCTTCACTTCCGGATAATCAACAACTAGCTTTGTGGGCTCAAACTTGTTATCCTCAATTCCCGACCTTACAAAATGTATTCACAAATCCTCCATAACCTGCTGCTCAACCATCTGCTAAGATAACACCTTATGATCTGTCACAACACCAGTCTCAAGAAACTCAATTGGTTCCATACAACAACAACAATGATCAAGCACTTTATAGTGAATCTAATGAGGATACAGAAGGTTTCGATGCATTACAGCAAGGGTTTGTCATGATTGCTAGAGCCTTCGGTCGATACTCAAACAGATCCAACAATCGCATTCGTACCTCATCAAACACAAGGAAACAGACTGTTGTTAACAATGGACGTGTTGAAGTTCAGAATCGAGGTAATGCTCGTCAGATGGGCGGTGGTCAAAGATTTAATCCAATAGGAAGGAATAACATGGGTGCTCCACAACAACAAAGAGCTCAAGTGGTTGAACAGGGTAATGCTCAGAATGGGATTATTGGTCTTCGTTGCTATAACTGTAATGAAAAGGGTCACCTGGCTAATGCATGCCCAAAGCCGAGGACTGAAGGCAGTGCTTATCACAAGGAGGCTTTACTTTTGGCTCTCAAGGACAAAGCTGGTGGAACCCTCACAAACAAAGAACAGAGCTTTATGGCAGATGCAGACTCAGATGATGATATGGAGGACTTGCAGGCTAATGCATCAGTTATGTTGATGGCAAACATGCAAGAACTCCACATGAGTGACACAGGCCCAGTGTATGACACTGACGGCTTGTCTCAGGTACCGGATCAAACCATATTCATTACTGATATGATATATCCGCCTATATCTGCATCCGACGAGGATCATACTGTTCAACATGAGCCGTCTACATCTCATTCCGATGATAATCAAATAGATCCCATAGTTATATTTGACGATCAAGATGACCTTATGGTTAACATTGATAATCAAGTTGACTTCGTGGTTATACTTGAGGATCTAACTAATGATCATGTTGAGACTCACGTTGAACAAGTTGAACTTCCGTCTGAGCTCATGACCTTACTTAAAGACCAAGAATCTCGCTTGGAAATATGAAAGGACCTCAATCAACAATTACACACTAAAAATGCACTGTTAACCAGGGATATTGAATGCTTAAAAAGGCAACTCAACATTTTTAAAAGTCAAGAAAAACGCGAACAAGGTTTTGAAGTCGCTTTTGCTAAATCACATCAAAACGAAAAATCACAAGAACGACAGATACGTGATCTAGTCGCATCTAAGAATGCTTTGTTGTCTCAAATAGAACAACTGAAATATGATCATAAAAAACAACTTAACGCTCTTACTTTGGAAGCTCAAAAAGCCAAGTCTGAGTTGTTAACTTGTCAAAAACAGTTCTCTGAGTACAAAAAGCAATCAACGAAACGAATAGATGCCTATCTTGAGTAAATTGTCGACTTACAAAACAAAATCAAAGAGTTTTGAAATGTTGTTTATAAACGTGGTGAATCAATCACAACGATTCAAAAGTTTACTCTTAAACCAAATCCAAATGGACATGGACCGAATCTTGCTGATTACAAACCAAAGTTTTCAAATAAAGCATTCAAACCAACTCCTGAAATTTACAGTGCAGAACATAGAATTGATGATTCCATTATGAGTTTTGTTGAATATAATCGTCAAGAGGAATTAGATGCAGAAGACGAGAGTCGATCAAAATTAGAAAATGTTGTTTATAACAAACCATTTAACTATTCAAAAGCTGTCACTTTCGTCACACAACAGGATAATTCTAACACACCTTGGGTTATCACGCCTATTTCTGAGTCTTCTAGTGTTGGTCCCCAACCCAATTCTGCACAAATTTATGGTCCTTTACCTTCACTCAGTGAAGTAAAATCAATACCCGAAAAATGTCAAATTTTTAAATATTCTGATACATTCATGTCGGACATCAAACTTTTGGAACGAGAAATTGAACTCAATTATGAAATTAAAGTTGAACATTTTCAATCGCCTCAAGCGAGAGCACAAAGAGATATTTTTCAGAAAAGAATTTTACCTCATGTCCAGAATTTGAAAATGTGTGCCTTATATTGTGAAAGGGATTTTCACAAGGAGCTTGGACTTATGAAAAGAGTTTTCGAACAAACTGAAACATCGATTTCAAATACAAAACGCAAAAAGAAAATGTTACGAAAAGATGTTGATCGACTCTTGGAAGATGTTATTTGTGCTGATATCCATAATGTGGTGTTATTACATTCTGTTGTATATGCATTTGATTATATCTCTGCTGATTCTGTTGATTATGTTGAAAACGTTGAGAATACTGACACTGTGTCACAAATCAAGTCTTTAAAAGTTGAAAATGAATGATTGTTAAATGAGCTTTCAAATGCAAAACGTCGTCTTCAATGGTGTCAAAAAGATTGTCAAAATCGTGAACTTGCTTTGCAAAACAAAATCAACCAGTTGCATGCAAAAACTTTTAATCCAAAACTTGAGCAACTGGATGATCAAAACACGTCTTTGAAATGTCAAATCTCAAAATATGAACAAGAACTTGCAAAAGTTAAAAAGGAATATGGTGTCATATTTGATTTACTCAAACAGACTCGTGATGAAGCGTCAAACGAACTTGATCATTATCTTGCACACACTAAAGAAGTCATAAATGTTTATGGAAATCTTCGTTCTGAAAATCAAGATTTGTTGCACACTATCATTGAGTTAAAAGAGAAGTTAGGAAAGTATGAACAAGTTCAGCTTAGCAACATTAAGAAACTTGCACCTGTAACTCTTAGAAAAAGTGACACTAGAATGCCTAATGACAAACCACAAGATACTAATGTGCTTCCCTCTACTTAAACAGGAATAGTTGCCTCTTTTCCAAACGTCTGCACTTCACAGCCTAGGAGCAATACAAGGAAGAATAGGAAGTTGCGACCTAAGAAAAGAACAATAAAGAATGCTGAAGTAGAAGAACACCCTAGGACTTTAAATAAAACTCAAGTTGCACCCACTTTAGATATTGCGTCTGACAAATGTAATGAACAAAGTGATGTAACGAATGCTGAATCTTTAAGTACTCTTAATGTTTTGTTTGAAGCCTATTGTGTTGGTTGTCATAAAAGCATGTTTTCTGGTTGTCATGATAAATGTGTTGCTAAAGCTATCTTGAATCGTAAGCGGAATAATAGAAAACATAATACCTCTTGGCCCACTAATGCTTCTAAGTCTGTGCTAGGTAAACCACCATCTAGTGTTCCAACTATGATCATTGATGTACCCATAGAACCCCCTTCACCTCATAGGAAGAACTTATCACCTAGTGCATTCACTAAGACCAAAGCTAAGACTAGTTGGAGATGGCAGAAATGGTTACATAATACACTTGGATTTAAATGGATACCTAAAATCATTGATATGTGTGTTTCTACTATAACTGCTTCGGAACCCTCTAACTCTTCAGGTTCCACATCTACTTCTATTCCATCTGTGTCATCTGTGTGTAATGCAGGTGATACAGATCATCCTTTGGATTATTGATAGCGGATGTTCCCGACACATGACAGGAAATCTCAAACTGTTATCAAACTTTGTTGCAAAGTTCATTGGCACTGTTAGATTCGGGAATGATCACTTCGCAGCTATCATGGGCTACGGAGATTACATCAATGGCAACATCGAAATTAGCAGGGTCTATTATGTGGAAGGCCTCGGTCACAATCTCTTCTCAGTAGGTCAGTTCTGTGATGGAGATTTGGAAGTTGCTTTTCGGGAGAAAACTTGTTTCATTCGTGATCTACAAGGACACGATCTTATGTCTGGCACCCGCAACTCAAGTCTATACACAATCTCAATGCAAGACATGATTGCTTCATCTCCCATCTGTCTACTTTCAAAGGCAACATCTACAAAATCTTGGCTATGGCACCGACGTCTCTCACATTTAAACTTTCAAACCATAACCAACCTTGCTCGATACAAACTTGTTGAAGGTCTCCTGAGATTCTGGTATTCTAAAGATCACCTATGTTCAGCTTATGAACAAGGAAAAAGCACTCGTGCTTATTTTCCTTCAAAGGTGGAACACAGCTCGCAGCATGTGCTTCATCTTCTTCACATGGATTTGTGTGGCTCGATGCGCGTGCAGACGATTAATGGCAAATGCTACATCTTGGTAATTTTAGATGACTACTCAAGATGGACTTGGGTTTATTTTCTTCGAAGTAAAGATGAAGCTCCACAGATGATCATCACCTTTCTCACAAAAATTCAAGTTCAGCTCCGGAACACAGTCCGACAAATCAGAACAGACAAAGGAACTGAATTTGTGAATCAAACTCTTCATGCATTTTATGAGAAAGTGGGAATTGAGCATCAAACATCTATTGCACGTACACCAGAACAAAACGGAGTTGTTGAAAGACGAAACCGTACGTTAGTGGAAACTGCCAGAACGATGTTAATCAATGCTAAACTTCTAGATTACTTGTGAGCTGAAGCCGTCTCAACTGCATCCTACACTCAGAATCGCTCAATGGTTACAAAATGCCACAACAAAACACCTTTTGAGCTTATCCACAACCGAAAACCGAATCTCAAACACTTTCATGTATTTGGATCCCTTTGCTACCCGAATAATGATCGTGATGACTTTGGAATGCTCAAAGCCAAAGCTGAAATTGGAGTCTTTATTGGATACTGTGAGAATTCTAAAGGTTACCGGATCTGGAATAGTCGTACAAAGCAGGTTATGGAAACGATTCATGCAAATTTCGATGAGCTTACAGAAATGGCTTCTGAGCATAACAGCTTGGAACCCGGTCATAACCGTCTAAACTTCCCTCAAACCCCATCATCAGCTGAACCAAGCCCCCAGCTTACTCGTCAACAAATGGAAAAGTTGTTTGCTCCTCTGTTTAGTGATGATATTGATGAACGTGCACTAGGTGTATCCAATGTTTCCGCTGCTCAACCTGATCAAAATCAAATACCTGATACACCTGCTACAACAACTACTGTTGAGGAAGCACCACCAGTTGACTCTACAACAACAGTTGAACAAACCGCATCCAACAATGCTGAACCAGCTGATGATCTTCTGAACAATGAAGTACCCCCACCTGTAAATTATGATCCAAATGCGTTCTTCAACCCGTTTGCCAATGAAACTGCTGCATCTGATGTTGTGGAATCATCTACAAGCCATTTGAATCCTCCTAATCTGCATAATGTATATCAACATCAACCTTCCACACATCGTTGGACGAAAGACCATCCTTTTGAGAATATTATTGGTAACCCGAATCAACCAGTCTTAACGAGACAACGTCTTCACACAGACGGTGAACATTGCATTTATGCACTCACTGTCTGCCAATCTGAACCTAAAAACATTAAAGACGCAATGACCAAAGACAATTGGATTGAATCCATGCAAGAAGAACTCAATCAGTTTAAACGTCTTGAAGTATGGGAATTGGTTGAAAGACAAACAGGGGTCTATGTCATTGGTCTCAAATGGATTTGGAAAAACAAATTGGATGCTGAAGGAACCGTAATCAGAAATAAGTCACGCCTGGTGACTAAGGGTTATAGACAGGAAGAGGGTATTGACTTTGAAGAATCTTTCGCTTCGGTTGCTCGTCTTGAGGCTGTACGGATTTTCCTGGTGTTTGCGGCTCACATGAACATCACCGTTTATCAGATGGACGTCAAAACGGCTTTTCTCAATGGAAAACTGAAAGAAACGGTCTATGTCAGCCAGCCAGAAGGATTCATTGATCCAGAGTTCCCGAACCACGTCTACAAACTGAACAAGGCTCTCTACGGTCTCAAACAAGCTCCTCGGGCGTGGTACGATAAGTTATCATCCTTCCTCATTGCCAATAATTTCACC
Source organism: Chrysanthemum seticuspe (assembly GCA_019973895.1). Lineage (NCBI taxonomy): Eukaryota > Viridiplantae > Streptophyta > Magnoliopsida > Asterales > Asteraceae > Chrysanthemum > Chrysanthemum seticuspe. The sequence goes on along the minus strand of BPTQ01000006.1, from coordinate 266,141,738 downwards.
AAAGGTTCGGTCGACCCTACACTATTCATACAATATCACGGGGCTCACATTTTAATCGTTCAAATCTATGTGAATGACATTATTTTTGGGTCAACACATCTTAAGTACTCAAACGCTTTTTCAAAACTCATGAAAAAACATTTTGAAATGTCAATGATGGGAGAACTTACATTCTTTCTTGGATTGCAAGTTCATCAATCACCCGTGGTATTTTCTTGAGTCAGTCCAAATATGCCCTTGAAAACCTTAACAAACATGGAATGCAAAACTGTGACACCTATGCCACTCCAATGGCACATACCAAGAAACTAGATGCTGATTTGCATGGGAAATTGGTTGACCCTACCAAATACTATAGTATCATTGGGTCTCTCATGTATCTAACAGCCAGTAGACCTGATATTGTCTTTGCTGTATATCTTTGCTCCCGTTATCAGGCGCGACCAACTGAAACTCACCTCTCTGAGGCTAAAGGAATCCTTCGATACATCAAGGGAACCATTAACTTGGGGATCTGGTATCCGAAGGATTCTAGTTTTGAACTAATAGCTTTTTCAGACGCTGATCACACAGGTTGCTTAGATTCTCAGGAAAGTACTTCAGGATCATTACAATTTCTTGGTGATAAACTGGTGTCATGGCAATCGAAGAAGCAGGATTGTACATCATTGTCCTCAACAGAAGCCGAATATGTAGCCATGTCGGCATGTTGTGCTCAAGTCATTTGGATGAGAACACAACTCAAAGACTATGGTTACGTATTTGACAGAATCCCGATGTACTGCGACAATCGAAGTGCCATTGCGATCTCGTGCAACTCTGTTCAACATTCAAAATCAAAGCACATCGATCTTCAATATCATTTCATCAAGGAGCACGTGGAAAATGGTACCGTTGAATTATACTTTGTGGGTACTGAATACCAACTGGCAGATCTTCTCACCAAAGCCTTAGCTCCTGCTAGGTTTACTGAGTTGGTCCACCGGATTGGTATGCGGTGTTTGACTCCAGAGGAACTGGATGAACTTTTAAAACATTCTTAAAACCAGTCAAACACCAAAACATCTTATGTAAATACTTTCAAAACAAAATACAAAAATATAAAATCTGATAAAACAACAAAAATATTCTTCTATCTATATTTCTTTTAACATGGCAAGTACAAATCTTCCGTCAACACTTTACTCTTTCAAAATTCAGTATTTTCTCAGTCAAGTGTTGAGGGGGAGAAAGTAAATATTTTCCGGTTTCATAAAACCTTGTACTTGCATGTTACCTCATCCCGATTGTTTCTTTGATAATGGTGGTCACATTTCTGGTATACTGATACTCTCCGGGCTCAAATTTATAAAATTTCATTATTTCTTAAGTCGAGGGGGAGTGTCGTCTAGTTTCTTTCCACAAATCATATTTTTGGTAACCAAAATGGAAGTTATGGGCGTTCGATGAAAATGGTTAAGGTGGAGGGACTGAAATCGTCAAAAGCTCAAAGTGTTTTTTAATAAAACATTTCACCTAACTCTTTTAAAAACATTTACTTCATCTCATTTATTATCCAACCACCATATCCTACGCCTAAGAATCCACCTTCAAAACCGTGTTTTTGATCTCGTATTTGTAAGTGTTTTCATAATCTTTGTGGTATTTCAAACAATGGTTTTGATTTGTTTCAACATCCACCGGCTAGATTCGTGCCTAGGCATGATTTTGTGTTCTACGCATAAGCGTATGAACACATAATCATGTTTGGGTGTTATTTGTTAAAATGGTTGTGTCAAAACGTTTATATAATCACTCTTAAACCATTTCTATCAACAAAACTCACCTAGAAAATGATTTAATGAAGTTTTAAGAATTAGGGTTTAAGCGTAGAATTGGGTGTTTTCATATGTAAGTGTTTCTGGTTAAAAAGATGGGTGTGTTATGTTCTTAACATGTTTAATTGACCAAATCCTAACTTGAATCTTGCCCAGTAACAACTAACGTTGAGAAATTGAAATTTAGGGTTTAAAGTTCATACGAATTAGGTATTCTTGATTCATGGGGTTTTTTATGTTAAAACTTATTTAGGACATCTCACTAGGCCTCTAAGATATCCCAGAAATGATTTGGTGTCAATCCTATGGTTAGATTAGTTACTCGTAAGATTTGAATTCTAGGGTTTAAGTTTTACGCGTAAGCATATTCTACGTGTAAACTGTTTTGATTGATTCTTCATGTTAAACTGAAAGGGTTTGAATTAATATGTTAATGAATAGGTTATGATGCATTTGTTTCAGGTTATTACGCGTGAAAATTCAGAATCAAGGTTAATTGAGCTTCTATGCATAAGGATCACCTTACGCGTAGAATGTTATGCGTAAGAGAAATCTTACGCGTAACCTTTACGCATAAGGTTCTACAAAGGGGACTACGTGTATCCTGTGAAGGATATGCATAAACAGTAACCTTTACGCATAAGGTTCACTCTTACGAGTAAGCCTTACGCGTAAGGTTCCATATACGCTTACGCGTAAGCTCTATGCCTAAGGCTCTCTTTTCCTACGCGTAACATTTCTTACGCGTAAGCCAAGATCCTACGCATAAGCTTATGCTTACGCGTATATCCACTCTGTTTACGCATAAACTTGGAATTTTATGCCTAAGCCTTAGATCAACTAAAATTATGAATTGTTACGCGTACAAACTTGTAAATAAATAAATCATAACGTCACGAAACCAAAATGTCACTAATAAGCTTAAATGTTTAATAAGTTGTGAAAAATAAGTGAAAACTTGGACTTTAAAACTCAAAGTTAATCTACTCACGATACTTATCACGACGTCTTTGGACTATTGGACTAACAAGTGACATTGTACTCGTAACAATCATTGACATATCACATTCAATAAATAGACAATAAAATCAACTGTTGACTAACGTAATGTCTTTCGATATGTTGGTTCTTTTGGCTAAATATCTTTCAGATCACTATATGGACGTTCAAATGCAAAATGTGGATGCACCAAATGTTCTCACGGTTGAAGATATCTTCCCTAATGGTTACCCAATGAAGATCGGAAAGAACAACCTCATAGTTGATTTTGATAACTTCACTTGTTCTGAGTCTTCGTGTCAGATTGCAGTGGATATTCTGAAGACTCACCCTTACTAAAACATGCTCACAAATTCTCCTACTGTGCCAGAGATCTACATTCACCAATTCTGGCATACAATACATAAGGTCAAAGGTCAAAGTGCTGTGACGGTGACGCTTAACAATAAACAAGTCACCATCACACCAGCAGATTTGAGGGCTATTCTTCTTATTCCTGTCATCGAACCTACTGAATAAAATGCTACTCCAACGGAAGAGGTCATTCTCCAGTTCATGGTCAACATCGGCTATGATGAAGCTACCGGGGTAATCACAAAGCACTAATCTGTGGATCTCAAGAACATTCCCCAGCCATGGAGAACCCTCTACATAATGATTGCCAAATCCGTTTCCGGACGTGATAGTGGTCATGAGCATCCCAAGCTCATGGAACTACAAATATTTTAGGCTATGGTCAACATGAAACACATAGAAGTTGAAGCTCTGATATGGGATGACATGATGTCTTACCTTAAAAATCCTGGAACCAAGATCCCGTATATCAGATACACCAAACTGTTGATCCAAAGAGCTCTAGGGTATAATCCTGATATTCCCTTGAGACTTGATGACCCCAACCAACACTCCGTGTTGTATGAGCCCACACTCACTGTTAGATTTAAGGACTCAACAACGAAGAAACAAGGTGCAGTATTGCCAGATCATCTTCTTACTGATGATATCAAAGGACTCTATTCGTACAAACGATATCTGGTTGCAGTTGAAGCAGGCAAAGTAGGTTTCATTGATGAAAAGTCCTCTGGTACACCTACTAGGAAAACCAGGAGAGGCAGTTCAGGAAGTGTCACGAGCACTGAGAGTACGAGAAAGTATCCAAAGAGGACTCACATTAACAAAAGAAGAATTCTATCACCGAGTGCCATCCCTATTCCCAAACCTGAACCGCAACAAAAGCTAATGGATGAAAGCTCAGAGGATACTGAAACGGACGAAGAGGTCATCTACTCTGAAACTCCAATCATTGATACTTTGACAGTAGCAAAATCTCCCAGTCCAAAAGCTGATAAAGGTAAAGGTAAAACCCCAGTTGCTGAGCCAGAAAAAGAGGAGAGCTCGGATGAAGAACAACTGGACATAGACTATAGGAAAAGGGTGAAGAATCTAAGACTCCAACACGTTGCCAAAGAGTTCGTACATCAACAAACTCTTGGTCCCGGAGGGTCAAGTGGTGGTGCACTATCTACACCAGTTTCCGATGCGGTTAATCAACCCGATAAGGGAACTGGTACCACCACCTACGAATAACAACAAAGGCAACTTGAGGATTCTATCAACTATGACTTTGAGGAACCGGAAATGGAGAAGTCTGAGAAAATTCCTGATGAAGATGCTGAGGTTTGAGCTAAAGAAAAAGCAGAAAAAGAAGCTCAAGCTCAAGCAGATGAAGAAGCCAGGATTAAGGCTGAAGAAATGGTTAAATCTGGAAAAGATGACGAAGTTGATTATGATGATTTTCTTCTAGATAGTCCAGTACGTTCCAAGGAACTAAATTCTGAGCCACCAAAGGACCCTGAGCCTCCTCATGTCTCCTCATCATCAGACTCATCGTCTCACTCTTCACCTCCACCATCCAAAGGCACAACCAGATCCGCATCCAAGTCAGTAAAGAAACCAACTGACTCTTGGATATCCCGGGCTAAGACAAAGATTGTCAAAGTTGTCAAGCAAGTCAGGAAGAAAGACGTGACCAACAAAAAGCTGAATCAACTCGCTGACAGGATCAATCTTCTACAAGACGGGATAGACGAGATGTTGAGTGAAAGGGAGTATATCCAGAAGTTTATGAAACGTGATGTCCAAGGGGAAATGAACATGATGATTAGGGAATATACTCATAAGTTCCTACTCGACATTGTTCCTGGAGTGACAAAAGAGATGTTCACCAAACAACTATATCCGAATCTCATGCAGTTGGCCAAACAAACAATAAGATCAACGCCGTTAACTGTTACAATCAACCCAACTGAGCCTACAACTTTCTCTGATGCAGAATTGGTTTCCAAGCTTGTACTCCAAATGTCAAAACGATCTGGAACGTTTACTTCTTACGAAGGTAAACTGTTTGAAGCATTTCTGGATTACCAACTTAAAACTGGATGCAGAGAGGCAGTTGAAACGGCTAAGCGTCCTAGAGACGATGAAGATGCGGATAAAGACAAAGAATCGAAACGCAAGAAGAAGTCTGGTGAATCTCCCTCTATGCCACCACCAACCCAAAGGACTCCAACTGAAAGACGATATCCTCCACGTTCTACTGCTGATAAACCTCAGGACTATGAGTTACCACCATCCACAGAGAAAACCGGTGATCATTTTGAATACACTGGTGGTGACGATGAAGAGTTCAATGAGCCCCAACAACAACCCACCTCTTCCGCCAAAACAAAGAAACGAGAGTCCTCATCAAAGCCAAAGAAGAAGAAGACAAAGACCAATGTTGTCTCATGGCTAGATGAAGACGACACCGCAGAATATGACTGGTTTTCTACACTTGTTGATGCTACTCCCTCACTACCAGAAGGTCAAGAAATGGTAGATGGCCGTACTATGGAGCATGTGAAGCTGATTCAAGAACAGTTTAGAGTGAAGAAGATGACTAAGGGTGAGCTAAGGCGAATTAAGAATGAAGCCTTCCAACTGCTTAAAGACAGCTCAGAAAGTGCAATTGAAGTTGAATACCATCTCGAAAACATTGCACGAGCCATGTCGAACAATATCGATTGGCTCAATCCCGAAGCTAACATCGACTTCACAAGACATGATAAAGCTCCATACTACACAGACTGGACCAGACCGCTACCAAAAATTGGCCGACCGGATCAACCTCAAATTCCATACCGTTACTTCTTCAACAATGACCTCGAGTTTCTTCTACACGGTAGCGATGTTACAAGGAAGTACACTACGTCACTCACATTTCCTTTCCCAGCAGAAATCTATTCTAACAATCCAGCCATCGAGGAAGAAGCCACACACATGTTTGCTAACCAAGTGGAAAAGTATGACCTTGATGCGATGTATGGGATTCATCATTGGCCTGAACGCCATAGAATCTTCTACAAAAGCTGCCAGGTTCAAAAATCGAAGAAGGAAGTGTTTAGTGATAAACAGATCATTGCTATTAAGCATGTTACTCTTTCGTCAAAGTGGGACTACACATTCCTCAATAACATTATGGTCAAACGACAAGACGAAGAGAACATTATGGTCAAACGACATGTCGCTAAATGACATTGAAGATATGTATCTCGCTAAGGTGCAAGGACGAATGCGACATTTCTCCACAACTGTCCAACACGAATACATCAAGTCATTACTCATCTACATCAGAAGCATAGTGATCCAAGAACGTGTAGAAGACATACAGCTTGCCGTGGAATCGTATTAGACGCGTGTTAACCTCACTAAACCACAGCTAGACCTTCCCGACATAAACCAACTTCCTCAGTACACCCTCATCAGCAAACCATTTGGAGTAGTCTACCGTAGTGAACTACACCAAAATTGCTTAATGGCGTGCAAAGAGCTTCATAAGTTTGGGGATCACACATTGAAGAAAGTCAGGGATGGGTTAGCTTATCGGTTAAAGGCGATACAACAAGGCATCGGGTCACCTAAGAGATGGAATTCGAGGGAGAGAAGGGATGTGAAGAAGATCATCACGCGGATTGATGAAAGGTTGTTCAGAAGGGATCAGTTCAGAACTTTGGAGAGTTTCGTAGGTGGTCGTCCCAGCATATCTCTCACAGGCTATCAACGTCCAGAACGCATTCATGGAGTTATTGTTGGACTACCGGATTCTCCTGGTAACCCTTGATTTGTTTCCTTCAATACTTATTTGGATGTGTGATTTTAATCTGACAATGGCTTGTGCACACATAACAGTGTACAACCCGTTCTTGTAATAAAAGAACCCTGTGGTACGCTTCAGTGCCACAATCCTTATAAAAGGAGCGAAAGCTTCTTACTTTTGAGTAAAACTAATCAAAACTTTCATTTTGAAACTTTTGCTTAAAAGAACAAGTACTTCCCCTTATGATTTTCAAAACCTTAAAAGTTAATATCACTTGTTGAGGGGGAGTATTTGATTAAAAACTTTGTTCACCAATTGTTCTTCATGGTAATCTTTCCACAAAACTCGAAATGGTCATATTCGATATCAAATTTCATCAAAAAAAAAACATTTATATGCCATTTTTTAGGGGGAGAAAACTTATGTGATAAGAAATATGTTGTGAAATTGCAAATGAATCGTTGTGCTACAGACTTAACCAATGAATTGACGAAATCTTAAATTTTAGTAACTCGAAAAGACTTGTCCGGGACGGGTAATAATTTCAAGCTAGCTCGCTAGTGATGTAAACGTGTCTCACAAAGGACTTATCCGAGTAGAATGTACCACTCGAGAAACTCTTGGTAGACATGAACTTTGACAGGTTTGACAACCTTTCAAGGTTTGTCCACACCTTCAAGGTAGTTATTAGAGCTAGTTGTCACCTAAAAGCTGACAATGTAACTCTTTAACTATGCAACGTAACCGTGTCTCGCGGGGGATTGTCTATCTTGAGTTGATCAATTCAAAAGTGCGCGCTCTTCTCTCACCGTGCAGATTTCTGTAAAATATTTAAGCACGTGTGGAGGGGGAGTATTTCTGCAAAGTCTCAAACTCTCAACAGTGGTATTAAATGCTTTTACTCATAACCACTTTGAGAGATTTTCATGAAAATGGTTTTATGGCAACATAGGTTAGTCATGGAGTTATAAGGTGACTAAGGTTAGGAATAACCGTCCTATGATCCGCCAGAGCCGGAGGGATCTACCCAAGTACACCACCAATAGTTAGAATTAGAAGTCCTTAGGTATGATTATAAAAAAGAGAAAATGAGAATCAGAGAAAGAAGGAGTTGAAGAATTAAAAAGAAAAGTAAAGAAAATGGTGAAAATAAATAGCCCTTCAAATTATTCAACTTAGGGCAGACACCGGGTTCAATTCATATGCTACTGGTTGTCACTTGATGACACTGGTATTGAAGATCAAAGTCGTCATGGACCCAGTGACGCATGCACTAAACCTTCTTAGCCACTCAAGTTTCTCTCAACATAAGCTTGTTTCATTCTCACAAGGAACCCTACGTAAACTATCGGCTTTCTCTTAGAGATTGCTGGTATTGAAGAAGGAGACCCTCTCCCTAGTCTCCGCTCAGGAAAACCAAAGCGCACTATTGAGTCTAGAGCCACGAGATTCATCAAAAGATCTCTTAGGTACACTTGACATTTCATCACTTGTCGTTTAGCAATAAGGACGCAAGTGATACATTATCGAGTCCTTCACAGATCTTATCAATCTGTCGAGAACATTTATGAGAGGTTCACACATGTGATCCTCAGTGATTGAATGGAAACTCTTGCCAGGGTCAACATCAAACAGCCCTGACAGCAGGTCACTTCGGTAACTCCCCGTGGATTACGCTTAGTGTGTCTCAAACAGTCTACAGTCGTGAGGTGATGCTTCGGTGTACCTCAGCGACTCATCTGAACTGTAGGTGTACTTCGGTACATCGCGTTATCTCACTTGTGGGACTCCAGTTCAGGAACAGCCTTTGTGAGAATTAGAGTTGTGTTTTCACACTATGCTGTTAACACTCTCGAAGTTCAAACTTGTAAGCGCTGGATTATTTCAACCCATGTGTTATGTTTTCTTCTTATGGATGCTTGCGGGTGGAAAAGATCGTGCAAATTCTCCTCATGCTCATACCAACAACAACACTAATCGAAGTTCTCTCAAATGGAAACACAAAGTCAGAATGATTCTTCGTCAAAATCTAAGAATCTACAAAGTTTAAAGACTAAGAGAACTACATCACTACTGAAATCCAACGTTAAAGAACGTGTGAGCATGTTGGAGAAAGACGTGGAGACACTGGAGCAACGAAGCGGACCAATCCAGACAACCACAACATACTATCACTACCATCACAAAGAACAAAGATCAAAGAACAAAGAAAATGATGACGTCAAAGCAGAATACTTCAAAGGAAACAATTTCCCTACACTGGGGAGATTGTTTGAATCAAGGCACTTCTTCTCACAAGAAAGAAGAATGTCAGAAGACGTCAAAGCTACTATTACATCAGCACCTACAACGTTTATATCATCAATCACTAACACTTAGGGGGAGATTGTTGGAATCACTCCTAAACTAGAATTCAAGTGTTAGTAATTAATATATAATAGTTAGCTTAATTATGGCTTTTATGTTAGTAATCAAGGCTAGGCTCATGTAGAAAGTCCATGAGCCTATGGAAAGCCCAATAAGGAAAGGATGGGAACTTGGTGTGTTGCCCTAGTTCCCTCCTATAAATACCTCATGTAAACCATCCTTAGATGGTTGGTTGTTCACATTTACATTTCTCTTATGCATAACTTTTCTCTCATATCATACGCGTAGAGTGTTAGTGTGTTCATCCGATCCTTTCTCTTCTCCTTTCTTATATTGATGCTTGTGTTACATAAATGGGAACCTAACATTGTTGCTAGTTGTTTGGAGTGTCGGATTGTTTTTGATGATTATGAAGAAGCTACACTTTGTCTATAGTGTTTACCATTCTCTAACAAAATCGAAGGAGACGTCTTTCTCATTTGTATTTTTTGTGGTGTATGCTTACACTAAGTGTGGGGGAACTTAAAAAAAATGGTTATAGCCAATGAGCTATATGAAGAATATTGATTAGCCAATGAGCTAAATTGAGTTATATATGTTTGGAGATCGATATGAGAAGAGGAAGAAGATATAATTATTTTTCGGGATTGTGGTTTATATGATGGCTAGCAACATGGAGGTTTAGACTTGACTTTATTTTTTCTTTTTAACACCAATTTCATAAACTATCCCATGCCTTATCCATACCTTTTATAAACCCGAAGCCTTAATGATATAACCCGAATAAAAGCCCTCTTTGATGAATTTATTTTCTTTGTTTTGATACTTGTACAAGCTTATGGTAAAAAGCATTAATCATGACTAGGCATTGAGTGATTTACATATACCCACCAATATATGAGTGTTGAGTGAATTCTTAAAATCATTCATGAGGTGTTCTGGTTGTGTTATCTAAAGTATTTGGTTCAATTTAAAGTTTTCACATATTACAAGCAAATTAATGATTATTTCTTTTGAGATGATTGTTAAATTTTCGGAACCACGGTATCAAGACCATTGAAATCGATTTTTGCAAATATTAGACCTACTCGAGGGCGAGTAGAACTTAAGTGTGAAGGAATTTGATAACGCTCAAAATGAACATGTTTTTAGTAGCGTTATTGTTGGTTTTGTGTATGATAATGGGATATATTTACTCATAACTCTTGCAAAAGTGCAAAAGTTGCGTATTGTGTATGTGTATGTAGCCAGGTATCACAAAAGATGAAGAAATGAAGTTTTCATGCACGTTTGGAGAATTCCCGTGGAAGGAAGTCGAGTAAGGAAGCTCTTAGACTCAATGACTAGGAAGCGCAAAGATTTATAAGTATCTACAACAAGTTAAAATCAAGTTCCGTCTTGGAAATCATCAACGAAAACAAAGAAAAAAGGCGCAAATCAAGAAAAGTCAACAAAAGTCAAATATGGCGGTACAAGAGGTGCCCAACCATTCGGTTGGAGCCCGCAACCGATCCGGTTGGGCGAGTGAAGAAGGCGCAACCGATCCGGTTGCATGAACTTGAGTTACACAAATTTCATTTAATGTTGCCTTAACTCCCCATAATCATTGGAGGCCGATCATTTCCTGTTATTTACTTGTAGAGAACGTTTTTGGCTAGTTAGTTATGTTTCTATGGCTATATAATGAACCTAGACTTAGTAGTATAGGTGTGACACAACCCAAAGTGTAATAGTTTACACCAAAACTATTACCAACCATTTTATTCATCCCAAAAGTTTAGTTATTACTGTAAAATGTCCAGGAGGTTGGAGAGACTCATTCTCATCCATTGTTTTGATCATTCGGAGTTATACGGTTAAGCTAGGTGATTGGAGGCGTGTGGTTGCTATAATCCACGAATTCTAGTTCTTGTAATCCCAAAAGTTTAGGTATTCTATCAAACTTGTTATGGATTTCTATTCTCTTGAGTTATTGGAATTACTTTGTTATTACTTGTGTTTTGTTATAATTATCATGGAGTAGTTCTTGAATATAGTTGTATGTAAGGATGTAGGAAATCATACTAGTGTTCTCATATGTGATGCATGTATAAATGATCTTGTTTAAATAAGTTTGTTGGAAAACTACTAGTCTTGTTTGATTTGTCGGTAAAACATGTTTTAAGAGAAAGGACCGAAAGGATTTCTCTTGTGTTTTATTCCAAAAAGTTAAGTGACAAACTAGTATGGGGATATGGTGATTGACAACCACCATGTTTACTTATTGAAACAAGACTAGAAACATTTTCATCACGAAAGGTTGAAAGATTCGTAGGAACGAGTTTAGTAAGAACATTTTACAAACAAATGGATTTTCTAAAGGATAATCATTAGGATAAGGACCGAAAGGATTACCTATATGTTATTGTTCTTAAAATGATTTTACAAACATAAACCATGGGTTGGAAATCATTTGCTTATGATTTGTGCATCACATCAAGAGTTTACACCTAGCCTTCATGAACACTTACTATGATTGCCTATAGACTAAACACAAGTATATGTTTCTTTATATTGAATTTCACTAAAACAATCATTTTTGGAGAGAGCCTTGACAAAGCTTTCTTGTTACCAATCTTTTAAAAACAATTTCAAAAGCAAAATCCCTTGGGACAATCTCGACTTACCCACCTTTGCTATCGCGAACGAGTATACTTGCTCGTATGTGTTTATAGTAATAACCGGATAAATCGTGTTTATATATTTTTAAAACTTGCACACGGTAAGCACATCAATCTTCCTCAACCTCAACCTTAGCATAGTACACTTCTTACTAGTATTCCTATTCCCCTAGAGAACGATATTAATCCCCGAGGCTTACCCAATACTACACTACAATGATTAGGTTCATTGCCTAGGTGGTTGAAAAACTTGCTCGATGAAAAGGAAGTTTCCTTTGACCCCGAACGTGCTTCGTACGCGCATTAGTGATGTACGTCTTATACTTTATGTTTGGTTTGGTGAAGAGTATAGAGTACTTAGGGATTCAAAGTAGCATGAACTCTCTGCATCGCTCTTAGTCACACATTGGTGCAAGTTTAAGTCACAAGTTCGGGTTAGTTTTCTTCAGTGTCAAATTCATCATATTGGGTTTTCTCCATTAGCTATCACGACAAAGAGCCGACTGAATGATAATGGGGTTGATAATAAGTTAGCCAAGAGTAGTAGAAAAGAGAGAGATTATGACGTTTGAATACAACAGTTCAAACCTCGTTCCTCAAAGAAAAGAAAAGTGTACGCTTCAGTGCGCTTTATCCTCAAAAGAAGAGAAATATTTTTAATTATGACGTTTGTGTTGGGATTTAGTAAATCCAGTACTTAAAGTGTCGGTCACCTCAAGTATGTATACTCGTTAGAAAGCTCGTAGTCGTAGTTATTCAGTGTTAGTATTTAGATTACTTTGTAACACCGTGGAGGAAGGACGTGTCTTTACCCACTGTATGCCTGATCCACAGCCTATTAGAGGCGTCTAAGCTTGTACCCTATAAATACCCTTTGCCCTCCAAGGCAAAGGGTTGAACCTTAATAATACATTTTTCTTTGTCTCTCTAGGGTTCCCATTCTCTCTCACTTTCTCTCTCTAAACTCTTAACCTAGTAGCCGCACCTCTTGTTTAACAAACCAAGATCTTACAAATGGTATCAAGAGCCATGGTTTGATCATCCATCTCTCATGTTCTTGGTTTGATTGTTATTCTTGGGTTAAGGTTTGGTTTATACGCGTAAAAAGGTTGTCTCGTACACGATATTTTTGAATCATTAAAGCTTTAAATTTTTCACTTTTTAATCCAAGATTCTTGTGGGTTAATGTTTATTGAGTGTTAAACTTTCAGTTTCTTGCAAAAAGTTTTGAACTTTACGAGTTTTTCTTGGTTTTCAAGAGTGTTTGGATACGTGTGTACGAACCTACGCGTAAGAGAGAAAGGTGGTTTTGATCTTCGAGACTTGTTGTTTTGGTGTTTTTAAGGTTGTGTTATCATCTTTATCTGGTTGTCTTAACGTTTTTGATCATAAAAACGTGTTTGGCAAAATTTGTACTTCCTACGCATAACGAAACCCTAATCCTACGCGTAAGGAATTTTTCTCTTGATCTTCATCTCTGGTGGTTACTCAGTGTTCTTCGTGCTTGGATAAGCCTGAAAAACACTTCGACTTTGGATATCTCGTACACTGTGAAGTGTAAGAGATCGTTTTGGGTAAAACCCTAATTTTACGCATAAGCATAAAACTTACACGTAACAATTCTTACGCATAAGCTTTTTTCTTACGCATAAGCTTGTCTTACGCCTAAGGGAAACTTACGCATAAGGTTCTTACGCCTAAGCTTTGGTTTACGCATAAACTTAAGTATTTTACCCTAAAACCCTACGCGTAAGCTCTAGTCTACGCGTAAACTCTGTCTACGCGTAAGCTTGTGTCTACTCGTAAGTTGTAAGTTAAGCGTAAACTGCTGTCTACGCATAAGTTCCTACGCATAACTCTGTTGTTTACGCATAAGTGCAGAAGTTTTACGGTTTATCTCTTGATTTTGTAAAATCCCGTGAAAGTATCTATTTCCCGGTTAAGTCAAAGATTTGTAAAATCCCGTAGAATTTAAACATGTCTTCCGTTGCTGATGATGTGCAAGCTGCAGGATCTGATACTCGTCCTCCTATGCTTGACAGAACTGACTATGAGTCTTGGTCACAAAGAATCAGGCTGTACTGCTTAGGAAAGGAGAATGGGGTTAACATCCTTAAGTCTATTGATGAAGGACCTTATCAGGTTGAGACTACTAGAGACATGATTGATACTGCTGCAGATGGAACAATAGTTTATGGAATGGATAGACCTAAGATGTATGATGAACTCACTGATAAGGAGAAAAAGAGATTCGATGCTGATATCAGGGCTTCAAATATTATTCTTCAAGGTCTTCCAAAAGATATCTACCAGCTTACCAATCACAACACAGAAGCCAAGGCAGTTTGGGATAATGTCAAGATGCTTCTCTCAGGTTCTGAATTGACTATCGAAGACAGAGAATCACAGCTGTATGATGAATTTGAACACTTTAAGATGAAACCTGAAGAGAGTGTTTATGAATACTACGTGAGATTCCACAAGCTGGTGAATGATATGAGGAATATCAAGATGACTATGCCAAACATCCAGCTGAACTCAAAATTCGTAAACAATATGAATCCCGAATGGCACAAGTTTGTCACTTCTGTGAAGCTTACAAAAGGACTAAAGAACACCAACTATGAGCAATTGTATGCCTTCCTTCTTCAGAATGAGAAACATGCTATGTTTGAAAAAAGGATTCTAGAACAGTTCAAATCTCAACAAGGAGAAACAAGCTCATCAAATGATACAACTGCATTCTTCACCAAATCATCACAAGTCACACCCACTGGAAATGATAATCACAAGCCCGTTCCTGATTCGGGATATAAGCAACCTAACTCTGATGAAGTCATGGAGCACTTTATCAATAAATTGGCTTTTATGGTTAAACAAAACTTAACCTTCTCTCCACATACCAACAGACTTCACACTAACAATGAGATCAGGACTGCATCCAATCTACACAACCATGCTTTGGTCAGAAATGGAAAGGTTACAGTTCAACCAGTTCAAGAAAGGCAGCACGAACAAGGAAGAGGTGGAGCTGGTAGAGGCTATGCTGCAAATCAGAATTGGGGAAGAAATGGAAACCAGGGTCAAGCAAAGCCAATCAAGTGCTACAACTGTGGTGAAGAAGGGCACATTGCTAGGAAATGTACTCAACCAAAACGCCCTCAAAACGCAGAATACTTCAGGGACAAGATGTTGTTGGTTCAAGCACAAGATAATGGTGTAATGTTGAATGAAGAGGAGTTGTTGTTCTTGTCTGATGGGAATGCTAGAACATACGATGGAGATGTGGACGAACAACCAGTGCATGCTGCTCAGAACAATCCCAACGCCTTTCAAGTTGCAGATTGTGATGCATTTGACTCGGATGTTGATGATGAACCATGTGCACAAACTATCTTCATGGCTAATATCTCTCCAATGACCTCTTCATCTCAACAAGCCAGTCCATCCAAGGAATCCATCATTAAAGAGGTACTCAAACTATATGATGTGGTTGATGAGCAAAAGATTCACCATGAAGTACAATCTACTAAAGTCATTGAGTCAGATATTGAAAATATGGGAAATAACAATGTTATCCCATATGAACAATATGTGAAACAAGATGACAGTCTTGTTGTACCTAGTGATGAATCTTCTGCAATTAACAATGAATGCATGCATGATGAATACACTGCATTTGTGCCTGATGATTTCTTGACCACTGAGCTCAATACCTATAAGGAACAAGTAGCTATTTATGAACAGCGTTCTAAGTTTGAGTTAACTACCCGTGAGCAGGATATGGATAACCAAATGCGTACAATTATCAGAAAAAGTAATTTTAGAGAAGAAGTATTAAAACAAGAGTTAAACTCCTTACAAGAAAAGCTTTCTAAAACTGCTAAGCAAAAACAAGAACTTCAAGAAAATGTGAAAATGCTTAAGCAAGAATTCAATGCTAAGGAATCAAAACTTTTGAATGATTTTTCCAATCTAAAAACTTTGAAAAACAAGCTTGAGAATAAGTTGTACGTACAAGGGAATACCATTCAGACTGCTCACATGATCACTAAGCATATAATTTTAAGCGATAAGCATAGCGTTCCCCTTGTTGAGGAACCAAGTTCTGAGGTTATTAAAAAGGCTAGAGCTGCTCATAAGGTACTTTATGATGGTAATGAAATCCTTAAGCCTAGGCAGAAACCTAGTTGCGTTGAGTGCACAGAGGAAGATAAGAAATCAGATGAAATCACTAGGGAGAAAATGAACAAGAAGCTTGAAAATCCTGAGTGTAAAAAGAATAACATAATGATCAAACCTCATGATTACACTAAGGAAAACTGGATCTCCTTAAACAGGTTTAAGACTCAGACACTTCTAACTCCTGAACAAGTGTCCTGGAAAATGGATTTAGATAAGCAAAAAGCAGAGAATCTTGTTGTTTCTAACTCTCCCCTTAGGAGATTGCCAAAAGCAACTGTGTATCCTCCTAATACACCAATGAACCTAGTTCCTAGATCTATTGCAACTAATAGCAGGACCTTAATCAGCCTATATGTTGTTTATCAGCTGTTTGTTGATTTTGAGAAAACGTGTAAGAAGAGAATCACACCTACAGGGATAACAGAGGGGGAAAGGGGCTTTGAGCAAACCAAAGAATGTTATTTAACCGAGGTCATGCCTTTCTTCAAACAATTAAAAGGACAATTTGAGAGTCTTAAAATTGGAATAAACACTGATATTAAAGAAATAGAAAAGGAATTCGATGCAATGATAGTTGAAGTCAATGATTATGAACAGGAACTAAAATACAATGAAATTGAAAGGAAGAATCTGCATATACTAAATGAGAACTTGATCTCTCAATGTGTTGCTCAAGATGTGTTCTATGTTGCTACGAATTCTTCTATTACTGCATCTCAATTTCATGAATTATCTCTTGCTTTGAAAGTTTCCCATGATCGTGTCATTGAGCTTGAAAAAACGAATTCAAAATTGCATGAGAAAATTGAATAGAATGATCATGATAATCTGGTTAAACATCTTTCAAAATTAGAAGTTGAACATTTTGCTTTGCAATTAAAATATCAACATCTCAAAGAAAATGTTAAAACCTCAAATATCAAGACATCGTCTGATGCTCCTGAGTTTGATGCATTTTTTGAAATCAACAAACGTGATGAACAAATTTGAGCTCATTATAACACGATCAAAAGGTTGAAAGCTCAAATTTCACAACTGAAAGGTGAAAAGAGGGATGTAACTGGTTCCCATGTGCCTCCACCTTTAGATTCTCAGAATTTCCAACTTCAAAACATCATTTATAACTTACAAAAGGAAAATGCTTGTTTTAAAACTGAAAATTCAAAGGTTAATGATCAAAACAAAGATTTATGTGATTCATTTAAAGTTACACATGATAAACAAATTGAAAAGATAACGTCTTTACTTAATGATATTGAGGATCTTAAGCGTGAGGTAAAAGGAAAGTTGCCAATCCCCAATTGCAAGTACTCTATTCCTAAAGTCTCTGATTGTGATAAGTATGCTATTGATATGTTATATATTCCCCCACCCATTAGGAATAATGAACTTGCACATAAAGCATATCTCTCGTCTCTTAAGGAAAGTTTAAAGGGTCTTCGTGAGATTGTTGAAGATGAAAGATTAGAAAAACCTCTTGATAGTACCATTGCCTATGCTTGCATGGATGCCAAACGATCTCAAGAACTCTTAGAGTACATAATTGTCACATGTCCGAAATTTAGCAATAGGTGAGATAGAATAGTAGCACCCAGTTCTATGCCTAAGGATAAGAATGTAACTTTTAATGTGCCTCACAATACTTCAGAACCCAACACTTCTAGACCACCAAGGCACAGTGTAGTTTCACCAACTAATATTCCTGTTGTTCCTTCTACAGGAGTAATCGACAATACTGAGGTTAGCGGGTCAAAGCCTTCAGGCAATACAATGCGAAATAGGATCTTGCCAACCAAAAGTGTTGAAGAAAAGCTAGTAGAAGAACACCCTAGGAAGAATAAGTTTGAGCTGAATAAAACGAATCGTGTTGATTCTAGTATTAGCTATAAGCGTACTGTAATTAATTCGAATTCTACTGCCTTTTGCAAAACATGTAATGAATGTTTGATTTCTGGTCTTAATCATAAATGTTCTGAGAATGAGGTGATTAATGTTGATAATACTCCTGTCAAGAATATAAAAAAAGCTAGACATGTTAAGGAGATCTGGAAGCCTAAAAAGAAAAAGGTTAGTAACTGTTGGAAGCCTACAGGAAGAAAATTTAGCAATATGGGTTATCAATGGAAACCTACTGGCAGAAAATTCAAATTGAATGAATCTTGCCCTAAGTTGTCTAGATCCATACCTTCTAAGAAATGGAAGCCCACTGGTAGAATCATACCTTTAATAAGTGAACATACCTCACACAGGTCCACTGTCACTACTAGTGTTGCAACCAATACTAATGAGGTCATATCTCCTATTACTGATGTGGGTGCTCCAATAATGTGTACTAACCAAACGGAACCCAATCGTTCATGGGGTTCCAAATTATCGAGTTATCCATTCTTGTCTGTGTTCAAATGCAGGTCGTACAAATCGTCCTCTGGTATTTGGTCTTAGGCTGTTCCAAGCATATGACTGGTGACCTGTCACGGCTCATGAACTTCGTGAGTAAATTTATTGGAACTGTTAGATTTGGAAATGACCATTTTGGAGCTATTATGGGATATGGTGATTATGTGGTCGGAGATAGTGTAATTTCCCAGGTATACTATGTGGAAGGTCTTGGTCATAACTTGTTTTCTGTTGGTCAATTCTGTGATTCCGATCTTGAAGTGGCTTTTCGGAAACATACTTGCTTCGTTAGAGAACTTGATGGTGTAGAATTATTAAGAGGCACTCGAGGTTCTAACTTATACACCATCTCTATCGATGACATGATGAAGTCCTCTCCAATTTGCTTGCTGTCAAAGGCTTCTAAAACAAAATCTTGGTTATAGCATCGTCGTCTCAATCACTTGAACTTCGGCACCATAAACAATCTTTCCAGAAAGGATCTTGTCAGAGGCTTACCCAGATTAAAATATGAGAAAGATCATCTTTGCTCAGCTTGTCAATTGGGAAAAAGCATGAAATATGCCCACAAACCAAAACCCACAAACTCTGTAATGGAAGTTCTTCATACCCTTCATATGGATCTGTTCGGACCAATGAGAGTGCAAACGATTAATGGGAAGAGATATATTTTAGTCGTTGTTGATGACTACTCTAGATTTACTTTGGTAAAGTTCTTGAGGACTAAGGATGAAACTCCAACCGTCATCATCAAACTTATCAAGCAACTTCAGGTTCGTCTTAACAACACGGTTAGAATTGTTCGAACTGACAATGGCACAGAGTTCGTTAACCGAAACTTAAGTCAATTTTATGAAAGTATTGGAATCAGTCATCAAAGAAGTGTTCCACGAACTCCTCAACAGAACGGTGTAGTTGAAAGACGAAATCGAACTCTTGTGGAAGCCGCAAGAACAATGCTAATTTATTCAAAGGTTCCAATGTTTCTATGGGCTGAAGCCATTGCCGCTGCCTGCTTCACCCAAAATCGTTCCTTTATTTACACCTCTCATGGAAAAACTCCATATGAACTTGTTCATAAAAGAAAACCTGATTTATCCTATCTTCGTGTGTTTGGTGCTTTGTGCTATCCAACAAATGACGGTCAAGATTTAGGTAAATTAAGAGCTAAAGCAGACATTGGAGTTTTTGTAGGTTATGCACAAAACAAGAAGGGTTACCGAATCTACAACAAAAGAACTCGAGATATCATGGAAACTATTCACGTTACGTTCGATGAGCTGTCCGGTTAAATGGCTCCTGGACAATCAAGTTCAGGACCCGCACTTCAAAACAGTCCCATTGGTTCATCCCTTGTACCAAATTCCTCTCCAGCTATTCCATATGTACCTCCAACTGAAGATGATTTGAAGAAATTGTTTGATCCGATGTTTGATGAACTCTATGAGCCAAGTGCTATTGAACTGACAATTCCCACAACAGAGGCTGCTCATATCCCTGAGAATGAAGTCAATCCTTCAGTCTCAATATCATTAAGTCAAGAAGCACCCACTGCTGATAACTCAGTCTCATCAACAAATCATCAATCTTTGAATGTACATCATGGAACTGTTTCTGGCATCAATGATGAAGTTAATCCCTTTGCTACTTCTGAAGATGCTCCATTTGAAAACATATTTGCCCCTGAACCAACACCTGAACCATCTTCATCAGGGGATATAAACTCTGCTACATCAGTTCTTCAACAACAACCACACGAACACATTAGAAAATGGACACATGACCATCCATTAGATAACATCATTGGGAATCCTTCTCGTTCCGTATCAACTCGAAAACAATTAGCTACTGATGCCTTATGGTGCTTCTTCAACTCAGTACTCTCCAAGATCGAACCAAAAGATGTTAAAACTGAAATGTCTGAGGACAGCTGGTTTAATGCAATGCAAGAAGAAATTCATGAGTTCGATCGTCTAGATGTATGGGAATTAGTACCAGTTCCAGATTGTGCTATGATCATTGCTCTTAAGTGGATCTTCAAAGTGAAGCTTGATGAGCACGGTGATGTTCTGAAAAATAAGGCACGGTTAGTTGCTAAAGGTTATCGTCAAGAAGAAGGTATCGACTTTGAGGAATCTTTTGCTCCTGTTGCACGCATCGAAGCAATCAGAATCTTGTTGGATAATGCTGCAAGTAAGAATATGATTGTCTATCAGATTGATGTAAAGACGGATTTTCTCAACGGAGATCCTAAAGAAGTCGTATACGTCAGTCAACCAGAAGGTTTTGTAAATCCAAAGCATCCTACTCATGTCTATCGCTTGAAAAAGGCCCTTTACGGTTTGAAGCAAGCTCCAAGGGCATGGTATGATACGCTATCAAAGTTTCTTCTATCCACCGGATTCAGTAAAGGAGCAGTTGATCCAACATTGTTCACCAGAAAGTCAGGCAAACATTTAATTCACGTTCAAATTTACGTTGATGATATTATTTTTTCCTCGACTGACCCTAATGAATGTGATCGTTTTTCTATGGAGATGGGCTCCAAATTTCAGATGTCAATGATGGGACAAATGTCATTTTTCTTGGGATTACAAATTTCACAAAGTCCCGGAGGCATTTTTATAAATCAATCTAAATACGCTAATGAAATCTTAAAGAAATTTGGATTTACCTCTAGTGACCCTGTTGACACTCCTATGGTGGAGCGTACAAAACTGGATGAGGACCACTCAGGGATCATAATAGATCAACGAAATATCGTAGTATGATTGGATCCCTGATGTACCTCACAGCCAGCAGACCAGACATTTTGTTCGCTGTATGCATGTGTGCTAGATACCAGGCTAAGCCTACCAAAAAGCACCTTGAAGCGGTTAAACGGGTCTTTCGGTATCTCCAAGGAACCATTAACATGGGACTTTGGTATCCGAAGGATTCCGGTATGTCTCTAACGGCCTATGCAGATGCTGACCATGCAGGATGTCAAGATACACGTCGAAGTACGTCAGGTGGTGCTCAATTTTTAGGTGACAAGCTTGTAAGCTGGTCTTCAAAGAAACAAATGAGCACTTCCATATCCTCTACAGAGGCTGAATACATAGCCATGTCATCCTGTTGTGCTCAAATCTTATGGATGAAATCCCAATTATCTGACTATGGCTTTGTATAACAAAAGTGCCATTGCTCTCTGCTGCAACAATGTTCAACACTCTAGAGCTAAGCACATCGACATTCGACATCATTTCATCAGGGAACAAGTTGAAAACGGTGTGGTTGAACTATACTTCGTAAGGACTGAATATCAACTAGCAGACATCTTCACCAAAGCTCTTTCTCGAGAACGCTTTGAGTTTATTCTTCCACGACTAGGCTTAAAGAGCCTTCAACCAGAAACACTCAAACGTCTTCAGGAAGACATCGAGGAGTAAAGGTGTTCGACTCTATCTATTCTTGTATATATCTTTTCAAAAACCAAATACAAAAATACAAAACCAACAAAACAAAAATAGAAAAATATAAAACTTTTCAAAATCCATAAAAATCAGAAAATCTTGAAAATCTTCAAAAATATTGTTTCGGTTCGATAACATCTACGGACTTTGACTTGTCACTCAAAGAATGGCACGGGTCTCTAGATGAAGTTCGAATTAAAAAAAAAAACGAGATGGAGAAAAATGTTGGTTTATTGTCATTTCAGACAGTAACCCGCTTTTCAAAGAAAGAACATACCATGCTTTATCATGTTTTTCAAATCTCATGCTCTGATTCTATAAACATTTATCTGCTATCTAATGAAAACTAATTGCTTTGTAAAATAACTCGGACTCAAGTTTGAAAATCATCTGGACTTAAAAGTTTGTCAAAATATCTATCACTTAATCAACAACTTATGTCATTGATTGAGGGGGAGAATGATTTCAATTAAATCAAAAGGTTATTTGTCGTACAATTGTTTTCAAAAGATAATCATGCATGTTTATTCAATGGAGTTTAAAGTCTCTAAATCCGATCCTTATCAGTTAAAACGTTTTCATAATCAAGTCACAATTCTCCTTAAAAGCTTTCAAAATCAATTTAAATCTACAGAGATCACAAATCTCAAATGATTTGATAAATGTGATCGGGGGAGAATTTGTGATTTAAATTGGATATAATCTGATAATTCGGTAAATGGTTTTACAAGGATGTACAGGCTCTCCTTCCCACATGTGCCAAATGATTTCAACTTTTCCGTGCACATGTTGAGGGGGAGCATCTATCTTAAACCACTAAGTTTTGAAACGTGGTCAAGGTGCAGGTTTCCTCTTATATGTGCAAAACTCTTTCAAACCTCAAGGCACATATTGAGGGGGAGCAAACTTATGAAAACCTCATCCTTCCCCAAAATGCTTTATCTACTTGATTTGATTAGGGAAGTGATGTTGATATCTTTTAGAAAATGGTAATCAAAGAAGTTAATTCTTTCTCTTGCCTCCATGTGCAAAAACGATTTCAAATACTTGATGCACATGTTGAGGGGGAGCTCTTGTTCTAAAAATATCAAAAACAATGCAGGTACAAAATGCTTTGATAATATATCACAAGTATCTGGATTGATTTTCAAATGGGTTTCAATTGGTTCCAAATGGCAGATGAACAATACCAAATAGACCGACCAACCTTACTTTATGTACGGTGATATAAGGATGATAAGGTTAGGTATTTGTTCCCATGATCCGCCAGAACCGGAGGGATCTACCCAGGGACTATCCACTAGTTAGTGTAGAGTTCGTAGGTATGATGATAAAAGGAGAAAAATGAGATATGGGAAGAGTGCGGATTGAGACAGAGCAAGTACTGGAATAAACCCAACAAGGTTCTTGCTATGAAGTCTCGGTAAGCACTGAAGGGGTTGAAGAATGAAAAAGAATTGAATGAGAAAAGGGTGAAAAGAAATAGCCCTCCATTTCTTCAACCATAGGGCAGAAACCGGGTACAATTCATATGCTACTGATGGTAACATCGGTATTGAAGACAAGACGTCATGGACCCAGTGACGCTATGCACTACATCTTCCCAAACCACTCAAGTTCCCCTTAAAAGGGCTTGTTTCATTCTCACGGGGAACCTACATTATCTATCGACTTTCTCTTAGAGATTGTTGATATTGAAAAAGGAGAACCTCTCCCTAGTCTCCGATACAGGATCCAAATATGCACTAATTGAGTCTAGAGCCATGAGATCATCTATAAATCTCATTAGGACACTTTCAATGAAGACTCTCTTTTTCACATAATGTGGAAAGAGAGATTATATCTTGAGTCCTACGCATTATCCTTGTGGTATTGCCAGAACATCTGAGTGATATGCAAACATATTCACAATGAAGATGGAAAGCCTTCTGGAGCCAACATCAAACAAGCTCCTGGTGGGTGGCATGTGAGATCAATTCAATAGATCAACCATGTGAAAACTGAACAGAAACAATGGAGCAATTCAATCTTTTGAATCAATCCTGGTTCAGGTTATGGTTTGACGGATACCTTTGAAAAACCGGTCATTGTGCTTAAAAACTTTTTTCTTTAGCACATCGACCGTGTACGAATATTTCAAATCAAAAGGTGTTTATGATTGATAATTGATTTTCATTAAAACCTTCGTTGTATTGCAAAAACAATTTCTATTGTGCGATACACGATTGTTTTTCAAATCTCTTTTCATCAATCAGTGAATTTCTATTCGCAGGTTCACTCACTCCGTGTTGTCTTCTTTGAGACGTTCCGGTTTAAGAACAGCTAGAGCAGCTGCGAAACCCTGTCAAGGAAATTCTTCGGAATTATATCTGATCACAGGCAGTACTTGTACTGATCAACGGGGAACCGTGGGCCGTGTACCTCAATTCAACGAAAGTGATCAAAGACACTTTCGTGCGCTTTATTGCTAACTGTTTTATGCAGGTACACTCGACGTTTGCAGTTGATCAGAATGAAGCGGTCAATCCATAGCCGCATGCTCACACTACACATTCATCTCAAAAGAAATCATGATAAGTGCATCAATGACTCTGATGTTTTCACTCCATGCTTCTGCTACGCTGCTGCAAATATCATGAATCAACTAAAGCTTCCACTACTCTGATAAGATGATATCATGATCCAGAATGTGAGCATGTCGGTCCAAAAGTCACAACATCACATACTATCAACACCATAATGGAAGAGTCAGAGATTTGCAGTTGCTGATAATCTCAATGCTGGTTCAAATGCTCTTACATCACGTGGATCAGTTTTACGACCTCCACTCGAAATTTCAAAACATGCAGATCATGATGAATCAAAGACTACGAGCTAAAGAACAAATGTGCTTAATCAAAGAAACCAAGAACATCGAAATGTCATATCAGTTTGTAATCATTGTAAGTTGAGGTGACCTCCCTTAGGGAGAGATTGTTGGGATTTAGTAAATCCAGTACTTAAAGTGTCGGTCACCTTAAGTATGTATACTCGTTAGAAAGCTCGTAGTCGTAGTTATTCAGTGTTAGTATTTAGATTACTTTGTAACACCGTGGAGGAAGGACGGGTCTTTACCCACTGTATGCCTGATCCACAGCCTATTAGAGGCGTCTAAGCTTGTACCCTATAAATACCCTTTTCCCTCCAAGGCAAAGGGTTGAACCTTAATAATACATTTTTCTTTGTCTCTCTAGGGTTCCCATTCTCTCTCACTTTCTCTCTCTAAACTCTTAACCTAGTAGCCGCACCTCTTGTTTAACAAACCAAGATCTTACAGTTTGAATACTTCAGTTCAAACCTCGTTCCCTAAAGAAAAGAAAAGTGTACGCTTCAGTGCGCTTTATCTTCGAAAGAAGAGAAATCTTCTTGTATATGACCATTCTCATCAACGTGCTTCATGCTTTTTCCATGCGCGCTCAATCATCAAGTGAACCGAACTACCGTTGCTAGTACTCTTATTCCACTTGCTCAATAAAAATGGCGATGGCGACATCATATGCAACTTTTGCGGGGGAGAAGTGTGAATTGACTACATTTTGAAGATATTCACTTGTTTAATCAAGAATGGCATCTCCGTATGGAATTCTTGAGGGGGAGAATAAGTGTGATAATTTTGTATGTTGATTGTCATCTGAGAATAAATGGTCATACGGCTCTAAACTCATGTAAAGATCGAGCTTCTCCTTATCGGGTCATGTTCACATGGAGTTGCTTCTAAGAGCCGTTGGTTGACATCTTCTCACGGGCTGATAAGATTAATGACAAAGTGCTTCTAGTTAATGCTTCACGTACACATCATCATGATGATTCCGATCAATCAGAATCATCAGGGGAGAGAAAATGTGTACACTAAGGACTCACAATAAGTTTACCTGATCATGATTAATGAATTATGAAGCGATTTGTGTCAAAGATGGGTTGATTCTGTATCTCTTCGTATCTTGTTCTCCGTTCTTCTACCTTATCCACCTTCAACTATCTCGGGCAACAAATTGAAGATTATCAGTATTCCAACTTATTAGTTTGGTGTTACCATTTCATGTGTTCATTGCGGGCTGATTGTTAAACTCCTTGATGAACATCTTTCTGTTCTTGTTTGATTGGGAGGGATTTTAGTTAAGGGGATTTGCAATAAGTTAATTGGAATGCATTTGGTGAGATGAAGATGTTAACTTTCTATTCCCCAAACGGACATCTTGAAGAAGGTCGAGTCTAAAGTCTGTTCTACATTTTCTGCTGCATGTTAGAAGACTAAAGACGAGTTGCATATGATTATCTAAAGACTTCTTCATATTCTGGGCATTCATCAAAAGGATTTTCAGTTTAGGGGAGAGCACTAATTGGGGAGAGTGAAATGCCAAGATTTAATCCCTAATTAGATTTGCTCACACTGTTCTTCGGCAAGTTGATTCTCACAAAATTCAAGTGGTCTTCTCAAAAGATTTCAAGTATCTGGGCTTATAATGTGTTGCTAATTTTGAAGTATCTAAACCAGCAAGGGGGAAGGAGACACGCATCTAAACGCAAAGCGAGTAAACTTGATGAGCTTAATACTGCTAAGTCATTGAACATATTCCGGGAAGACAAATGTCATGACCGCAGAAAAACTCAATGTTTAACTCATGGCGTTTAGTGTTCTTATTCCAACTACATGGGGGGAGAGATGTAAGAGACATTTTCTGATGATAAAAGAGGTACACAAGTATGACATATTCAGGAGAGAGAAATGGGTACATTGGGGACGCTAAGCTGTTTCACTTGAGAGCTTAATCATTTATTCCAGAGTTGACATCCGCAGAGATAATCAGTGATTCAACCTGCTACTTCAATGTTA
The DNA here is from genome assembly GCA_019973895.1 of Chrysanthemum seticuspe. NCBI lineage: Eukaryota > Viridiplantae > Streptophyta > Magnoliopsida > Asterales > Asteraceae > Chrysanthemum > Chrysanthemum seticuspe. The sequence continues at coordinate 266,114,850 of BPTQ01000006.1, read as the reverse complement.
TCAGTTTTTCTGCATCTGGGTATTTGGGTACTTTGGGTTTGTGAGCTTCATACACTATTATCAGGGGAGAGAAATGTGTACTTCAGGGATGTTCAGAAGATTCACGTGATCCGACTTAATCATTTATTTAGGATTTGATATCCGCAGAGATGATCAGTGATTCAATCTGCTACTTCGGATTTGGTATCGGGTATTCTTTCTTCGGGTATATGTGTACTTCGGGTTCTTGAGCTTTATTCAAAGAGACTGGCTGCATCACTTCAACCACTTGGGGAAAAAGGTCTCTTGACACCTTTTGGTGTGCATCACTTCAGACTTCAGTAGAAGAGAAATATGAGAAGATTGTTCCAAGCGTGAGATGATATGTTGTTGTTCTATCTTGATGAAATAACCCCGAATGAAGAATTTCAATGATCATTCTTAAAAAGGAGCAGCAAGTCGATGATATGGTGTACTTCTTTGTGCACCTGGCTAAGGCAAGCTTGAAATACAGCTTAGAATCTGCTCAACAAAGGGATTTTCAGTTTGGGGGGAAGATACCAAAGTCTCACTTTCTGATGGTTCAAGTTCAGACGATGATTCAAGAACCTCGAAAGCTTTGGTAGTGGAAGTTTAAGAGATGTTGATGTCTATCCTCTACAACGATGCTGAATGATATCCTTATTTCGGTACTCGTATCATCATCTTCTTTGTATATATTTATCAAAAAGCAAAATACAAAAATATAAAACCAACATAAAAGAAAATAGAAAAATATAAAACCAACAAAAAATCCATAAAAAATAAGAAAATTTGAAAAAGACCAAAAATATTATTTTTCTCAAGACATGTCTTCTGGTATCGATAACATCTACGGTCTTAGAAATGTCATTCAATAATGGCACGGGACTTTAGATGAAGTTCGAGCAAGAGGTGTAAATATTTTTTTAAGACATGTCTAAAACTATGGCTTGCGGTTATTTTAGACTGTAACCCGCACTTAAACCATGGTTTGCTATTATTTCAGATATGCAACATGCTCTTCAAAAGGGAAAGTGTTGCGCTAAATCAATTTTCATAAATTCGTGCACTTATCCTAAAAACAAAATGAGGAAAGCATGTCAACAAAAATACTGCTATTCCTACACAAATGTTTTTCCTTCTAAAACTCTTTAGAAAAATATTTGCTTGTTTCAAAAGTGGTGGAAAATAAATTTGAAAAATCAATCAGAATTGGAGTTTTCATAAATTTGCAAACTCAGTCAATGACTTCAGCGTTTTTAAACTTTTCAGAAAATGAGTCATTAATTAAGGGGGACAATATTTTCAAATCTATATCATCTAACGGGCTTATTTAATCATCCTACACACTTAACAGAAAAAGATGTTTGCCTACGTTGAAGGACTAGAAGCATAGGATGTGATTGTTAGGATTAGATGATTATAGTTTGATGAACACATTATTCCATGCCTTTTATGATCTGATTGATATGTTGGATTGCCTTTTATTAGTCGATTGTTGTTTGGGTGTTGTTGACCACCATATATCTGTATGTATGTCCACTAACGTATGCAGATAACATGGTATATAAGAATGTTCCCGATCCGGATCCCACAAAAGCAGATAATTGGATGCCGATAGCAAAGGGCAACTATTTCTTGGGTCGAATAAAGAAGAAACAGAACTTAATCAGATCTCTGTGCATGATATATATACAACTCCAGATGTCTCACTGCATCAGTAGATGGTTTTCTACCATCCTTTCAGCAACAACAAAAGCAGCTTGTGATTCTTAACCACCTAACGTATCTTTGTGCAGGACAAGTAGTAGATGATACCATTTTTTGAATTTCTCAAAATGGAAAAATATTGTTTGAAAATAAATCGGACTCAAAGTTTTGAAAATCAACCGGACTTTATTTTGTCAAATCTTAAGTGATTTCAAATTAAATATTTTCAAATGATATTTCATCAAAAAGTCCATTTGTGCAAAATAAGTGGTGATCTAAAGATTTAATGTTATGTCATGGTATTATTTTTCTTTAAACTCAAAGATCTTTCAAAATGAATTTTTTTCTGTTCTTGTTTGATGTGAATTTTTTTATTTTACCTAAAGATCTCTAAAAATTATCATACCTGACACTAACAATCTTTAATGTCTAAAATTGATCCTTATCAGTTATTTTCAAAATTAAATCAAGCCACGTCTTTCCTCAAAATTTTCTAAATGATTTAAATCAATTGGGATCACAAATCTCAAAAGATTTGAAATTGTTGATCGGGGGAGAGATCGTGATTCAAGTCTCTAATTTGTTTAAATGGTGATTGTTTCAAAAGCACTCATGCCTCCATGTGCCAAACGATTTCAAATACACAATGCACATGTTAAGGGGGAGCATTTATCCAAAAACCCGAAGAGTTTTTAAATCAGCCACATTTTCTCCCATGTTTTCTAAACCTAATTAAATCACTTGAGATCCAAAATCTCAAAGGGTTTGATATTCTTGATCGGGGGAGAATTTGTGATTTAATTATGAAATCTGATAAAAGGTGATCATTTTGATTCAAAAGTGCACGCTGCTCTCCCATATGTGCTAAACACTTTCATTAATTGATGCACATTCTGAGGGGGAGCCTTTCAAAAGAAAATAAACTATCAAGGTACAAATTTAATTATGAAATCTGATAAAAGGTGATCGTTTTGATTCAAAAGTGCACGCTGCTCCTCTATATGTGCTAAACACTTTCATTAATTGATGCACATATTTAGGGGGAGCCTTTCAAAAGAAAATAAACTATCAAGGTACAAAGGCTTATATGTTTTAACATAAGTACCTTGATTGATTTTCTAATGGTTTTCTATATGGCAAGTGTGATCGTGGATGTGCTTCAAAGACCTCCTTCCTCTATGTGTTAAATGATTTCAAACATCCAACACACATATTGAGGGGGAGCATTTACCAAAAAAATCAAAATGCTTTTTCTATGGAAATTGTGATCAAGGGAATATTTCAAAGTCCTCTTGCCTCCATGTGCTAAACAATTTCAAAATCACAAAGCACATGTTAAGGGGGAGCATTTATAAATGATCAAAAACAATTAAGGTACAAAATGTTTTGATAATATATCACAAGTACCTTGATTGATTTTCCAAATGATTTTTCAATTGGTTTCGAGGAAGAAAGAACTATACCACAAGACCGACCATTTTATTTAATGCATTGGAGTTATAAGGATGGTAAGGTTAGGTATTTGTTCCCACGATCCAACCAGAGCCAAAGGGATCTACCTAGGGACAATCCACTAGATAGTGTAGAAGTCCTTAGGTATGATTGAAAAAAGGAGAAAAGTGAGAATACGGGAAGAGTGCCGACTGAGATAGAGCTAGAACTGGATAAACCCAACAAGGTTCTAGTAATGAAGTCTTGGTAAGCACTTAAGGGGTTGAAGAATGAAAAAGAAATGAAATGAGAAAAGGGTGAAAAGAAATAGCCCTCCAATAATTCAACCTTAGGGCAGAAACCGGGTTCAATTCATATGCTACTGGTGGTTACTAAGGTAACTCCGGTATTGAAGACAAGATGTCATGGACCCAGTGACGCACTGCACTAAACTTCCTAAGCTACTCAAGTTCTCTTAAAAGGACTTGTTTCATTCTCACGGGGAACCTACATTATCTATTGACTTTCTCATAGAGATGGTTGATATTGAAGAAGGAGACCCTCTCCCTAGTCTCCAAATAGGAAATCAAATGTGCACAATTGAGTCTAGAGCCAAGAGATCATCCAAAAAATCTCATTCGGACACAAAATTAATGAAGACTTGTTGTTTCACACAATGTGGAAACTAAGAATATAATTAAGAGTCCTACGCATTATCCTTGTGGTATTGCCAGAACATCCAAGTGATATGTAAAGTATTCACGATGAAGATGGAAATCCTTCTAGAGCCAACATCAAACAAGCTCTTGGTGGGTGACATGTGAGATCTTTTCAAAAGATCAAGCTTATGACAACTGGATAGAAACGATGGGGCGATTCATTCTTGAATCAACCTTGGTCCAAGAAATGAATTGACGAATACTTTTGGAAAAACCGTTCGATGTGCAAATCTATTCTTTTCTCTAGCACATCGAATGTGTATTCATTTTCAAACACAAAAAGTATTTCTAATTGAAAATTGATCTTTCTTATAAAACCTTCGTCGTATTGCAAAACTCTTTCTTCAAGCAATACGCGATTGTTTTCAAATCAATTTTTCATCAATCAGTGAATCTCAATTCGCTGGTTCACTCACTCCGTGTTGTCTAGTTTGGGACGCTCCGTTTTGAGAATGGCTCGATCAAGCTGCGAAACCCTGTCAAGGAGATTCTTAGGAATTCTTCCTGATCACAGGCAGTATTTATACTTATCAACGAGGAACCGTGGTTCTTGCAACTGTATTCAACGAAAGTGAACAAAGACACTTTCGTGTGTTTTATTGCTAACTGTTGTTTGCAGGAACATTGGACGGTTGCAGCTGATCGATATTGAGAAGTGTTGTTCCCTATTCACTATCGTTTAAAAACAATTAAGTACTTAAAACAAATTAATAGTGAACAATGACTGAAATTAACATAAGTAAAACACACTGAATAATTTTCAACATCATATTCTTTATTAGAAATCAATAAAAAAGAATACGTTACCCAAGTACTTGCGGAACAGTACTTGGGATTGAAATGACAAAGTTTGGTGACTCCTCTCTAAGCTCAGGCTAAGTCTGAGCACAACTCTTAGAACCCACTGAGCTATCTCAGGGATTAAGTTGTATTTGGAGGAGTGAAAAGATGGCTTGCGTGTGTGTGTTTTTACAATTCACAAGCTTGATCTTTTCACTCCATCTCTTATGCTATTTATACATGTATGAGTTTTAACTCTTTCCTAAGTGACAAACTGACATCATACAGAAGACAAAATACTGATGTATTTTGTCTCTGTTTACAAAGGCTATTCTTGGTAAGAAACAAGACTACTTTCCTAAGGTCAGTGATGACACTGAGCATGATCTTTTGCCATTCAGGGAAAGTTGACTTTGGTTGATAAGGACTTCGTCTTATCTGATTCAAACTTATCCCGCCTTGTCCCGCTCATTCTTCAGTCTTTACATCCTTCAGTCTTCTACTTCAGTTTGTCTTCAGTGTAAGTAGTTGGAGAGGAGTCTTAGGGATTCAGTGAGTTATTGTCATCACTCACTGAATCCATCATCTTCTTCTTGACTCAGTCTTCACCCTTTAAGTTCCGCCTTACTGAGTGGAGAGACTTCTTCTGCGACTCATACTGAGTATCCTGAAGATGACTCACTGAGAGACTATGCACTCAGTGACCTGTTAGTGTTTAATGGACTAAACACTTGGGCTATTTTCTATTCAAATCCTAGATTAAGGGGTTTGGGTATTTACTGAACCCAACAGTCTCCCCCTATTTGGATATACAAATAGCCTAAGTGTTTGATCAGTGTAAGTGAGCAAATGGCTTCTTCTTACACTGAATGTACTAATGAATACAATAAGGAACACAGAGTATTTTAACAAAACATACATCTTTTATTGATCACATTACATGGTTCCTATCACTAGTACAAAAAGATAAATCAAAATGATGTCAGTTGAGATGGATCCCCAGTGCTTCAAGCTTAGGTTTCTTTTTGAGGAGTGTTTCTTTGTCAGGGTGCTCTCTTATCTTGGCATTCAGGTCATGGCAGAACCTGATGTTTGCTGGGGTTTGGATCTGAGAGGCCACAGGTATGTAGCTTAGCATCGCAGCCATACCTGCGTGATCAATATCACTCCATCTTTGGAATGCTGGGTTTCCATAGACATCAATGTGGAATAGCCCTCTTTCAGGCTTTTCAATCACCAGACAGTTCATGAACTTTACACCTTCAGGCAGCTCCCTGTTGCATTCGAGTCCAGGAACTTTGATCTCAGGCTGGAACTCAACGCTCTTCCTTTTGCCCTGTGATGACTGAGGTTGAGATCCTTGTGGTGCAGTTAAGGCAGGCTGAATTCCCAGTTGTGCTGGTGTATCTCTCAGTCTTTCATACCTTTTACTGAGCATCTTCATCAGCTCCTTAACCACCGCATTTTGCTTCTTTTCTATTATTGGACCAAGTTCATCGAGTTCAGTGATCCCAAAGTCAGTGAATTTTAGGGGATCATGAACCTCGAAATGTCTTTTATCATCCCCCATGTAGACGTTCATTGCCAGTGGTTTAGACCTGGGAATGATTTTGACATCAGTGATCTTCTCAGGCAGTCTTCTGCTTGACATTGTCCAATTATAATGGTCAATTCTTGCTTTCCTGATGGCTGTAGTTCTTTTGTTCTTTTCTTCCAACTGCTTTTTCATTTCAGCCATTTTTGCTGCCTGAGCATCCTTGAACTTTTGTCCTGCCTGACCCTTTTCAAGCTTCTTGGCATCTATCCCAATGTTTTCAGCTTCCTCAGCAACTACTTGTACCAGTGCTTCTCTGCTCTTTCTTTCCTCTTCAGCAAGTTTCTTTTTCCTTTCCTCCTTAGCAAGGTGTGCACTTAGTTGTTGTGGTGTGAGCAGGTATACAGTGTTGCCGATCTTAAAAGGAATCTTCTCAGGCTCAGGTTTAGGCTCTGGTGTTTGCATTATGGCCTTCCCTTTGTCTTGGCCTGATGAAGATGATGCAACCAAGGGTGGTGTTGTTGTCATGATAGGTGTTGTGACTGTGAGTGTTGTTGTTGTTGATGTTGTTGGTGGTACTGATGAGATAGGTACAGCTGGGACTGGTGGTGATGATGATATTGGAGCTACAGATACTGGTGGTGGTGGCTCCCCCTCAGTGTGAAGAGGAGTTTCTTCAGCAGTATTCTCCCCCTCAACTGTTGCCAGAGCGTCAGTGAAGGCAAGAGTTGGTGTTGGTGCTGAGGAGGACTGAGCTGCTTGACCCTTGAAGGCCTGATAAATTTTAGTGATCATTGCCTTGATATCTGAATTATCTGTTTGAAGACCAGTGACTTTTGCTTCCAAATTAGCCTGAGATACTTCCAAAGCAGTCATTCTGGGCCCTAGATTCCAGGCCAAGGAAGAAGATGCTTGAGCCAAGGTAGCCACCTGAGTGTTCACAGAGCCCAATGTAGCTTGAAGAGACTGGACTGAAGAATGAAGACCCTGAACATTTGTAGATTTGAGCATTTTGATCAGTTCAGTAAGGCTGGAGGATTGTTTCAAGTAGGCCTCAGTAGCCTCCACCACTTTAGAGTTGAGTGCTGGGTCTTCTTTGATAGATTCCCTGATTTCATCTATCTTTGTGCCAACACCCTGAAGGTTTCTGAAGAATTTAGCTAAATTTTCATCCAGTCTGTGAAGATTGTCATACATCAGATCCCTGTGCTCATGAACGTTTTCATCAAAAGCTTGTACCTCAGCTTTCAGATCTGCATAACTGGCACCAGCCTCAGTATGTTGTTCCCACAATGTTTCAGTGACCCCGGAGTATAGCTTCCTTGAAGCTTTGGTGATCCACTGAACAAGCTGCCTCTTGGTGAGTGGAAGAACATTATCAAATCTTTGGAATTCATCAGTGGAGGAAGAGGAGTCATTATTGTCAGGCTGGAATGGTGATTCAGTATGCTCCTGTGGATCAGGCTGGGGTTCTTGTTCAGATTGAACCTCAGCGTCCACTTCTTCTCCAGCTGATAGAATAACATCTTCACTTTCAGCAGGTTCATCATCGGAGAAAAGTATCCCAGTAACATCAGCAATAGTCAACAAGGGGTTGGTGATGGGTTCCATATCAGCGGGTGGTATATTTCCCTCTGAGTCTTTGTCCCCCGTTGACCCCTCATACACTGGTGGGAGTTTCCCAATGCCTTCTCTGGAGTCAGGATTGGTTTTGGGTTCCGTATCGGCGGGTTGTTCCTTTCCTTCCAAGTCTTTGTCCCTCTGAGACCCCTGAGACACTGATGGGTTTTTCCCAGTGCCTTTAGCAGAGTCAGTGAAAGTGATATCCCTATCAGTGGGTTGTTTGGATCCCTCTGAGTCTTTGGGATCAATCAGTGTGCCCTCAGACAAAGGCATGGATTTGCTAATGTCATCATTGGGTGAAGTGGAAGGCACTCCCCTACCAGTGGGTTGTTTGTTTCCCTCTAGATCTTGGGGAGTAGTAGTTGGGACCAAGGGCACTGATTGTGATGTATCAGTGTCCTTCGTTGTCACCGAGGTAGATGATGATTGGCCTCCAGTGGGTGTCAAATCAGTCTTAGGTCTTCTTTGCCTTTTGGCCAGTGCTCCAGAAGCCTCAGGGCCCTGAGACTTGGGTTTGGTCTTAGTCCCAGTCTGAGACTTCCCCTTTCTCTTTATAGGAGTAGGGTTAGGAGACACTGATTCCTTCTGGTTGTTTACAGCAACCATATGGGCCGTCAATTCAATATTAGTGACAAGGGATGGGTCCTTTTGAAAATTTGATTGGCTCAGGATGCCAGGTAAAGCACCAAAATTTTCTTCCTGAGGATAATTTGAACCCAGTAACGTTTGCAAAGCACAAGAGACAAACCTAGGATACGAAACGTATTTTGTCCTAGTTTTGCTCTGTAGCTTGGTTACGAGATCACTGTAAATGATCTCCCCTATGTCGACAGTGACCCCATTCATCAGGCAGTATGCCATCATCAACTGAATAGAGTTAACTTGTACAGTGGATGAGTGGTTCCCACCGAGGACCTGAATCACAAAAGTGAATAGGATCCTCCAAGCCACGGGAAATGAACTCTTTGTGACTGGGGTCTTGTCCAAAAATGTTGGATCTAAAACGATTTGTTTTAACCCATCCTTCACTGTGGAGGTTTCAGGATGGGCGACATAAACTCCCTTGTTATAATCCAACCCTGTTGAAGTGCAAAAAGTTTTATAATCTAGGGTGAATTGCTGTCCCCCGTTAAGACTGAACCTGATGAGATATTCCCTGAGTGGTCTAAGGTTGTTGTCATCAGTAGAGGGTGTTGGGTCAAAGGCCTTGGTTGTTGCGCAAAACTCCCTGAGGAGGTTTTGGTACAATATTGAGGGACACTGAACAAAGGCCGTTTTCAGTGGGCAGTTATACAAAAATTTCATAATGTCCTTATAGGCTGGGACAGTTTGAGGATATTCAAAATTGCCTATGACATTATTTGTTTTAAATTCAACATTGCTAAGATCAACTACCCACTGTGAAGCAAACTGAAGAGATTGTGTTCTTGCCATTTCCATTAAAAGGTTTTTAGGGTTTTGAAAAAATTTCTTGACAAGAAAAAAGTTTTTGAATCTCTTAAGTTGTGATGAAAAACTTTTGTAAAGGTTTACAGAGAAGATTTTTTCAGAAAAGGATTTGAAAAACACAAAGATTTCTGGGTTTGAGAAGAGATTTTGACAGAGTTTTGTTAGCATAAATCTTTTGTGTGTGTTATAAGGATTTTGAGAGGGTATTTATAGAGTGTTTAAAGGGGTAGTTTGTGCATACTTGTGGATTTGTAAAGTCGGTTTTTGAAAACGTTTTGAATTTCCACATTTAATGCCACCCTCCACTAGCCGTAGTAAAATCCTGTTTTTCAAGGAAACAGTTGCAGTGTACAGTAAAAGTGCACTTTTTGCAGTAATAAAATATCCACTGGATATTTTGTGTAAGGAGGCATTTAATTCCAAGTGGGATGAGGTAAGTTTTTTTAGGGACCCTTGATATGGTTGACAGTAAGACAAAGAGACATATATTCCTATATTAAATTGGCATAGTTACCAACCTAGGACATTTAAGTAACTGATACTTGGATCATTTAGTTACTCATCAATGCTCAATATTAACTGTCAGGGTCCCTGAATGAGTCTTACTCATTCAGTGAGAGGTTGTTTTGTGGGTTTCGTTCAGGGAGGAGGAACCATTTCAGAGAACTTACTGAGATTAGTTTTCGGATGCCTGACTTTCAATGTCAAGCATTCCCAATTCAGCTTTCAGTCTCCTGAAAGTAGGTTCATCCAAGGGTTTGGTGAAGATATCAGCCAGTTGATATTCAGTAGGGATGAAATGGAGTTCTATGTCTCCTTTCATTATGTGGTCCCTGATGAAGTGATATATGATATCAATGTGTTTGGTTCTTTGATGAAGGACAGGGTTGTTGGAGATTGCAATGGCACTGGTGTTGTCACAGACGATGGGTACCATTTTGTGTGTCATAGTCATTGAGTTGACTTTTCATCCATAAAACATTGGCACAACATCCTACAGCAGCCACATACTCAGCTTCAGCTGAAGACATAGCCACTGATTGTTGCTTTCTAGCACTCCAACAAACCAGTTTTCCTCCAAGAAATTGACAGGACCTTGAGGTACTTTTTCTGTCAATGTTGCAGCCAGCATAATCAGAATCAGAGTATCCTTTGAGATCAAACCCTGAGCACTTTGGGTAATAGAGTCCAAGGCTTGGGGTTCCCTTCAGGTACCTGAGTATTCTTTTGGCTGCAGTGAGGTGGGATTCTTTTGGATTGGACTGATATCTTGCTATTAGACAGACTGAGAATTGTATGTCTGGTATGGAAGCAGTTAGATACATCAATGAGCCAACAATACCTCTGAAATGGGTTTGATTGACTGACTTGCCAGTGAGATCAGGTCCAAGGTTGTTAGGAGGGACCGTTGGTGTCTTCACTGAGGCACAGTCAGATATCTCATACTTCTTCAAGAGATTTCTTGTGTATTTCTCTTGACTGATGGAGATTCTTTTATTAGTTTTCCTGATTTGTAGTCCAAAGAAGTATGTGAGTTAACCCATCATGCTCATTTCAAACTTCTTTGTCATTAGTTTTTCAAACTGTTTGCAAAGAGTGTAGTTTGTTGAGCCAAAGATGATGTCATCAACATATACTTGGACCAGTATCACATCTTGTTTTGTCCTATAGATAAACAATGTGTTGTCTATCTTTCCTCTGACAAACTTGTTTTGAATCAGGAAGGCTGAGAGAGTTTCATACCATGCCCTGGGAGCTTGTTTCAGTCCATAAAGGGCTTTATCAAGCTTGCAGACATAGTCAGGGAATTCACTACTCTCAAAGCCTGGAGGTTGTTGAACATACACATCTTCCTTGAGTTCACCATTTAGGAATGAACTTTTTACATCCATTTGGTAAACTTTGAAGTTCATGTAGGTAGCATATGCAAGGAAGATCCTGATGGCTTCCATTCTTGCAACAGGAGCAAATGTCTCATCATAGTCAATGCCTTCTTGTTGACTGTAACCTTTGGCTACAAGTCTGGCTTTGTTTTTAATGACAGTGCCATTTTCATCAGTTTTGTTTCTGAAAACCCACTTCATTCCTATGATAATGACATCCTGATGACATTTGATCAAGGTCATGACCTTGTTTTTATCAAACTATTGAAGTTCTTCTTGCATGGCCTGAACCCAGCTTGGGTGTTTTAGAGCCTCAATGACACTTTTGGGTTCTATATCTCATAGGTAATCAGCATATAGACATTCATTGGCTAAAGCTGCAGTTAACTTACCAGCCATGCTTCTAGTGAGCATGCCCTCAGTGGGTTCACCAATGATGTTTAAAAGCTCAATGTCTTGAGATTTTGTCCACTTACTTTTTTGGTCTAGGATCTGAGCTTGAAGAGGTCACTAGAGACTCAAGAGTAAGTTCAGGTGCATGAGCCACAGAATTATTAAGAACATTTGTTTAGATGTCTTGTTCAGATTGGGTTTCATGAATCACAGGTTCCTGATCATTTGGATCAGTGTTGCCTATCCCAGCAGGGACTGATTGATTATCAATGAATTCACTGACAGTTGGTTGTAACAGGTTGTGCGGCAAGACATAGTATGAGATGTCAGCATCAGCTTGGTATGAGGAATTGATTTCAGTGTTATACTCATCAGGAGGATATCTTAATGAGTTATCAATTCCTATTTCCTCCACTGAGGTGTTGGTGAAACTGATGCTTTCTACACTTTCATCAAAGGTTACATGAAAGGTTTCCTCAACTTGTTGTCTTCTTGTGTTAAATACCCTGAAGGCTTTGGAGATCAGTGAGTAACCTAGAAAGTATCCATCATCAGCTTTAGCATCAAACTTGCCTAGATGATCCTTGTGGTTATGAATAAACACAGGACATCCAAACACATGAAAGTAGCTGATGTCAGGAAGTCTACCTTTGAATATCTCATATGGGGTTTTGTTATGTCTTTTGACAATGATTGACCTGTTTTGAGTGTAACAGGCTGTTTTGACTGCTTCAGTCTAGAAATGCTTTGAGAGAGCTGAGCCATTTAACATGGTTCTTGCAGCCTCAATGAGAGTTCTGTTTTTCCTTTCAGCTACCCCATTTTGTTCAGGGGTATAAGGAGATGAAAAGTTTTGGGAGATTCCCTTTTCATCACAGAAGCTCTCAAGCTCATCATTTATGAACTCAGTACCATTGTCAGTTCTGATTTGTCTTACAGTAATGTCATTCTGGTTTTCAGCTGCCTGACTCTTTTTGGAAAGAAAGTATACCCAAGTGTATCTTGAGAACTCATCCACAATGACAAGAGTATACTTCTCATGCTGGATTGATCTAGGACTGACTGGTCCAAAGAGATCCATATGCAGGAGGTGAAGGCAGCTTTTGATTGAGAAATTTTGTTTTGTTTTGAAAGATGCTCTTTGGTGTTTGCCTTTCTCACAGGCTGAGCATGGTTTATCTTTTGCAAAAACCAGTGATGGTAAGCCAAGGACCTTGTTTTGTTTTTCCAGGTTGTTGATGTTTTTGAAGTTTAAGTGAGAGAGTCTCTTGTGCCACAGCCAGTTGATAGTTTCAGTGGCTTTGACAAAGAGACATGTTCCATCTTGAGAAAGAGTAGACATGTCTAAGACATAAACATCATTTCTTCTAGGAGCTATCAAAACAACTTCTTTATTGGCATTGAAAATGGTACCTTGTTTGTCATTGAATTGCACAATGTACTTAGCATCACATAGTTGACTGACACTGATGAGATTGTATTTGAGACCATTGACATAAGCTATTCTAGAGAAAACTATTCCATTGCAGTCTACTGAACCATAACCTTCAGTGGGACATGATGAGTTATCACCAAATACTACCTTGGGTCCTGGTTCCTTTAAATACTTGTGCAGATACTCCTTTACACCAGTCATGCTTCTTGAGCATCCACTGTCTAGATGCCAAATAGGCTCCCTGGCGTGTCTCTGCACAAGTATTAAACTGAATTAGTTTCTATTAGTGACCCACTTACTAGTGGGCTTGGGTCTCAAGGTCTCTTTGAATTTGGCAATCGTCTCATGGTCAATGGTTGAGTGCATTGTGCTACCACAGGTTTTGCATTTAGAGACTGAGGATGACTCAGTGATTTTGGGTTGCTTGGAACTTCTCCTTGCATGGATGACACAGTCATGCTGGGATGTCTTATGAGCTGTATTTCCGCAAATATCACAGCATGTGTTCATAAGACAATCATCAGGGTGATGATCATCAAACCCACAGTATGGACAAGGAGGAAATGGTTTTGCTCTAGATTTTTTAGCAGACTTGGAGGTTGAAGCATACTGATGACCAACTTTGGTATAGTTTACTTTACTAAGAGAACTTACATATTGCAAGTGATCAGAAGTTCTGTGATCATCCTTTTTGCAGATCATACAAAAAAGGATTCTATAGCAGTTGTCAGTGGTATAACTGGTATAGTGGCACAGATCACACTTCTGTTTGGATTTGATGGTGGCTTTTTACTTTGAGGAACTAGAGGAAGCTGACTTTGTTTCCTTGATTGATTCAGGGACCTTTTTGATGGATTCCATCTTGTCAGTTAGCTTCCTCACAAGTTCAGTCAGTTGCTGAATTTGGTCAGCTTTAGTGGGGACAGAGGATGTGAAAGTTTCAGTGGGGGTAGACTCTTGTTGAGTTGGTTTTGTTGGCCTTTTCAGGATGGATCTACCAAGTCCAGACCTTTCCTTTGGTGAATGAGGATTGAATTGCATTGGAGCAAGCTCAGAGCTTGGTGCAGCACCCTGAAGAGGTTTCAGGGGTGGAAGCGTTGCATTAGACTCTGCTTCAGACTCAATCTGTTCAGTACTACTGGGCACATTAGGGAGTCCAAGCATCCTCTTAAGAGCTTGACTGTCAGGCTCTAGAATTCTTCCAGAATCGAAATTAGGAAGCTTACTATCAGGATCCGATCAATCCAATCACTGGGCTTGGGACAATTCAACATACTGGTAATCATACCACCAGACACAAATGGCTTAGGACCCTGGTCTTTGTTGAGAGTGTCAGGAAGATGATCTTCACCTAAGACTCTCTTCTTGCTACTGGGGGCTCCCACAACATCAAAGCCCTGGGATTCTTAGCAGTCAACTATCAAGGATATCTTGTACCTTTTTAAGTTCATCTTGAAGAGTTTGATTTCTTTTAACTAGTTCAGTGTTCTGAATTTGCAAAGTGACAGCCTCAAGCTTGGCTTGTTTTAAAAGAAGCAGTTCATCTCTACACTTGTTTAATTCAAAACTTAGCTTGTTATATTTTGAAAAAAGATTTAATCGTTGCTCTTCAACAAACTTAAGGTCAACATTAAGATAATTCATATAAGACTGCCAATCAGAGTCATCATCTATGGAAAGTAAAATATTTACCTTCTTCATTGTGATGTTGACCCATTCCCCATTTCTGGCATGATTCTTCCCAACAGCTAGCTTGTCCTCTTCTGAGAGGGCCATCAGTGTACTGACATGCACCATTTCATCATCAAATGAGACTGGCACTTCATCCCAGTCGAAGGTTTCAGCAACGAGACCCTTGTTTTTACCCTGCACAGATTGAACACTTTTTGTTGTTTTTGAGGGACTGGCCTCAAGCAATGCAAGCTTAGCTTTTGCTTTCTTATATTTAGCTTCATAATCGATGGTTTTGTTTTGATCAGATTTGTTTTGAAAATTTTGATGAGACTGATAGATTTTTGGTTGAAATTTGCTAAAGCCTGAAGACTGATTAGACCCTGATGGTTTGTAAGATGGTTCAGAAATTGTTTTTGAAAAACAATCTTTTGCAAAATGGCCTCTTTTATGACACTTAAAGCATTCAGTGTCTTCAGTTCCTTTAGCAGTTGAAAAACTTTTGTTTCTTTTTATAAACCTTCGAGAGTTAGCAAGGAGTGCCCTTTCCTGAAATTCAGCATTCAGGTCATTTAGGTACTCCTCACTTGATCTCTCATCAGGCTCATCATCAGAGTTTTCTTGGAAATCTTGAACCACGTTGTTAGAAAAGAAAGCAGTTGATATTGGTAATGAGGTGGTGGTCAGGAACTTCTTGACTTCCTGAGACTTCTTTAAGTCAGGGTATCGTCTGTTGATGAGGTTTTCCTCATAGACAAATTTCCCATAAATTTCAGGAAGCTCAAGATTCTGGATATGATTTGCATTCCTAAGTCCCTGAGAGAAATTCAACCACTTCTCAGGGAGACTATTGACAAAACCAACATTGATTTCATGTTTGGACAACTTAACACCATCATTTGACAGTTCATTTAAAAGAGTTTTGTAACGGGTGTAAGTTTGAGACAGAGTTTCTGAGTCCTTAGCCCTGAAGGTATTATACTCAAGTTTCAGGTCCATAATCCTTTTTCCTTGGTATCAGATGGACCTTCATGAATATGAACCAGGTCATCCCAGGTTTGTTTGGCCATACTACAGCTTATAGCTGACTCCATAATATCGTCAGGAAGACAAGATATTATGATACTTTTGAGCCTTTGGTCCTGGTTGACCACTCTTCTCTCATCCTGAGTCCACTGAGCTTCAGGTTTAGACAAACCTTCAGCAGTCTTTGGAATAAATGGACCTTCATTTATACACTTTATATAATAAGGTTCCATCCCAATCAAATAGCAAAGCATACGCTTTTTCCATTTGTTGAATTTACCAACTTCAAGTCTAGGGGCAACAACTGAATAAGCTCCACCCTTTTTATCGACTAGTTGGGGTACATCAATTTCAGCCATAAGGATCCTGATTTAAGAACGTTTTAGAGCGGCTTTAAAAAAAGTTATATAAAAGGTTTTATAATCAGTCGTGCTCTGATACCACTTGTTGTTCCCTATTCACTATCGTTTAAAAACAATTAAGTACTTAAAACAAATTAATAGTGAACAATGACTAAAATTAACATAAGTAAAACACACTGAATAATTTTCAACATCATATTCTTTATTAGAAATCAATAAAAAAGAATACGTTACCCAAGTACTTGCGGAACAGTACTTGGGATTGAAATGACAAAGTTTGGTGACTCCTCTCTAAGCTCAGGCTAAGTCTGAGCACAACTCTTAGAACCCACTGAGCTATCTCAGGGATTAAGTTATATTTGGAGGAATGAAAAGATGGCTTGCGTGTGTGTGTTTTTACAATTCACAAGCTTGATCTTTTCACTCCATCTCTTATGCTATTTATACATGTATGAGTTTTAACTCTTTCCTAAGTGACAAACTGACATCATACAGAAGACAAAATACTGATGTATTTTGTCTCTGTTTACAAAGGCTATTCTAGGTAAGAGACAAGACTACTTTCCTAAGGTCAGTGATGACACTGAGCCTGATCTTTTGCCATTCAGGGAAAGTTGACTTTGGTTGATAAGGACTTCGTCTTATCTGATTCAAACTTATCCCGCCTTGTCCCGCTCATTCTTCAGTCTTTACATCCTTCAGTCTTCTACTTCAGTTTGTCTTCAGTGTAAGTAGTTGGAGAGGAGTCTTAGGGATTCAGTGAGTTATTGTCATCACTCACTAAATCCATCATCTTCTTCTTGACTCAGTCTTCACCCTTTAAGTTCCGCCTTACTGAGTGGAGAGACTTCTTCTTCGCCTCATACTGAGTATCCTGAAGATGACTCACTGAGAGACTATGCACTAAGTGACCTGTTAGTGTTTAACGGACTAAACACTTGGGCTATTTTCTATTCAAATCCTAGATTAAGGGGTTTGGGTATTTACTGAACCCAACAAGAAGTCAATTCACAACCGCATGCTCACAACACACACACTTAATTGAAGAAAATCATGACCATCAAAGACATACAACAATGCTTCCGCTACTCGGATGAAAAGATGTCATGATCCAGAAAGTGTGAGCATGTCGGTCCAAAAGTCACAACATCACATGAAGGCAACACAACAAAGGGTGATCAAGAGATTTACTATGGCTGATGATCTCAAAGAAAACTCAAAGATCATCAAGACGTGGATCAGTTAAAGACCTCCACTGAAAGTACAAAGTAATCCGACTTTGAAGAATCACTGCTAAAGCACAAAGATTGCGGAAGTGAAGAATTGAAGTCTACGAGCTCAGAATTGAAGACAAAGATAGAATGCTAGGATGCAAAATGTATTTCATGAGGTGACCTCCCTTAGAGGGAGATTGTTAGGATTTGGAAAATTCATATGGAAGATTCGGTCACCCCAACTCTAGTCTAGCATATGTTAGCTTGTAGACTTTACGTTATTTACTACTTATTTAGTTAGTCAGCTAGTTAGTTAGTTAGTTTAGAGCAACAACGTGGAGGACGGACGGGTCTTTACCCACTGTATGCCTGATCCACAGTCCGACAGGAGGACGTTTTCTTTGTAACTATAAATACCTCTTCCCACTTGGGAAGAGATTTCTCTTAATCTAACCTTTCTTTTTATTTTTACTTTCTCTCTCTAGAAATACCCTCTCATCTGTTTATCTCTCTACAATGGCATACTTGTATTATCATCATCCAAGACTACCCGAATCATCAAACAACATAAAAGTATGATCCTAACATGTTGTATAATCTTTGCAATTTTGGATTTTGGTAATTTGAACACTGATTTGGAAGCTGATGATAAATAAAGGAAGGCAAGGCCAGATGAGGGTGCCAGTTATTATACGAAGGCAAGGCCTCTGAGTGTAACCGGCTGAATCCTTGGCCTAAGAGAAAAGTTGTTAGGAATATAAAAATTCATGTGAAAGAGTCGGTCACCCCAAGTATCATCTAGCATTAGTTAGGTCGTAGTCTATGTAAATGTTGTTCCCGTTTCACAAATAGCTTAAAACAGTAAATACTACTAATTGTGAATCATGACTGAACCAAAACACATTAAGATAAGTTTTAACAAGATAAACACAAAGGATTTTTCTAACGTTTATATTCTTTATTAAAACGAATAAAAAAGAATACATTACCCAAGTACTTGCGGAATAGTACTTGGGATTGTAATGACAAGTATGGTGTAACTCCTCACGAAGCTTAGGATAAGTATAAGCACAACTATTCAGGTACCACTGAGCTATCTCAGGGATATAGTCGTATTTGGAGGAGTGAAAGATGCTTGTGCGTGTTTTTTACAATTAATGCACAAGCTTAATCTTTCACTCCAAACTTATTGCTATTTATACAAGTATAGTTTTTGACTCTATCCTAGAGGACAAACTGACAAGGTTATAAAAGACAAAATACTGATGTATTTTTTCTCTATTTACATAGGCTATTTTGAGTAAGATACAAGGGAGCTTTCTTTTTGTCAGTGATGACATTGATCATGTTTGTTAGCGTTTCAGGGAAAGTTTGACTTTGGGTTGATAAGGACTTCGTCTTATCTGTTCAAACTTATCCCGCCTTGTCCCGCTCATTCTTCAGTCTTCTTAGCCTTCAGTCTTGTCTTCAGTAGTAATAGTTGGCGAGGAGTTTTGGGATTTAGTAAGTTATTGTCATCCCTCACTAAATCCACCATCTTCTTCTTGACTCAGTCTTCACCCCTTGAGTTCCGCCTCACTGAGTGGAGAGACTTTACTTCTTCGTCTGGTACTGAGTATCCTGAGGATGGCTCACTAAGTGGCTATGCGCTCAGTGACTTGTTAGTGTTTAAGGTTATAAACACTTAGGGTATTTTCTATTCAAATCCTAGAATTTAGGGGTTTGGGTATTCACTGAACCCAACAGTCTCCCCCTATTTGGATATACAAATAGCCTAAGTGTTTTGATCAGTGTAAGTGAGCAAGAGGATTCTTCTTACACTGAATGTACTAGTAAACATAATAAGGAACACTGGTCTTTAACAAAACAATACATCGTTTATTCATAAGACATTACAAGTTCCTAACTAGTACTAAGGATGAAATGATAGATATTTCAGTGATGTCATTCAATGTGGATGCCCAAGGCTTCAAGCTTCGACTTCTTTGATAGGAGAGTTGCTTTGTCAGGATGGTCTCTTACTTTAGCATTCAGGTCAACACAGAACCTGATGTTTCCAGGGGACTGAATTTGAGAAGCCACTGCCAAGTAACTCAGCATTGTAGCCACGCCAGCCTGATCAATATTGCTCCATCTTTGGAATTCCTGGTTTCCATAAACATCAATGAAGAAGAGTCCTCTCTCAGGCTCTTCTATGACCAAGCAGTTAACAAACTTCACCCCTTTAGGTAGCTCTCTGTTGCAGTCAAAACCAGAGACCTTGGCTTCAGGCTAAGATTCAACTCTTTTCCTTTTCCATTGGGATGACTGGGGTTGAGTGCCTTGAGCTTCAGGGGGAGCGGATTGAATTCCAAGCTCAGTGGGCGTATCCCTTAGTCTTTCATATCTTCTACTCAAGGCTTTCATCTGGTCTTTGACAACCTGATTTTTATTCTTCTCAAGGATATGGCCAAGTTCATCCAATTCTGTGATCTCAAAGTCAGTAAACTTAAGAGGATCATGAACCTCAAAGTCCCTCTTGTCCACTCCCCTGTAGACGTTCATTGTAACTGGCTTGGACTTGGGGATGATGTAAACATCAGTGATAGTCTCAGGGGCTCTCCTGCTTGTTATAGTCCAGTTGTAGTGATCGATCCTTTCTTGTCTTATCTCAGCAGCCTTCCTATTCTTTTCATTCCTTCTTTTTCTTAGGGTAGTCATCTCCGCATTCTGAGCTACTTTGAACTTTAGGCCGACTTGTCCTTTTTTCCAGTGTCTTAGGATCGATTCCCAACTTATCAACTTCTTCAATAACCACCTTGACCAAGGCATCTTTGCTTCGCTGTTCTTCCTCAGCCTGTTTCTTGAGTCAGCCTTCTTTCTAAAGATAGGCGGTTAGTTGTTCTGGACTGAGCAAGTACTTTTTGTTGCCAATTACAAAGGGGATATTTACAGGCTCTGGTGTGATCATGATGCCTTTGCCCTTGTCCTGGACTGATGATGATGTTGATGTTGATATCATTGGTGTTGTTGTAGTGACTGGTGTTGTTGTCGTTGTTGCTGTTGTTGTTACTGATGGTGGGATTGAAGATATGGGTACTACAGATACTGGTTGATTTGGCTCCCCCTCAGTGTGAGAAGGATTTTCTTCATTTGATATCTCCCCCTCAACTGTTGCTAGAGCGTCAGTGAGAGCAAGAGGTGATGGAGTCACTGAGGGTTGTGGAGCTGCTTGACCCTTAAAGGCCTGATAAATCTCAGAGACCATAGAATTTATCTCTGATGTGTCTTTTTGAATGCCAGTTACTTTCTCCCCAAGAGTGGCCTTAGATAATTCAAGCGCAGTCATTCTAGGCCCGAGATTTCATGCCATAGAAGATGATGATTTAGCCAGATCAGTAACTTGTGCTTCCAAAGAGCCCAGTGTGGACTGAATAGCCTGAACTGAAGTGGTAAGACCCTGAACATTGGAGTTGTTTAGCATGGTGATCAGTTCATTGAGACTGGAAGAGTTCTTAATGTAATTTTCCATAGCCTCAAGCACTTTAGTGTTTAGTGCAGGGTCTTCCTTGACCGATTCCTTGATGTCATCAAGTTTGGTATGAGCATCCTGAAAGGTTTTGAGAAATTTCTTTAGGTGATCGTCCAGCTTGTAAAGATGGTCATAAATGAGATCTCTGTGATCATCATTATTTTCATAGTTAGCAACTACTTCAACTTTGAGATCAGCGTAGCTTGCAGCAGCTTCAACATGCTGATCCCATAGAGTATCAGTAACACCAGAAAATAGCTTCTGAGTAGCTCTCCTTAGCCACATAACCAGTTGTCATTCAGTGAGGGGAAGAACATTGTCATACTTCTTCAATTCCTCAGGACAGGAAGATTCTAAAGAGTCTGAAAAGTTAGATGATTCATCTTCAGGTTGGAAGGGTGACTCTTCAGGCTATTTTGGATTAGCGTCCATTTCTTCACCAGTAGAAAATACTTCCTCCTCACTGTCAGCATTAACCTCTTCATCAGAAAATAGGATGTCTTGAACATCAACAACACTAAGAAGACCAGGAGGGATTGTGGGTTCCGTATCAGCAGGTGGTTTTTGTCCCCCTGAGTCTTTGTCCCCCAAGGACCCCTCAGACACTGATGGGTGTTTCCCAGTGCCTTCTCTGGAGTCAGGATTGGTGATGAGCTCCATATCAGCGGGTTGTTTCTTTCCCTCTGAGTCTTTGTCCCTTCAATCACTGGTGGGTGTTTCCCAGTGCTATCCTTAGAAGTAGTGAGAGTAAGATCTGTATCAGTAGGCTATCTGTTTCCCCCTGAGTCTTTGGAATCAGCAGTTGTGCCCTCTGACAAAAGTTGTGATTAGCGAATGTCCTCATCAGGCTGTGTGGAAGACGCTCCCCTACCAGCGGGTTGTATGTTTCTCTCTAGATCTTGGGGAGTAGTCTTTGGGACCAAGGGCACTGATTGTGATGTATCAGTGTCCTTCGTTGTCATCTGGGTGGATGTTGCTTGGTCTCTTTTGGGTGGCTTGTCAGTCTAAGATTTTTTGTGTCTTTTAGGCTGTGTTCCAGAAGCCTCAGGGCCATGAGACTTGGGTTTAGTCTTAGTCCTAGTCTGAGACTTCCTCTTTCTCTTTTTGGGAGCAGGGTTTGGAGACACTGAGTCCCTTTGGTTGTTTACAGCAACCATGTGGGCCGTCAATTCTATTTCAGTTACTAAGGATGGGTTCTTTTGAAAATTTGAAGGACTCAAGGTGGCAGGTAAAGCGCCATGTTGAAAATCCTGAGTATAATTACAACCCAGTAACTCTTGTAAAGTACAAGAGACAAACCTAGGGTATAAAACGTATTTCACCCTAGTTTTGCTCTGCAGTTTGGTTACGAGATCACTGTAAATGATCTCTTCTATGTCAACATTAGTTCCAGTCATCAAGTAGTAGGCCATCATCAACTGAATAGAATTGATATGTTCAGTGGATGAATGGTTCCCGCCGAGAACTTGAATCACAAAAGTGAACAGGATCTTCCAAGTCACGGGAATGGAGTTCTTGGTGACTGGGGTTTTGTCCAAAACTTTGGGTCTAAAGCAATTTTACCCAACTCAGCCTTAACAATGGTTGGGTCAGGGTGAGCAACATATTTTCCCTGGTTATAGTCGGGCCCTGTTGAAGAGCAAAATGTTTTGTAGTCCAAGGTGACTGCTTGTTCCCCATTTAAAATAGAAAATCTGATGAGGAACTCCCTGAGGGGTCTAAGTCCAGTCTCATCAGTGGAGGGTGTCGGGTCATAGGCCACTGCAGTTGCCTAAAACTCCATGAGGAAGTTTTGGTACAGTATAGATGGGGAATTGGTAAAGACCTTTTTTCAGTGGGCAGTTTAGCAAAAATTTCATGATTCCCTTATACGATGGGCATCATGTGGGTATCCAAAATTGCCTATAACATTGTTCATTTTAAATTCAACACTTTCAAGACCGCCTACCCACTGTGGTGCAAACTGAAGACTTTGAGTTCTTGCCATTGCCATTCAGAAAAAGATTTAGGGTTTTTTGATTTTGACAAGAACAGTCAAAGAAGGTAATCCTTTTGAGAGTTTGCGATGAAAAACTTTGAATTTTGTTTGCAAAGATGAGTTTTTGCTTAAACTGGTTTTAAAACAAAGAACACCCAATTGTTTCTTGATTTTGAAAGTATTTTGACAGAGTTTGATTGCAGAAACAATTTATTTGTGTGTTTTTATGTTTTTGAGAAGGGTATTTATAGAGTGGTGAGGGTAATTTCTGCATATTTGAGGATTTGTAAAGTCATTTTTTGAAAAGGTTTCATTTACCTCATTTAATGGAGCCACTCCATTACCCGCAGTTTTCTCCCATTTTTCAAGGGAACAGTTGTAGTGCACAGTAAAAGTACATTTGCAGGGTTAAAATATCCTAAGGATATTTGTTGTAAGAGAGGGCAATAAATGCCAAGTGGGATGAGGTAAGGTGTATGGGGACCCATGACATGGATGACAGATGGGTTTTGAGACATATATTCCTATATTAAATTGGTATGTTTACCAACCTAGGACATTAAGTAACTGAAATACTTAGAGCATTTAGTTACTCATTTAATGCTCTTTATCCATTGTCAGTTACCCTGAACGAGTCTTACTCATTCAGTGAGAAAAGGTGTTTTTGGGGAATTTATTCAGGGACCATGAACCTTTCTCAAGGAGAACTTCCGAAATTAGGTTTGGTTATCAGGTTGCTGACTTTCAATATCAAGCATTCCCAATTCAGCTTTTAGTCTCCTGAAGGTAGGTTACTCCAAAGGTTTTGTAAAGATAACAGCTAGTTGATATTCAGTAGGGATGAAATGGAGTTCTATGTCTCCTTTCATGATGTGGTCCCTGATAAAATGATATCTGATATCAATGTGTTTGGTTCTTAGGTGAAGGACAGGGTTGTTGGAGATTGCAATAGCACTGGTGTTATCACAAAAGATGGGTACCATCTTGTAATGGATGTCATAGCCACTGACTTGACTTTTCATCCATAGTACATTGGCACAATACCCTACAGCTGCCATGTATTCAACTTCAGCTGAAGACATAGCCACTGATTGTTTCTTTTTAGTACTCCAACAGACAAGCTTTCCTCTAAGAAATTGACAGGACCCTGAGGTAATTTTGTATCCATGTTGCAGCCGGCATAGTCAAAGTCAAAATAACCTTTGAGGTCAAACCCTGAAAATTTAGAATAGTATAGTCCAAGGCTTAGAGTTCCCTTCAGGTATCTGAGGATTCTTTTGGCTACAGTGAGATGGGATTCCTTAGGATTAGACTGACATCTTGCAATTAAACATACTGAGAATTGTATGTCTGGTCTGGAAGCAGATAGATACATCACTGATCCTACAATCCCTCTAAAATGAGGCTGATTGATTGATTTGCCAGTGAGATCTGGTCTAAGGTTGTTTGGAGGGACCATTGGAGTCTTTACTGATGCACAATCAGAGATTTCATATTTCTTCAAGAGATTCCTGGTATATTTCTCTTGACTGATGGTGATTCCTTTATCAGTTTGCCTGATTTGTTTTCCAAATAAGTATGTGAGTTCACCCATCATGCTCATTTTAATTTTCTTTGTCATCAATTTTTCAAACTATTTGCAAAGTGTGTAATTTGTTGAGCCAAAGATGATGTCATCAACATAAACTTGGACTAGTATCACATCTTGTTTTGTCCTATAGATGAACAGGGTGTTGTCTATCTTTCCTTTGACAAACTTGTTTTGGATCAGGAAGGCTGAGAGAGTTTCATACCATGCTCTGGGATCTTGCTTTAGTCCATATAGGGCTTTGTCAAGCTTGCAAACATAGTTAGGGTACTCACTGCTCTCAAAGCCAGGAGGTTGCTGAACATAAACATCCTCTTTGAGTTCACCATTCAGGAAGGCACTTTTGACATCCATTTGGTAAACCTTGAAGTTCATGTATGTTTCATAAGCAAGGAAGATCCTGATGGCTTCCATTCTTGCAACATGAGCAAATGTCTCATCATAGTCAATGCCTTCTTGTTGACTGTAACCTTTGGCTACAAGTCTGGCTTACTTCTTAATGACAGTGCCATTTTCATCAGTTTTGCTTCTGAAACCCACTTCATTCCTATGACAATGACATCTTGAGGACATTTGATCAAGGTCATGACTTTGTTTCTATCAAACTGTTGAAGTTCTTCTTGTATAGCCTGAACCCAGCTAGGATGTTTCAGAGCCTTAGTGACACTTTTGGGTTCAACTTCTGAGAGAAAGTCTGCATATAGACACTCATTAGCTGAAGTTGCTGATAACTTAGCAGCCATGCTCCTTGTGAGCATGCCTGTTAATACGAATAAGCCGTAAAAACGTTTATTTATATTTTACGATCTTCTAATGTTTTGTCGATAACAAACGTAAAATCATATTAACGAAACAAATAAAATACGTAAATGGTTTGAACTAATAGTTTCTAACATATTCACATTTTCACATAAAACACTAAAACAAGTATAAGTGTTTTTATGATTTAAGTAATACATATGTACAACAACTAGTGTTTACATATTTGGATAAAATATACACATAACTAGTATGTAGTATATTGGGTAATATAAATGGGTAGAAACTTAAGTATCACAACCCATTGGGCAAATACATTAAATGTAGTTGGGTACAACCCAAAGCCCATAACCCATGGATCTTGACCCATAACCCATTGCATGACATCATGCTTATATCATACATGGATGATATCCATAACCCATGGATCAACCCATACCCAAGTGACTAAGTGCATTGCACTCAAAGATACATTGTATCTAGCCAAAGATCCATGGTTCAACCCATGACCCATGACCCATGACCCATAACCAAAATACCCATGGGCAAAGAGGAGCGTTCCACGGATCCCTAGCTTTGTGCTAGCCGGATCCCTTGTGGTAGGGATCCGTGGAACAGTAGGATTTTTCCTCTATAAATAGTGAGCCATTTCTTCATTATTTCTCACCCCTTTCTAACACACTTTCTCCTTGAGTTAAAAACTCACTAACCTCAGATCCAAGAGATCTATTTTTGTAGTTTTGTTTTTGTGTGATCTTTTAGGTTCCTCTTAAAGGCAAGATCACCACCTTTGAAGTCGAGCAAGCTCAATTCCATGAGTTGCCATGCTTCCTCATCATCAAGGCTACTGAAGTCTTCTTGTTGATGATTCCTTTCTTTCTTCTAAGAAGTGTAGTGTTGAAGACATTAGTGAAAGATGTCTCAAGTGTCAAGACAAAGATATTAGTGAAGGGTATCTATCGTCCATATCATAAGCAATTGTGGTAGGTGCTTAGAAGTCAAGACTAGAAGCATTAGTGAAAGGTGCTTAGAAGTCAAGACACAAGACATTAGTGAAGGGTGTCTTGTAGATCTAGTCAAAGCCATTAGTGAAAGGTGCCTTAGATGTACATTCTATATGGTGTGTTTCGATGTACAAGATAGACTAGTATTAGATCCAAGGATATTGATATCCTTGATGATGTTGTAAAGGAGTAGATCTCCTTTGGGATTAGTCGTTGGTGTAGTGTGGTAGTAGTTCCTCCATAACAATGGAACTAGGTGCTTAGCCTAGTACCTAATAAAGGGTAGGCGACGTTGTGTAGGTGTAGTTCACCTTGGAGTGAAAGAACTAGGACTTAGCCTAGTACCTTATAAAGGGTAGGCGACGTTGTGTAGGTGTGGTTCACCTTGGAGTGAAAGAACCCGGTGGTTAGCCTAGCACCGTATAAAGGGTAGGCGACGTTGTGTTAGGTGTGGTTCGCCTTGGTTTGAAAGAACTCGGTATTTAGCTTTGTACCGGAAAAAGGTTAAGCGACATTGTGAAGGCTTCTCTGCCATAAGGAGATTGGTGTAGTGTTTACGAACTCTCGAGTAGGTGACTCGGGGAGTGGAGTAGGGCAAGGAAGGTGTCCTTGTAGCCGAACCACTATAAATACTTGTGTCGTGGTGATGTGTTTCTTACTCTTTATCTTTCATTACACGTTTATATATCTATCTATCAACGTCCAACATAAACAACCAAATAGATTGACATAAGTCGATCTTAATATTCAAAAGGAAGTTTTAAATTGGTAAAACTATTCAACCCCCCCCCCCCCTTCTAGTTTTCCACAATTGGTATCAGAGCTTCGTTACCAAGTTTTTTAGAGTATGTTGTACTTTAAAAACTTGATACGATCCGTGTATGTTTGAAAACTACAAAGAAGGATTTTTTTTAAGTCATGTTTTAAAAAATCATTACAATGTTTATTGTTGGACAATGATAGAATGTTCTAACATTTTTCTTGTTAAGTATTCTCCATACGTGGATTTGGGTATCTTAGAAGATCATGAAGTATTTCGTGTCTATGGTTTCTAAAACCATAGAAAGGGAATATAACAAAGTATTTCGTGTCTATGGTTTCTAAAACCATAAAAAGGGAATATAACAAAGGATTTGGGTATCTTAAGTTTGGAATAATGTTTTAGGAAAACATAAACCATTCTATATATATTTCTATGTTGATCATGATGTAGTCAATTATCATTTGATGTTTATAGAAAGATCTTTAATATGTGAAAACGTATTTAGTTTATAGATATCATACTACCGTTCGGGCCATCATAATTCAGAGGTCATGTAGTAAACGTTCGAGGAGCTAGGACACTTTAAATCGTAAATCCAGCAACTCGTCGATACATTTTACTCAAATGAAACCCCTCACATGAAGCTCCCTACTATTGTAGCACTTAGTAAAGAAAACATATGTTTTGAGTGAAGATTGTTATAGCATAAAGTTTATCATATTTTAATAACTATCTAGTTTTTACAAGTTCTCGTCGTTTCATAAATATAATTACCATAGTTAACGATCTTGGGCAAACAAGCCTTGAGGCTTTAGCCATGGCCTTGCCGTGACTTTGGTCTTGACTACCATGGTCTTGAGACTTAGCTTTGGCCTTATCTGTAACCGTGGTCTTGGCTTATGGCCATTAGGCCTCTTGGTTTGCTTTTAGTTGTGACAAAAGTATAGTTATGAGACTATATTTACGGCAGTTTCTGTTTTTGAAAGATTATGGCCTATTTATGAGTTTTCAAGGTCCGAGCTTCTTAAATAATGAAGGAAAACGTTGTTCCGGACAACTTTCGTGTTTTAACTTTTTGATGAAACGGACTAGAAGGGCCTCAAAAAAAATTCGGAATTTAGGCAGAAAGCTATTTTGGCAGTTTCATATTTTAGTTTCGCTAATTTCTTTTTATCATAACTTTTGACTCGTGTGTCCGTTTCGGGTGATTCAAATTGCTACGTTTTTTGTTTAATATTATCTACAAGAATATGAAAAGTATCAGATTTATATGTGGTCGATTTTATGGAAACTTTGTAAAAAAGTTTAGCATTTAAACACTTACTAACCCAAATTTAACATATAGGTTCTTATAACTTGTTTTAAAGATTTTTGTACATCATGATCCAACATATGAGCATATATAGCATAGATTTAAGAATATGAAACATGTAAATGATGTAGATCAAGAGTGGTGGTTAGTTATTCTTACAACTTTTGGCTTTCAACTTAAGAAAGGAACATCAAAGATCAAGAGCTAGAACAAGAACTAGTAACCCTAGCTTCCAAATTCTTCAACCTCTTGATACTAAGTTGAGATGACTTGGGAAAGCACTTGAAGTCTTCTACTAGAACACTTCTTGTGTGGCTTGGAGATCACCAATGGAAGGAAGGAATTAGGACTTGGATCAATCAAAGCTTAACATGAACTTTGGAATTGATATGGAGCTTATGTTTCTTGAATAAAACTTGAAGTAAAAAGCAAATGAAGTGTGTTTTGTGTATGTTGATGGTATGAACGACCTAAGGAGAGGGGAGGGGTTTATATAAGGTCTTGAGGAGGTTAGGAAGGTGTTAGGAAGGTGTAAATGAGGAGGTGTAAGTTTAGGATATTTTTGGAAGCTTAGCTTAGAAGTTTACTTACATATGAATGTATCCTAAAGTCCAAGGCTTATCACTTAGGCACATGGCATGGTTAATCACCTATATACACGTTCATATCATAGTTAGGGTGACTAGGTACTTATTTTTGGTATTATCTTGTTTTACGGAGGTCGTTTAGTCTCGATAACCGCTAACAGTAAATGGTAAAATCATAAAACTTAAAAACGGGTATCGTAAAAATACAAAACTTGTAGGAGTGATGAAACTCATCATTATACTCCATCTAAAAATATAAAATTGGTGATAAGTCTCATTGGGTGCAAAAACGCTGCTTAAAGCTGGAAATACGGGTCAAAAACGCGTAATTCGCAGTTTATCGGAAAAGAACGAAATTTCAGGGAAACGACCGTGAATTTATTTAGAGTAGACTAAAATTAGTTTAAAAGTGATATGAGATGTCGAAATGTGGTTTTCGTCATACGCGGGATAACTTAACAGTTATTTGTGAAGTTTAAAAGTTACGCGATTTATGCAAAAATGTAGAACTTAAAGGTTAATTCCTTTATGGTCAAAGGAGGAGGGAAATATGTTTGACTTTTCCAAAAAATGTAAAAGTGTCAAAAACATATTAGAAACACAGTGCAGGAATCGTTAAGTCTGTATGTAAGTAGAATTGTTTAAAACGTAAGTTTAGTTTTGTCAGCGCAGGGTTTATTTGGTAACATAAAAATAAATCTTAAAAATTCTCAAATTAATTATGAGTGATCTAAAAATTTATCTGATGCGAGGAAAATTGTCAGGGTTGATTTTCGTTAAGCGCGTGATGTTTAAACGGTGGACCGTCCAAAACGAAACTTTAAAACGATGTTTTCTTAATAACTTTTGCGAAAATGATCTAACGATTGTCGAACTCTCAGGTCATTACTAAAATAATTTATCTTACGAGAATGTGAAATAAAAATTTTAGGGGATGAATAGTGAAAGTGAATAGTAAATGTGAATAGTAAAAGTGAATAGTAAATTCTCGGAAATGAAAAGTAACCTAAAAATGCGGGTGGTTACAGTCTCACCCCCTTAATGGGAATTCTGTCCCGGAATTCAGGGTGTGTTACCCGATGTTGAATTGTCTAGGGAAATGTGGATGTATGCGCCGAGTTCTAATCTTTGCGTTCTCAAGTTTATGGTCAGAGAATGTGTTATATACCATGTGGCTTAAGTTGATAATCTAAAGGGTTTTGTTAAAATCTTATAGAGTCCAATATACCTAAAGTTTGGCTTTTCCCGATTCTCAAAACGAATCATATTTTATTGTATCGAGGCTATCAATAAAACCTTTATTTCTAACATGAAGTTTTTGGTGATAGTGTGCGCCATGGAGCCTAATTTGTATTTGTATGGTTTCCTTAATTGTTTCGTGGGTGATCTCTGAACACCTTAGTCCAGCAAATGGTTAACTAACACTTTCGTCTATATAGTGTCTCAAATGGAATAGTTTTGTTGTTGTTAGGGTAACTGTTGTTAATCAAAGGTGTAAGATATTGTTGATGTGAAATAGTTTATAATGATGTGATAATTGTTGTTGTAGGGAAAGTCTTGCTAGTGGCAAGTGGTTATCCAAACCATTTCCAAAGTTGATCACGTCTTAGGTGGTTTCGGGATTAAGGTCATATCTTATAGTGTTTATGTCAACTAGTGTTTGAAGGAAATGTGATACTGTGAAGTTTTACATACTGAATTTTAATGAGGTTCAGATAATGATGTGACATGTTGATGATTAGAAGAGTGTAGCTTACACTTACCATTATTCTTAGGTAGAGATGTCATGTTTGTTTTAAAATCAAAAGTGAATTGTAAAGGATTATGGCGGCATGATATCCTTGAAACCGAATCAGGCTAGTACTTCTAAGAAATGACGAGAAGATTTGATGAATGTAGAGAACGTTACTGAACTTCAACTTTTGTAGATGATGAGTCAGTTTATCTTTTGGAAATCCCATTTGTTGTATTCCCATTAGGAAAATCGATAGTTTGTGACGGGTTTCATGTAAAACAATATCATATAAGGTTTATAAGATAATTCCTAGAGACTTTGTATAACTTACAATGTCTGTGAAGTAAATTAGACCATTGTGTACCTCACAATGTCTTGAGAAATGATGGAGAGATCATTGTGTAACCCACAATGTCTTGTGAAATGACAGAGAGATCATTGTGTACTCACAATGTCTAGGGAATAATAGAGACCATTGTGCAACTCACAAGGTCTGAGAAATAGTTGAGACCACTGTTTCACTCACAGTGTCTGAGGATATAAGAGAGACCACTGTAGGATTTACAGTGCCTGAGAATGTAATAGAGACCACTGTAGGATTTACAGTGTCTGAGAATGTAATAGAGACCACTGTAGGATTACAGTGTCTGAGAATGTAATAGAGACCACTGTAGGATTTACAGTCTCTGAGAATGTAATAGAGACTACTGTATATCACAGTGTCTTGAAATATGAATGAGACCATTTTATCTCACAATGTCTAGGAAGTAGGAAAGACCATTGTAATCAGTTACAATGTCTTGGATACAGTTTCGTAATCTTAAAATGCACGAGTAGATAAATGATTGGGAGATTGGAAAAAAAATGATTGTGCCGTAATGCCTTAGAATAGGCATACGCAGATATGTTGAGTACTTTGTTTAGCTAAAATGATTGAAAATATGTCAAGTGTATATATCAATATACTAGTATGTTTGTGTAGCTTAAAATGCCTAAAAGTCACATAATCGTCTGGAGGATGGAAGGCACGGAGAACGGAAGGCTATAAAATGTTTTTGTTAGAAAAAGTAGTTATAGTTTAAGTCTCGATTAGACCCGTTTCTCTATAATTGTGGCTCTGATACCCATCTGTAACACCCCCAATTTCGAGATACGCAGCGGAATTCAAACTGGGTGTTACTTCATGGCACAACAGTCATAACAATAGAAAACGAACTCTAATGGAGTCGTTTTAAAAGAATTATCATTCGATTTATATAAATATCAGAGTTTACAAAGATGAGGTCCCAGATGGTTCCAAGTTTACAAAATACATTAAATTGATTTTCGAATGATAATAAAATTTATAGCCTTCTTGATCTAGTCCTTGCTCTTCCGTGCCAGCTTCCGACATTATGGACCTGAAATACATGCTTAAAACTGTTAACACAAAGGTTGAGTGAAATTCATAGAGTTTAGGAAATCAGTTGAACACATAATGTTTGTAGTGTGAGTTATAAATTCACACTAATGGTTTGAAAACAAAACAGTTATTATTCACTAAGCATCATGCAATCAAGGCGTTAACTTGCTGTCATATAATAGTAACCGATGCCCCAAGTAGGTAAAATTTGCCGTTTTACCTGATGTACTCAAATATAGTGCGTTTGTTTACCGGATCCTGGTCAAACAAACGGGATTCGTCAATCCCAATAGATCTATCCACAATATTCGCGCTCACTTCACTCGTGATTAATGATTCATGATTTAGGGACTTAAGATTGGAAAATGCGGTAACTTAGTGCAAGTAAAATAATCAGATAAGTATAGAATTTGAAAGCAATGTGTTCGGTTTAAAATAAAGCATGTATCTCCCCCAAGGGTTTGTAAAACAATTAAGTAATAGAAAGTGGGGCTATGAACTCACCATAGTGTAAATGATGTTAAGTACTTTAACGGATGATGGATAAGTCGGAAAACTCCTACGTGCAACCTAGAAATAAAATGTTGCGTCTTAAGTTTGGAATAATCTTTTAGGAAAACATAAACCATTCTATATATATTTCTATGTTGATCATGATGTAGTCAATTATCATTTGATGTTTATAGAAAGATCTTTAATATGTGAAAACGTATTTAGTTTATAGATATCATACTACCATTCGGGCCATCATAATTCAGATGTCATGTAGTAAACGTTCGAGGAGCTAGGACACTTTAAATCGTAAATCCAGCAACTCGTCGATACATTTTACTCAAATGAAACCCCTCACATGAAGCTCCCTACTATTGTAGCACTTAGTAAAGACAACAGTTTTGAGTGAAGATTGTTATAGCATAAAGTTTATCATGTTTTAATAACTATCTAGTTTTTACAAGTTCTCGTCGTTTCATAAATATAATTACCATAGTTAACGATCTTGGGTAAACAAGCCTTGAGGCTTTAGCCATGGCCTTGCCGTGACTTTGGTCTTGACTACCATGGTCTTGAGACTTAGCTTTGGCCTTATCCGTAGCCGTGGTCTTGGCTTATGGCCATTAGGCCTCTTGGTTTGCTTTTAGTTGTGACAAAAGTATAGTTATGAGACTATATTTACGGCAGTTTCTGTTTTTGAAAGATTATGGCCTATTTATGAGTTTTCAAGGTCCGAGCTTCTTTAATATTGAAGGAAAACGTTGTTCCAGACAACTTTCATGTTTTAACTTTTTGATGAAACGGACTAGAAGGGCCTCAAAAAAATTCGAAATTTAGGCAGAAAGCTATTTTGGCAGTTTCATATTTTAGTTTCGCTAATTTCTTTTTATCATAACTTTTGACTCGTGTGTCCGTTTCGGGTGATTCAAATTGCTACGTTTTTGTTTTAATATTATCTACAAGAATATGAAAAGTATCAGATCTATATGTGGTCGATTTTATGGAAACTTTGTACAAAAGTTTAGCATTTAAACACTTACTAACCCAAATTTAACATATAAGTTCTTATAACTTGTTTTAAAGATTTTTGTACATCATGATCCAACATATGAGCATATATAGCATAGATTTAAGAATATGAAACATGTAAATGATGTAGATCAAGAGTGGTGGTTAGTTATTCTTACAACTTTTGGCTTTCAACTTAAGAAAGGAACATCAAAGATCAAGAGCTAGAACAAGAACTAGTAACCCTAGCTTCCAAATTCTTCAACCTCTTGATACTAAGTTGAGATGACTTGGGAAAGCACTTGAAGTCTTCTACTAGAACACTTCTTGTGTGGCTTGGAGATCACCAATGGAAGGAAGGAATTAGGACTTGGATCAATCAAAGCTTAACATGAACTTTGGAATTGATATGGAGCTTATGTTTCTTGAATAAAACTTGAAGTAAAAAGCAAATGAAGTGTGTTTTGTGTATGTTGATGGTATGAACGACCTAAGGAGAGGGGAGGGGTTTATATAAGGTCTTGAGGAGGTTAGGAAGGTGTTAGGAAGGTGTAAATGAGGAGGTGTAAGTTTAGGATATTTTTGGAAGCTTAGCTTAGAAGTTTACTTACATATGAATGTATCCTAAAGTCCAAGGCTTATCACTTAGGCACATGGCATGGGTAATCACCTATATACACGTTCATATCATAGTTAGGGTGACTAGGTACTTATTTTTGGTATTATCTTGTTTTACGGAGGTCGTTTAGTCTCGATAACCGCTAACAGTAAATGGTAAAATCATAAAACTTAAAAACGGGTATCGTAAAAATACAAAACTTGTAGGAATGATGAAACTCATCATTATACTCCATCTAAAAATATAAAATTGGTGATAAGTCTTATTGGGTGCAAAAACGCTGCTTAAAGCTGGAAATACGGGTCAAAAACGCGTAATTCGCAGTTTATCGGAAAAGAACGAAATTTCAGGGAAACGACCGTGAATTTATTTAGAGTAGACTAAAATTAGTTTAAAAGTGATATGAGATGTCGAAATGTGGTTTTTGTCATACGCGGGATAACTTAACAGTTATTTGTGAAGTTTAAAAGTTACGCGATTTATGCAAAAATGTAGAACGTACAAGGTTAATTCCTTTATGGTCAAAGGAGGAGGAAAATATGTTTGACTTTTCCAAAAAATGTAAAAGTGTCAAAAACATATTAGAAACACAGTGCAGGAATCGTTAAGTCTGGATGTAAGTAGAATTGTTTAAAACGTAAGTTTAGTTTTGTCAGCGCAGGGTTTATTTGGTAACATAAAAATAAATCTTAAAAATTCTCAAATTAATTATGAGTGATCTAAAAATTTATCTGATGCGAGGAAAATTGTCAGGGTTGATTTTCGTTAAGCGCGTGATGTTTAAACGGTGGACCGTCCAAAACGAAACTTTAAAACGATGTTTTCTTAATAACTTTTGCGAAAATGATCTAACGATTGTCGAACTCTCAGGTCATTACTAAAATAATTTATCTTACGAGATTGTGAAATAAAAATTTTATGGGATGAATAGTGAAAGTGAATAGTAAATGTGAATAGTAAAAGTGAATAGTAAATTCTCGGAAATGAAAAGTAACCTAAAAATGCGGGTGGTTACAGTAATATAACCTCACAAAAAAGTCTACAAAGGTTAAACCTTTTTGTCGCGTCAAAACATGCATTTTTGTAATTCTGTGTCAGATCCACGGAGCCAGTTTACACTGGACGGATCCCTTAAGCAAGGGATCCGTGGGATCCGTGGTACAGAAGACAGTTTTTTTCTGAATTTCAAAAATTCATAACTAATTAACCGTAAGTCGTTAGAAGTCGTGCCACCTATCGTTTTAAAGGTATTTGAGTCTACTTTCATTTAAAAATGATTTCATAAACTGATTCAAAATAAAAATTTACAGAATCATTGATTTATAATAGAAAGTCATTTTTTGGTCATAACTTTTGCATAAACTTTTGATCTAATTGGAGACGGATGTTTTCATCTTTGAATAACAATGTGTCCTCTTTTCAAATTAAGGTTTTGATCACATTTATAAAAGAAACTGATCAAGCTTGGTATACATGTTTAACACAAAGTGATGAAAAGAACTTTCGTATGCTATGCTAAATGATAAATTATCTTCCTTGCATTACTTGATTATTTGCTTATCTCAAATAGCTTTTGTGCTTGTTTGATTGAATAACATATGTGGTTTCCTTACCTTGCTATTCATTCTATTGCTTGTCGATTTAGTAATATTCTACTAATCAATGTGCTACATGAAGGGGTGTTTTGGGATAACATCTAGTTGTGTCGAAAATGTTAGTTTTATAAGTTGAAAAATGTTTAAAACATATAACACACTAAATTGATTTTTGATTGAGTTTGTCATGTGTGCAACATAATGTTTTATGTGCTTATATGATTTCTTGTATCGTTTTCTAAAAACAACAAGAATGTACATCGGATCATAACCTACACTTGTGTTGATGATGTACTCTCCCGTTTTCCTTTACATGATCGCTCTCCAAGCTTCATAGTAGGATTGACAACTTGATTATTTCATCCGATATACTCAAGTAAATTATTTTGCAACGCAAATATAATTGTTCATATCCGAAAGTCCAAACTCTAGCTTTTCAACAACATATGTTGAACTAGCTCATCCAACCATATTTTTTTTGTTCACCATATGGACAACTTTTAATTATTTCTTTTTACACATTCGTCACCTTAGTTGTTTCAAGTATAATATTAATAAAAACTAAGCAAAGTATCATCATTGTTACTCTTCGATAGGCCATTGTAGGAATATACATTTTCCTAACTTGAGAATGAATACTGGAGAACTTATGGCACTAGAAACTCAATTTGACCTAACGGTTGAATTGCTTCCTTGATAGAAGTTGGGTATGTGGAATCACCCGTAAAAATGGTCGTGTTTAGCCATAATTGAGCACCGCTAGTAATAGTCTCATATTCATTCTCTCACTTGAGAAATTTATACTCCTATGTTTTCCTAAAGTAAGTTTACAATGAAAATACTTTGCATTGTCTTAGGATTACTAATCAAACAAGTCGTAAAATTAATTTTTCTTTTAGTTAATCACAACCACTTGCCTCATCAATCGATTATCTTGCTTTGATCGAGAAGAGCTACATGACTTCACGGATGAAGTTCATTGTATGCTAATCACCATCATTAATGACTATACATAGCTCATTGCTTCCATTTACCAAAACAACAAATCCGGATGAAGTATAGGATTTTCTTGAACTAGCACCTCACAACTCTATTGTCGTGAATACTATCAATTACTCTTTTCTTTCTTGACATATACCTTGCACGCCATTGTTAATACAAACGATTTACTAATCTAGATCGTAAATATGTTTTGAGTTTCTTGAATAGTACTTGTTAAGTTTGATAAACCTCTTTGTTATTTGTGAGCTCGACCTCATTCGATATCTTAGTGTTAGAACCTCTTAAACTTGAAATATGATGCATTGTCAAAGTCATTGCATACCTTTTGTAAAGGTTCTGCTTAGCAGATAGACGGATCCCAAAAGTTGTACTAGACGGATCCCTACCCTTAGGGAACCGTGGGATCCGGCAAACAGAAAATGCAATTGCAATCATTGTATTTCAAACATATCCCTAGAACACCTTACACTAATCTAAACATAGTGTCTTAAGGCAAATCAAGTCCTTATCAAGTTAAGTAGATCTTTTCTACTCACACATAACTCACCTAGATCACACTCAAAGACGTTTGTAGATCTATCGTTTCATTTTAATCCATCACTCTTCCGCTCTTAAGCTCACACATCATTTTTCACTTGATCCCTCACATCTAGTCTTAGAAATCTGTCGATTATGGCAAAATTGATCATAAATCATCCTTTCCTCAAAATTGATCAAAGTTGATCAAATTCTAGTTTTCCCATCTCAAAACCTTTAGGATATTTTCCAAAACACTATCCTAAACCTGATCTCTAGGATCATTTAGCTTCAATTGACACTCTCATCCTTAGTGTCATCCTTGCTCATCCATTGGTACTCATGAAAGTTCCAAATCCTTCCATAAAAGACAATCATTAACTACATCACTCATTACCTTCAAGTACTTAAGCACCCCTTCATTTAAGACACTTAAGAGGATTGAAACACTCAAGATGATATAGATCTTAGATCTTAGAAACATCATTTCCACTCTTTCATAGCTGCTGAGAGTCGGATCCCTAGGATTAGCCTAGACGGATCCCTCTAAGGAGGGAACCGTGGGATCCGGATGACAGTCTATGTCAATTCTTGCTAAAACAATCATTTCAACTCATCTATCTAACTCAAACACTCCATCTCATCTTAAATGAGTTCCTAGATCAGTACAAACTCTGAAGTTGACTCTTGTGCATGTTAATCATCACATTCTAATGAATCTTAGTGGCTTAAGGCTTGAATGCATTTGCCAAATTTCTTGCTTTATAAACCACTTTGTTAGGACCTCCATAGTCATCACCTTCTTCCTAACTTTCAGCACTTTAGAAACCCTTGCAAACCTCTTGAAATCATCACATCATGAGGAAAACCCCAAGTAGTAACTTATCCACCAAAGAACCACCCATGCAAAAGGCACGTGTTATACACGAAATCTCTTCAACCGAATCATCTCCGGTCAAGCCAACAAATGATAGGATCCTTCCTCATCCAATCAAACCAATTCCTAAAAGGATAGTACCCATAAAACTACCAATGCCAAACACCACCATACCTCCTAGGCCAAACAATATTATCTCCACTAAACCATCACCATTGGTTCCTAGAGCTATTTCATTTACATCCCCACTATCATCACCACACCTCTACAATTTAGAGGACTTGCCTCCTAGGCCGTCTCATCCGCTTCCGCCGACAACATTCTCCTCATTAGGAGGAATAATGGTTCAAAATCAAGGTGTTGAGTCAACACTTGCTCCGGCTTCATTTTCGCCGTTTCCATCATATAATCCCATTTGGATTATGAGAAATCATCAAAGTCAACCACCCGATCATATGGAAGTTGACACTTCACACTTCTCTACCACCAGCATCATTCTTGGTTGAGTCATTCTCAAATGTACCTCCACCAATCCCTCCATCGTTTGAAGCTCCACAAGCCGCTTCACTTGATCCTTCGCATCAAGCCATTTCATTTCTTCCACCACCACTACCTAGCCATGACAAATATTGCTATCATTGTCAACATGTTGAAAGTTTGATACATGAAGTACGAGAAGACCAACGTTTCATGTTCTATCATCTCCTCGAACGTTTCGACGAGATTAAACCTAAACAAAACTTGAGCTAGAAGATTGTAGTGGTGTCCTAGCATCAAGCGTTAGTTGGTCTAGAAATTCCTAGTCATGTATTGTCTATTTGTTTTAGTCATGTATATCATAACTCTTGTTTTATTAAATGATATTACATGCTGATTTTATACATCAGCCAGACGGATCCCTTTAGTTTGCCTAGACGGATCCCTACTAGGTGGGAACCGTGGGATCGGTGAGACAGGAAAATATTTTCCTACTAACTTGGACCACATTTGCAGGAAATTGTGAATTATACTTGTTTTCTAACCCTTATTTTGCAGTTATTCAATTAACACATGAAGAATTTGACACCCTAAAGCTAGGGGGAGCTTGGTGTCAAAACAATACGTTGCAAAATTACTTGAAATCTTAGATTTATATTTCATGACTTCCCGTTGCAAAATTGCAATCATCTAGGGGGAGCACACCCGTCACATAGACGTAATCTTTTGCAAAAGTTAGTTGCAAATGAACTAGATTAGAATTAGTTTCTTGACGCCCTTACTTAGGGATGGACTCGTCCAGGGGGAGTAACGAGGAGATCCTTTCCCGTTACTTGCTCTCTATTTCATTTTACTTTTACTTCTTTCACATGTTTTTCTTAAAAACGATGTGTTGCTTTCCTTCAAACACTTTTTGTTTCGACAAAAAGGGGGAGAAGAAAGTAAAAACTACAAATTCAAACTTTTACGAATTTTAGCTTTTCCTTAAAATGATTTTATGTTTTGTCATCAACAAAAAGGGGGATATTGTTAATACAAATAAGCCGTAAAAATGTTTATTTATATTTTACGATCTTCTAATGTTTTGTCGATAACAAAGGTAAAATCATATTAACGAAACAAATAAAATACGTAAATGGTTTAAACTAATAGTTTCTAACATATTCACATTTTCACATAAAACACTAAAACAAGTATAAGTGATTTTATGATTTAAGTAATACATATGTACAACAACTAGTGTTTACATATTTGGATAAAATATACACATAACTAGTATGTAGTATATTGGGTAATATAAATGGGTAGAAACTTAAGTATCATAACCCATTGGGCAAATACATTGAATGTAGTTGGGTATAACCCAAAGCCCATAACCCATGGATCTTGACCCATAACCCATTGCATGACATCATGCTTATATCATACATGGATGATATCCATAACCCATGGATCAACCCATACCCCAAGTGACTAAGTGCATTGCACTCAAAGATACATTGTATCTAGCCAAAGATCCATGGTTCAACCCATGACCCATGACCCATAACCAAAATACCCATGGGCAAAGAGGAGCGTTCCACGGATCCCTAGCTTTGTGCTAGCCGGATCCCTTGTGGTGGATCCGTGGGATTCGGGAAACAGTAGGATTTTTCCTCTATAAATAGTGAGCCATTTCTTCATTATTTCTCACCCCTTTCTAACACACTTTCTCCCTGAGTTAAAAACTCACTAACCTCATATCCAAAAGATCTATGTTTGTAGTTTTGTTTTTGTGTGATCTTTTAGGTTCCTCTTAAAGGCAAGATCACCACCTTTGAAGTCGAGCAAGCTCAAGTCCATGAGTTGCCATGCTTCCTCATCATCAAGGCTACTGAAGTCTTCTTGTTGATGATTCCTTTCTTTCTTCTAAGAAGTGTAGTGTTGAAGACATTAGTGAAAGATGTCTCAAGTGTCAAGACGAAGATATTATTGAAGGGTATCTATCGTCCATATCATAAGCACTTGTGGTAGGTGCTTAGAAGTCAAGACTAGAAGCATCAGTGAAAGGTGCTTAGAAGTCAAGACACAAGACATTAGTGAAGGGTGTCTTGTAGATCTAGTCAAAGCCATTAGTGAAAGGTGCCTTAGATGTATATTCGATATGGTGTGTTTCGATGTACAAGATAGACTAGTATTAGATCCAAGGATATTGATATCCTTGATGATGTTGTAAAGGAGTAGATCTCCTTTGGGATTATTCGTTGGTGTAGTGTGGTAGTAGTTCCTCCATAGCAATGAAACTAGGTGCTTAGCCTAGTACATAATAAAGGGTAGGCGACGTTGTGTAGGTGTAGTTCACCTTGGAGTGAAAGAACTAGGTACATAGCCTAGTACCTTATAAAGGGTAGGCGACGTTGTGTAGGTGTGGTTCACCTTGGAGTGAAAGAACCCGGTGGTTAGCCTAGCACCGTATAAAGGGTAGGTAACGTTGTGTTAGGTGTGGTTCGCCTTGGTGTGAAAGAACTCGGGATTTAGCTTTGTACCGGAAAAAGGTTAAGCGACGTTGTGAAGGATTCTCCGCCATAAGGAGATTGGTGTAGTGTTTACGAACTCTCGAGTAGGTGACTCGGGGAGTGGAGTAGGGCAAGGAAGGTGTCCTTGTAGCCGAACCACTATAAATACTTGTGTCGTGGTGATGTGTTGCTTACTCTTTATCTTTCATTACACGTTTATATATCTATCTATCAACGTCCAACATAAACAACCAAATAGATTGACATAAGTCGATCTAAATATTCAAAAGGAAGTTTTAAATTTGTAAAACTATTCAACCCCCCCCCCTTCTAGTTTTCCACAATGCCTTTAGTGGGTTCACCAATGATGTTTACAAGCTCAATGTCTTGAGATCTTGTCCACTTACTTTGTGGTCTAGGATTTGAGCTTGATGAGGTCACTGGGAGCTCAGGAATGGGTTCAGGGGCTGGAGCAACGGAAAAATGAGGATCATTTGATGAGGTGGTTTGTTGTTCAGGTTGAGATTCTTGAATTTCAGGTTCCTGAACATTTGGTTTAGTGTGACCTATCCCAGTAGGGATTTATGGTGTATAAATGAATTCACTGATGGTTGGTTGAGGAAGGTTGTGAGGCAAAATGTAATATGAGATATCAGTATCAGCTTGATATGAGGAATTATTTTTAGAGTTGAACTCATCAGGAGGGTATCTAGATGAGTCATCAATTCCTATTTCTTCCACTGAAGTATTGGTGAACCTGATGCTTTCAGTGCTCTCATCGAAGGTGACATGGAAGGTTTCCTCAACTTTTTGTCTTCTGGTGTTAAACACCCTGAAGGCTTTAGATATCAGTGAGTAACCTAAGAAATATCCATCATCAGCTTTTGCATCAAATTTGCCTAAGTGATCCTTGTGATTGTGAATGAACACAAGACACCCAAACACATGAAA
Source organism: Chrysanthemum seticuspe (assembly GCA_019973895.1). Lineage (NCBI taxonomy): Eukaryota > Viridiplantae > Streptophyta > Magnoliopsida > Asterales > Asteraceae > Chrysanthemum > Chrysanthemum seticuspe. The sequence continues at coordinate 266,072,949 of BPTQ01000006.1, read as the reverse complement.
GTAGCTGATATCAGGAAGTCTTCCTTTGAAAATCTCATACTGGGTTTTGTTATGCCTTTTGACAATGATTGACCTATTTTGGGTGTAACAGGTTGTTTTAACAGCTTCGGTCCAGAAGTGCTTTGAGAGTGCTGAGCCATTTAACATGGTTATAGCAGCCTCAATGAGAGTTCTGTTTTTCCTTTTAGCTACCCTATTTTGTTCAGGGGTATAAGAAGATGAGAAATTTTGGGAAATTCCTTTTTCATCACAGAAACTCTCAAGCTCTTGATTTCTGAACTCAGTACCATTGTCAGTTCTAATTAGTTTAACTGTAATGTCATTCTGGTTTTCAATCTTCCTGATGAATGACATTATGGTTTCAGCTGTCTGACTCTTTTTGGAAAATAAGTATACCCAAGTGTATACTTCTCATGCTGGATTGATCTTCGACTGACAGGTTTAAACAGATCCATATGCAAGAGGCGAAGGCAGCTTTTGATGGAGAAATTTTATTTTGTTTTGAATGATGCTTTGTGATGTTTGCCTTTTTCACAGACAGAGCATGGTTTACCTTTTTCAAATACCAGTGATGGTAAACCAAGGACTTTGTTTTGTTTTGCCAAGTTGTTACTACCTCCGTCCCAAAATAATTGTCCTCATTTGACTTTTTAAAGTCTTAATTTCTCAACTTTGATTCTTAATATTTTTGTATGTGTTGTATAATACTTGATGAAAATTACACCAATGAAAAACCATTATATAGTCAATCCATTCATATATTTTGCATCAATTATTATATAATATAAACAAAAATATATAAGATCAAAGTTAGGAAATTAAGACTTTAAAAAGTCAAATGAGGACAATTAATTTGGGACGGAGGGAGTAATATACTTGAAGTTTAAGTTAGAGAGTCTCTTGCGCCAGAGCCAGTTGACAGTTTCAGTGGCTTTGGCAAAGAGACAAGTTCCATTCTGAGAGAGATTTGACATGTTAAGCACATATAGATCATCTCTCCTAGGAGCTATAAGAACAACTTATTTGTTGGCATTGAAAATAATACCTTGTTTATCATTGAACTGCACTATGTATTTTGCATCACACAACTGACTGACACTGATAAGATTATACTTTAGACCATTGACATAAGCTATTCTAGAGAAAACTATTCCATTACAATTTACTGAACCATAACCTTCAGTGGGACATGATGAGTTATCACCAAATACTACCTTGGGTCCTGGTTTCTTTGCATATTTATACAGATACTCCTTCAGACCAGTCATACTCTTTGAACATCAACTATCTAGATGCCAAATAGGCTCCCTCGCGTGTCTCTGCACAAATAGTAAACTGAATTAGTTTCTCTTGCTAACCCACTTATTAGTGGGATTGGGTCTGATGGTCTGCTTAAACTTAGGAATGGACTCATGGTCAGTGGATGAGTGAAGTGTGCTACCATAGGTTTTGCATTTGCTTACCGAGGAAGACTCAGTGATGCGGGGTTGTTTTGAACTTTTCCTTGCTTGTATGACCCTATCATGCTGAGATGTCTCATGAGCTGGATTTCAACATATTTCACAGCAAGAGTTCATGAGACAGTCATCAGAATGATGATCATTAAAGTTGTGGAAAACGTAGAGGGGGGTGGGGTGAATACGTTTCCGTTTCAAACTTAAAACTTTTGTATCAATTATAGTATAAACCATTGTGTTAATACAAATAAGCCGTGAAAACGTTTATTTATATTTTACGATCTTCAAATGTTTTGTCGATAACAAATATAAAATCATTTTAACGAAACAAATAGAGTACATAAATAGTTTGAGTTAATAGTTTTCTAACACACTTACAATCTCACATAAAACACTAAAACAAGTATAAGTGATTTTATGATTTAGATACATATGTACAACAACTAGTGTTTACATATTGGGTTAAACATATACTTAAACTAAGTATACTAAAATGGGTAAAAACTAAGTGTATGCTAAATTGGGTAAATACAAGTATATACTAAATGGGTAAATACTAGCAAATGGTTTTGACCCATAACCCATGGTTTTATATATACCACTTAACCAAGTTCATTGTATCCTTAAGATACATTGTATCTAGAAAGAAAACCATGGATCAACCCATAACCCATGACCCATGACCCTTAACCAAAAATACCCATGGGCAAAGAGGAGCGGACCACGGATCCCTAGCTTTGTGCTAGCCGGATCCCTTGTGGTAGGGATCCGTGGGATCCGGGGAAACAGAAGAGAATTTCCTCTATAAATAGAGAGCCATTTCTTCCTCTCTATGTGTGCTATATATATAAACTTCCCCAAAGTATTCTAACCCTCTAACCTCAGATCTAAGTGATCTATGTAGTTTGTCTTTTGTTTTTGTGTGATCTACTAGGTTCCTCCTAAAGGAAAGATCACCACCTCTTGAAGACGTGCAAGCTCAAAGTCCATGAGTTGCCATGCTTCGTCATCATCAAGACTACTAAGGTTATCTTGTTGATAGTTCTTCCTTTCTCCATAGATGTTGGGTTGAAGGCATTAGTGAAGAATGCCGAAAGTGTCAAGATGAAAGCATTAGTGAAAGGTGCTCATCATTCGTGTCAAAGCATTACTGAAGGATGCTAAAGGTGTCAAGACGAAGGAATTAGTGAAGGGTGCCAAGCGTTGTGTCAAAGGCATTAGTGAAGGATGCCAAAGAATCAAATCAAGTAGTATTTGGGAAGAATGCCTAGGTCGTATAATCGATGAGGTGCATCGTTATACATATATGTATTTGTTTATATACAAGGATGGTGATATCCTTGATGGTGTTGTAACAAGGAGTAGATCTCCTTGAGATTAGGTGTTGTGTCGTGAAGGTGTAGTTCACCTAAGGTGTGAAAGAACTAGGTACTTAGCCTAGTACCTAATAAAGGGTAGGAGACGTTGTGAAGGATTAGTTCTCCTAAGGTGTGAAAGAACTCGGTGGTTAGCCTAGCACCGTATAAAGGGTAGGCGACGTTGTGTTAGGTGTGGTTCGCCTTGGTGTGAAAGAACTCGGTATTTAGCTTTGTACTGGAAAAAGGTTAAGCGACGTTGTGAAGGCTTCTCCGCCATAAGGAGTTGGTGTAGTGTTTACGAACTCTCGAGTAGGTGACTCGGGGAGTGGAGTAGGGCAAGGAAGGTGTCCTTGTAGCCGAACCACTATAAATACTTGTGTCGTGGTGATGTGCTTCTTACTCTTTATCTTTCATTACACGTTTATATATATATCTATCAACGTCCAACATAAACAATCAAATAGATTGACATAAGTCGATCTAAATATTTAAAAGGAAGTTTTAAATTGGTAAAACTATTCAACCCCCCTTCTAGTTTTCCACAATTGGCATCAGAGCTTCGTTACCAAGTTTCTTAAAGTATGTTGTACTTTAAAGACTTGATATGATCCGTGTATGTTTGAAAACTACAAAGAAGGATTTTTTTTTTTAAAAAGGTCATATTTTCTTTTAAATCATTTCGTTGGACATTGATAGATCATTCTAACAAATTTTGCTGTCGTGAAATCTTTATGCTAGAATCTCTCCAAAATCTTCATTCAAAGAATGATGAAGACAACATTCAAGGAAGGATCTATAAAGTAATCTCTACTTACGTACACCAAGTACAAAAGATTACTTTAAAAGCTCATGAAGTATTTTTGGTATTAAACCAAACCAAGAAGCATAGAGGTATGTTTTACCTTTCATTAGATAAGTTACATGAGTTCAATTTATTTTATAGTTCTCTTTGTTTAATAATCACTAGCATCATTAGAAATCTCTTTCGTCACTTTTCCATCTCTTTCATCATCAGGAATAGTATTCCTTTTGATTCGTCAAACTAACGCCGTCGTCACATATGATCCCTCGATATGTGACTCATCAAAAGCCGTCATCCAAAAACAATCTTCATCTAAATACCTCCAAACTATTTTTTGTAAGCTTATTTATAAGCCTACTACATAAATAATGCCAAACAAATTTTTTTTTTTGTTCACAGTAGCCGGATCCCTCTAGTTGTACTAGCCGGATCCCAAATACAAAGGATCCGGGGGAACCGTGGAACAGAACTCAGCTATACGCTTTCAAAATTTCACCACTGATTACTTTCCCTCTAATCACACAACACAAAAACGACCAAGCTACTGAATTAATCCTCATTGGCTTCCATAATTTCAAGTATTCCTTCCTAGAACATCATTGTAAGTAATTACATTAACTTGTTCTATTTTTCATCATCCTAATTAAAGGGTTTATGGTTTCTTAATTTCTAATCAATTAATTAGGGTTTTTCAAAATTAATCATGAAAAGGGGTTTTTAAATCACATTGTGTTCACAACATTGTTAATACAAATCAAAACCATAAACCCATATCAACCAATTTAACCTAACTGAAAAACTTGTATTTTTAGGACCAACCATGCCCAAAGCCACTCAACAAGATCATCATAACACCGTCCATTACCTTACTCATTACTATTGTAAAAGGGGTCTGACCAAAACTAACCGTAAAATTTTCAAAAGCCTCACAAAACGACTTATTCACGAAGGTCGTGTAGTCAAGGAATGTTTCCTTGAAGATACCGACATTCATCAAGTTTTCTCGACAATCAACTTTGATTGCCTTCTTGACATTGATGAACAAATTTGTCCGGTTTTTATTTTTGAGTTTTACAAAAGCTTTAGGATCATTAGGAACACCGATAATAGCATCTCAATTGCCTTTATCATCAACACACAAAACTTTACTCTTCCTCTCAACACTTTTGCTCAAATTATTCGCATTCCTTGTGAGGGAATTTGTATGTACTCTCAAGATTGGGAAACTAACTCTCAAAACCGTGCACTTGATCCCAAGCCTCTCTATAACACTCCTCTCGACGATCCCGAAACCATTCGTGATACTATCTTTAAAATTAGGACCGACCAATCCCGTTACGATCGTAACAAAAAGCTCATTCACCGTGATCCTTTTAAAATGGAACTTTTCGAAATGCATCCCATGTTTAGAAAATGGGAAGAAATCCTTAGGGAAAACATCATTAGCCTAGTTGGAAACAAAGATCATCCAAACGCATGTCTTGTGCAAATGATCTATTGTCTTACCCACCAAAGGCCATTTAATCTTGCCTACTACATGGTAAGGAGAATGGCTGGGGTATTCAAAGCTTCCAACATGGTACTTCCATATGGTATGCTCCTAACACGACTTTGTAAGTATGTTAGTGCATTGCAACCATCCCCTATCAACGATGATCATTACCTCTCTGATCACGTCATGGTACCTCTTACCAAACAACCCTTTAAACGGTTCATGGTCAATGGAGAGAAACCTGAAGCTCTCTCGGACTCCTCGGCCGGAGAAGAAGAAGAAGAAGATGAGGAAGACATCGACCCCGTATCCAACATCAAATTGGAAATCCTTGAATACCACGAACAACTTCCAACCATTCCAAACGAGACCGCGGAATTTAAACAAATAAGAGGCATGATTCAAAACCTCGCTTACAACCTCACTAAGCCGTCTAAAAGGAAAAGGAAGAATTGACGAAAGAGACAATACGAATGTGCTTAGTTTCATTTATTTTATGTCTGAATGACTTCTCTTTAGAATTTTTAGTTTATGGTATTTTGGATATTGCTACTTTACCTTGTAAGTGATGTTTTATGATAACTTGCTTGTTCCTATTTGCTTGTTTTATAGATTTAATAGTGTACAAAATCTGCACATCATTTTCTGTGTAGGTTCTGTGTTGGTTCTGATCTGCAGATGACGGATCCCTAGGATTAGCCTAGCCGGATCCTTCCCTTGAAGGAACCGTGGGATCCGTGACATCAGATCAACAATGCAGCATTCAGCACATCAAAACTGCTTTCTAGATAACATCACATTAGCTTGGCATATATTTTTAGAACCCAACTAAGTCCACTTCAAGGATGAGAAAGGCTTAGATTCACTAAAGGCTTACTTAAGATCTTAGTCTGATTTTATCAACACATCTACAACTCACCATATTTCCGCTTCAACTACTCACAAACCTTTTCTCACCTCTCAAAACACTTTAAGAAAGCAAGCTAAACAATTTTAGGAAATTGCTTCTAGTCTTTTATATCTCAAGGTAAGACAAAAATTAGTTTTTTCAATTTTTGAAATTTTTAAGAATTTTTCTTAATATCACCTCAAGCTAAAACCTGATCACTAGGATCATTTATTATGACTTGACACCCTCATAACTCTTAGTGTTATCTTTGGACATCCATTGGTAGTCTTCTTGTCCCATTCCTCTTCCATAAAAAGCAATCATTTGCTATAACACTTATTACCTTTAATCATTCAAGTACCCCTTCATCCTAAACCCTTAGGAGAACTGAAACATTCAAAATGAGATAAGCCTTAGCTCCCAGAAACCTCATTACAAACCTGTCATAACTGCTGAGAGCCGGATCCCTAGGATTAGCCTAACCGGATCCCTTCAAGGAGGGAACCGTGGGATCCGGGTGACAGTTTATGTCAAACATAGCTAAAACAATCATTTCAACTCACCTTCCTAACTCAAACACTTCATCTCATCTTAAATGAGTTCCTAGATCAGTGAAACTCTGAATCTCAACCTTGTGCATGTCAATCATCACATTTCCAAGAACATTAGTGGATTAAGTCTTAAATGCAATTGCAAAGTTCTTCCCTTTATAACCCACATTGCCAAGAACACTTTAGTCATCAAACACAAACATAATTATCAGCAATTACAACCATCCTCCTTAGTCATCTCATCATGAGAAAAGCTCCTAGTGCTTACTCATCCACTCAAAAACCACCTAAGAAACTTGCTAGAATCATACACGAAGTTTCCTCAACCGAATCATCTCCGGTTAAGTCCACCTATGCTAGGATTTCTCCTACACCAAGGAAACCAATCAAACTAATTCCCAAGAAAAGTGTTCTCACTAAGATTTCATCACAAAATTCTATTATACCAAACATACCCTCCATAACTCAACCTATTTCATTAATACCTAGAGCCACCTCCCAATCATCTCCACACTCTCACAATGTAGAAGATTTACCTTCTTGGCCATCTCATCTTTCACCATTACCAACTAATTCATTTGAAAAGATTGAGCAACAAAATCAAAGTGTTGAATCAACACTTGATCCAAAAGCAAACTCTATTATTCCTCCCAATAGTCCATTTTGGATTATGAGAAGACATCAAAGGCAACCACCCGATCAAATGGAAGTTGATGCTTCTTTACCTCTACCCTCAAACATTGTAGAGTCACCACTTAATGAGCCTCCACCAAATCCTCCTTCATTTGAAAATCCTCAATCCACTTCACTTGAACTTTCACCTCAAGAAACCCAAAACCATGACAAGGATTGCTATCATTGTAAACATGTTGAAAAGTTGATACATGAACTACGTGAAGAGCAACGTTTCATGTTTTATCACCTCCTCGAACGTTTCGAAGAGGTTAACAAGCCTAAACTACAATAAGTATCATATTCAAAAGGTCAAACTTAGAACATTTAGGAAACCTTTCTCATCCTTGATCATCATTAAGCTTTTAGTCGAATCTTAAGTTTGGGTTAACTTATTAGCATTAGTAGCACCTATTTGGCTAGTTCATTCTCTTAGTTTTTAGATATTTGGTTGTGTATCTCTTGTTTTATTGAATGAATACTTATATGCTATGATTATTATGTGTGTTGTGCTTGTTATATTGTACATATATCTCATTCCCTCAAAGAGCACTCCTTGACATTTCTTCACTGTTGAAGAAACTGTAATAGATAGCCGGATCCCTTCCAGACAACTAGACGGATCCCTCCTTGAAGGGAACTGTGGGATCCGTGGTACAGAAGCACAAATTTCTACTAACTTGAGTCTCTTTTGCAGGAAATTATGCACTATACTCTTGTTTTTCTAACCTTTGTTTTGTAGTTATTCAAAATACACATGAAGATATTGACACCATAAAGCTAGGGGGAGCTTTGTGTCAAATGACATTGCAAAATCATTTGCAAACTTAATCCTATTTTGGGTTACACTTCATGACACCCCATTGCAACATTGCAATATTTAAGGGGGAGCACGTTCTCGTCACTTAGACGAACCATTTGCAAACTTAATTGCAAACACAATTAGTTTATTTTACGTTATGTCCTTGACGCCCTTTCAAAGGGATGGACTCGTCAAGGGGAGTTAAGACGAGTACCATTCCCGTCACTTGCTCTCTTTACATTTTTACATTTTTTTTTCTCTTATAAAAATTGTGTTAGTTTCTTTTAACACTTTTTGTTTCGACAAAAAGGGGGAGAAGAAAGTAAAAACTACAAATTCAAACTTTTACGAATTTTAGATTTTTCCTTAAAATAATTTTATGTTTTGTCATCAACAAAAAGGGAGAGATTGTTAATACAAATAAGCCGTGAAAACGTTTATTTATATTTTACGATCTTCAAATGTTTTGTCGATAACAAATATAAAATTATTTTAACGAAACAAATAGAGTACGTAAATAGTTTGAGTTAATAGTTTTCTAACACACTTACGCTCTCACATAAAACACTAAAACAAGTATAAGTGATTTTATGATTTAGATACATATGTACAACAACTAGTGTTTACATATTGGGTTAAACATATACTTAAACTAAGTATACTAAAATGGGTAAAAACTAAGTGTATGTTAAATTGGGTAAATACAAGTATATACTAAATGGGTAAATACTAGCAAATGGTTTTGACCCATAACCCATGGTTTTATATATACCACTTAACCAAGTTCATTCTATCCTTAAGATACATTGTATCTAGAAAGAAAACCATGGATCAACCCATAACCCATGACCCATGACCCTTAACCAAAAATACCCATGGGCAAAGAGGAGCGGACCACGGATCCCTAGCTTTATGCTAGTCGGATCCCTTGTGGTAGGGATCCGTGGGATCCGGGGAAACAGAAGAGAATTTCCTCTATAAATAGAGAGTCATTTCTTCCTCTCTATGTGTGCTATATATATAAACTTCCCCAAAGTATTCTAACCCTCTAACCTCAGATCTAAGTGATCTATGTAGTTTGTCTTTTGTTTTTGTGTGATCTACTAGGTTCCTCCTAAAGGAAAGATCACCACCTCTTGAAGACGTGCAAGCTCAAAGTCCATGAGTTGCCATGCTTCGTCATCATCAAGACTACTAAGGTTATCTTGTTGATAGTTCTTCCTTTCTCCATAGATGTTGGGTTGAAGGCATTAGTGAAGAATGCCGAAAGTGTCAAGATGAAAGCATTAGTGAAAGGTGCTCATCATTCGTGTCAAAGCATTAGTGAAGGATGCTAAAGGTGTCAAGACGAAGGCATTAGTGAAGGGTGCCAAGCGTTGTGTCAAAGGCATTAGTGAAGGATGCCAAAGAATCAAATCAAGTAGTATTTGGGAAGAATGCCTAGGTCGTATAATCGATGAGGTGCATCGTTATACATATATGTATTTGTTTATATACAAGGATGGTGATATCCTTGATGGTGTTGTAACAAGGAGTAGATCTCCTTGAGATTAGGTGTTGTGTCGTGAATGTGTAGTTCACCTAAGGTGTGAAAGAACTAGGTACTTAGCCTAGTACCTAATAAAGGGTAGGCGACGTTGTGAAGGATTAGTTCTCCTAAGGTGTGAAAGAACTCGGTGGTTAGCCTAGCACCGTATAAAGGGTAGGCGACGTTGTGTTAGGTGTGGTTCGCCTTGGTGTGAAAGAACTCGGTATTTAGCTTTGTACCGGAAAAAGGTTAAGCGACGTTGTGAAGGCTTCTCCGCCATAAGGAGTTGGTGTAGTGTTTACGAACTCTCGAGTAGGTGACTCGGGGAGTGGAGTAGGGCAAGGAAGGTGTCCTTGTAGCCGAACCACTATAAATACTTGTGTCGTGGTGATGTGCTTCTTACTCTTTATCTTTCATTACACGTTTATATATATATCTATCAACGTCCAACATAAACAATCAAATAGATTGACATAAGTCGATCTAAATATTTAAAAGGAAGTTTTAAATTGGTAAAACTATTCAACTCCCCCTTCTAGTTTTCCACACATTGCATTTGCTAATCTCGACGCGAGGATGCATTTAACGCATTACGGCATCCTTAATATCACATAAGATTCCGCAAGATTAATGGTTCATTATAAATCAAGTTTCACCATTATTAGTCCGGTTGCTTTTTCTTGATCAAGCGTGTCATAATATGTAAAGCGTTAAATATAGTTTTTGACTATATGAAAGACCAAGTATGCATCACAAAAATAGACATCAACCACATAGACAATAAACAATATAAAGCAAGAATAAAAGTAAAGCGATAAGTAAAAGGATAGACAAACCAACATGAGGATTTATAGTGGTTCGGTCACGAAGCTCCTCTTCGCCCTACTCCACTCCCCGAGTCACCTACTCGAGAGTTACTTCACTAGATCAAAAACTCCATTCTCGGCAGAGAAAACCTTACACAACGTCGCTTACACTTTTTCCGGTACTAAGCTAAACACCGAGTTCTTCCACGAGGTAGAACCAAACCTATCACAACGTCGCCTACACTTTATCCGGTACAAGGCTAGATACCGGGTTCTTCCACGAGGTAGAACCAAACCTATCACAAAGTCGACTATACTTTATACGATACAAGTCTAGATACCGGGTTCCATTACAAAGGAGGAACCACTACCCGACCAACACGACACATCTATGACACCCGTTATGTTTTGTGGCCCAACATTACAAACTTTGTGTTTTATGGCACAAACACATAAACCATCTAGTCTAGTGATAGATACACGACACATCTATGACACCCGTTATATTTTGTGGCCAAACATAACAAACCTTGTGTTTTATGGCACAAACATATAAACCATCTAGTCTAGTCATAGATATAAGAATATGATACTAGACAATATCCAAGACAATGTGTCTAATGGATATGAAATCCTAAACTAAACATCAAGAACACAAAGCATGATGTAGTTAGTCTTCTATGAATGAAGATGACAAGTTTCCCAAGCTTATTGTAGAAGATCTTCATGTGCTTGTATGCTTGTGATGGGTGATCACTTCAGTAGGTAAGGATGCAAGATCCTAAGCTTGCTTTGGAGGATCACTTCGGGAGTATGCTTACAACAAATGAAAGTTAGAAGCATTATGATCATATGAGATGAGGGTGGTTTACATGTTTCCTAATGATCTAAATATCCTAGAAATGGTGGAGAGAAACTATGTGTGAAGGTGTGAAGAAATGGTAAGAAGTGGCTTGCTATTTATAGGCAAAAAGGCTAAACCATGGATCTGTCCCAAGGAGCCCTCCTAGAGGGATCCCGCCCTTGTAATTCCAAGGGATCTGTGGGACATTTGAGGGATCCGTGGGACGCTCCTCTTTACCCATGGGTTATGGTTCATGGATCATGGGTTACGGGTCATGGACTTGAGTGCCCACCAAGGTACAATGTATCTAGACATAGGTTATGGGTCTTGGGTCATGGGTCATGGGTTTTACCCAACACATTTACTTATGTTTATGTATTTTATAAAATGTAAGTAACCAAAATTACTTAAGTGTTTTATAAACTATTTAACTAAACATGTTTAATGGTTTGTTAGGGGTTTGATCATAACGCAACATAACAAACATGTACGAACCTGTGTTGTAGCATATAAGGACTTGAGTCGTCGAGAAGTGTTGAGAGTATGTTGAGACAAAATGTAATTACAAGTAACTTATACATTTCATGTTATGTATTACAAGTTACATGTTTGTCATCAACAAAACAAACGAGACTGTATAGATTAAATATCGTAATATTTGCACTAACAATCTCCCCCTTTTTGATGATGACAAAATATATGTAAACGTAATAGATAGGTAAAATGTCAAAGTTACTTGTTTCCATACTTCTAATACATTACCTTCTTCGTTTACACTCTTCTCCCCCTTTTGTCGAAACAAAAAGGGTGTGTCCTTGGAGTTTAAACTTAATTTCTCCCAAGAATGGCGAGTTTGCATCATCCCTAGTGAAGTTAAATTAAAAGATACCATATTGCTCCAATTGGCACACCATGCCAATACCTTCAACACAAAACACTAATTATGAAGCTTAGCAACTCATGACCTTGAGCTTGCACGTCTTCAAGAGGTGGTAATCTCGCCTTTAAGAGGAACCTGGAGAATCACACAAAGAAAAAAAAATAGAAAGATCTTTTAAATTATAACCATTATTGCCAACGGCTCAATGGATAAAATTTTTGAGGCTTAACCTACATCAAGGTTAGTGTTAAGGGAAAAAAAGAAAAATATATGATGAGAAAGAAATCTCCCTTTTGTTGAAACATAAAGAAATTTTGAAGAATGAATGTATGCATGCTCCCCCTTGACGGTTGCTCCCCCTTGTTAAGGGCGTCAAGTATTTTAGGAAGCTAAGACGAAAGTATTGCAAAATTTTCAATGTTTTTGCTTTGACGAAAGCTCCCCTTTATTGAGGACGTCAAGTGCTCCTAGTGTGTTTTGAAAATCTACAAAACAAAAAATTAGTGAAAAAATATATATTTTTCGTTGGACGAGTTATATGATGCACTTTGTAATGCTTGACGGAAGCTCCCCTAGCTCGAGTGTGTCAAGAAGAAACTACAAAAAAATAAGTAAGTCTCGTCCGAAGACAAGTGTGCCATATACAGACCCATGTATATGAGTGAACCTAAAAAAAATTAGTGTAAAATTTTGTCCATAAATAGACGAGAATCCCATACACATCAAAGTCTATATATATGAACCTACAAAGAAAGGATTAGTGTCAAAAAGAGAATAATCTTACTACTTGCATCATCATGGTTGGTTTAGAGGTTGTAAGGTTTGTTCAAGGTAAGAAAAAAATGTGCTTAGGGATGAGACGCATTTCATTACGAAATTCACTTGGCTTGTGACAACATAGATGTTTATGGAGGATGGTTGAGCGACCATGAATTGTAGTGGTAGTGAGACACTTTTAGGATGTGGTTGACACAAGTAGCTTGTAGTTTGAGGTTGTGGTTGACACAAGTAGGATGTGGTAGAACATGAGACATACTTCATCACGTAGTTCATGAACTAGGTGTTGGACACAGTGATAATGATAGAAATCATAATTATGACTTAGAGGTATGGAAGTTGTGGTAGAGGTGATGAGAGGTCAAGTTTGACTAGGTAATAAAGTGACTCAAGAGTAGCAAAGGATGGTGATGAAAGGTATCAAGGTGACTCTTTTTTTGTTGACTCGGTTGATGACTCAATAGAGGTGGTAGACATGATGACTTTGTGACTAGTGACAAAAGTGGAGGAAGATGGTTAGGATGATGCAAGATAAAAAAAATGTACGAATGATCACAACTTGACTTGATGATGAAATCGACCATTGTCATCCTACAAGAATCCAAAAGAGTTAGTACAAAAGGAAAACATTTATACAAATGGATAAATTGTTCACATAAAATCATGAAACGAAAAGAAAGAACACGTAAAGAATCATATAAATGCAACTCATTTATAAACATATAAGAAAATGATAATCCTAAGTGTTGAACAAGTGCTTGTGTGAAAAAAGGAAATTTGAAATGATTATCTAAAGAGATAATGTACCTACTGTTCCACAGTTCCACCGGTTCCTTCACTAGAGGGATCCGGCTAGCTTAAGTCTAGGGATCCGGCTAACAGATGAGGTAAAAAAGAGGTGATTGGGTTCTAGCAAGGTCTAGCACCTACATATACTAAGTTACTCAGTCTATTAAGTGTCTTACATGAAGATGGACTTAAATGATCAAGAGAAAATGATTGATGATAGCTAATAATTGCCTTTTATGGAAAGAAATGAGGCTTTATGAGCACCAGTGGATGATCAAAGATGACACTAAGAAATTTGAGAGTGTCAAGTGGTGTTAAATGATCCTAGAGATCAGATGATGACTTAAGAGAGATTTAGAAATTTCCTTAAAAATCATAAGAAATTAAAAACTAGTTTTTGGCCTATTTCGAGGTAAGGATGACTAAAATCAATTTGCTAAAATTGAGAGAAATATCAAACTAGGTGTTTTGAGATGATAAGAACAATGTGTAAACATTGGAGCGGAAATATGGTGAGTTTTGAAGTAATGATAAATCAAAAATACTTTGAAGGTGATGCTAAGTCATCCATGAGTGAATGTGAGATCAACTGAGACTAAGGAAACTTTAAGTGATCCTAATGTAGCATGTTTAACTAGTCCAATAAGGTCTAGAATGTTGGATTGATGCAAGGAGGCTAAAAGGGAACTTCTGTCCACCCGGATCCCACGGATCCTTCACTTAAGGGATCCGTCTAGTTACATCTAAGGGATCCGGCGTCTGAGACAGATTTTCTTAACAGAATAGTTGCAGAATTTTGCTCTATGTTTCGAATTATGAAACTAATGATTTCTACAGCAAGCATACATATATACACGTTAAGCAAAGCAAGAAGAGCATGTAGAGATCACATATAGGCAATAAAATGAGATCGAGCTCACAAATAACACAAAGGTTTAGCAAACTTAACAAGCACTATTCAAGAAGCCCAAAACAGATTTACGATCTAGATTAGTAAATCATTTACACTAACAATGACATGCAAGGTATGTGTCTAGATAGAAAAGAGCACATGATGATGTTCAAGACAAAAGAGTTGTGAGGTGCTAGTTTAGGACAGTCTAGTCATTACGGATGGTGATTAGCATACAATGAGCTCGTCCATGAAGTCATGTAGCTCTTCTCGATCAAAGCAAGATAATCGCTTGATGAGGCAAGTGGTTGTGATTAACTAAAAGAAAAATTAATTTTACAACTTGTTTGATTAGTAATCCTAAGACAATGCAAAGTATTTTCATTGTAAACTTACTTTAGGAAAACATAGGAGTATAAATTTCTCAAGTGAGAGAATGAATATGAGACTATTACTAGCGGTACTCAATTACAGCTAAACACGACCATTTTTATGGGCGATTCCACATACCCAACTTCTATCAAGGAAGCAATTCAACCGTTAGGTCAAATTGAGTTTCTAGTGCAATAAGTTCTCAAGTATTCATTCTCAAGTTAGGAAAATATATATTCCTACAATGGCCTATCGAAGAGTAACAATGATGATACTTCGCTTCGTTTTTATTAATATTATACTTGAAAGAACTAAGGTGACGAAGGTGTCATGTTAAAAAAAAGTTGTCCATATGGTGAACAAAGAAATTGTTGGATGAGCTAGTTCAACATATGTTGTTGGAAAGCTCGAGTTTGGACTTTCAGATATGAACAATTATATTTGCGTTGCAAAATATTTTACTTGAGTATATCGGATGAAATAATCAAGTTGTCAATCCTACTATGAAGCTTGGAAAGCGATCATGAAAAGGAAAACGGGAGAGTACATCATCAAAACAAGTGTAGGTTATGATCCGATGTACATTCTTGTTGTTCTTAGAAAACGATACAAGAAAATATGAAATCAAGAAATCATATAAGCACATAAAACATTTATGTTGCACACATGACAAACTCAATCAAAAAGCCATTTAGTGTATTACATGTTTTAAACATTTTTCAACTTATATGACTTATCTAAGTATTTAAACTAACATTTTCGACACAACTTAGATGTTATCCCAAACACTCCTTCAAATAGCACATTGATTAGTAGAATATTACTAAATCAACAAGCAAGAGAATGAATAGTAAGGTAAGGAAACCACATATGTTATTCAATCAAACAAGCACAAAATCTATTTGAGATAAGCAAATAATCAAGTAATGCAAGGAAGACAATTTATCATTTAGCATAGCATACGAAAGTTCTTTTCATCGCTTTGTGTTAAATATAAACATGTATACCAAGCTTGATTAGTTTCTTTTACAAATATGATCAAAACCTTAATTTCAAAAGAGGACACATTGTTATTCAAAGACGAAAACATCCGTCTCCAATTAGATCAAAAGTTTGTGCAAAAGTTATGACCGAAAAATGACTTTCTAATATAAATCAATGATTCTGTAAATTTTCATTTTGAATCAGTTTATGAAATCATTTTTAAATGAAAGTAGACTCAAATACCTTTAAAACGATAGGTGGCACGACTTCTAACGACTTACGGTTAATTAGTTATGAATTTTTAAAATTCAGACAAAAACTGTCTTCTCTACCACGGATCCCATGGATCCCTTGCTTGAGGGATCCGTCCAGTGTAAAATGAGGGATCCGCGGATCTGATACAGAATTACGAAAATGCATGTTTTGACCTGACGAAAAGGTTTAACTTTTGTAGACTTTTTAGTGAAGTTATATTACCCATTTTTACCTTTATTCAAGCTTGATTAACAAGATATCTAACAACAAAACTTCAAAGAGAAAAAAAAATAAACAAAACACTTTTCATATTATGCTTGACTTCACCAAAAATTTGATACAAGGACCTTACTCATTTTGAAAACCATTTGTTTTAAAAACTAGAGCCAACCCGCTCTGATACCAATTATGGAAAACGTAGAGGGGGTGAATACATTTCCGTTTCAAACTTAAAACTTTTGTATCAATTATAGTATAAACCATTGCATTTGCTAATCTCGACGCGAGGATGCATTTAACGCATTACGGCATGTAAGGCCAACCCCTTAATATCACATAAGATTCCACAAGATTAATAGTTCATTATAAATCAAGTTTCACCATTATTAGTCCGGTTGCCTTTTCTTGATCAAGCGTGTCATAATATGTAAAGCATTAAATATAGTATGCATCACAAACATAGACATCAACCACATAGACAATAAACAATATAAAGCAAGAATAAAAGTAAAGCGATAAGTAAAAGGATAGACAAACCAACATGAGGATTTATAGTGGTTCGGTCACGAAGCTCCTCTTCGCCCTACTCCACTCCCCGAGTCAACTACTCGAGAGTTACTTCACTAGATCAACAAACTCCATTCACGGCAGAGAAAACCTTACACAACGTCGCTTACACTTTTTCCGGTACTAAGCTAAACACCGAGTTCTTCCACGAGGTAGAACCAAACATATCACAACATCGCCTACACTTTATCCGGTACAAGGCTAGATATCGGGTTCTTCCACGAGGTAGATCCAAACCTATCACAACGTCGCCTATACTTTATCCGGTACAAGGCTAGATACCGGGTTCCATTACAAAGGAGGAACCACTACCCGACCAACACGACACATCTATGACACCCGTTATGTTTTGTGGACCAACATAAAAAACCTTGTGTTTTATGCCACAAACACATAAACCATCTAGTCTAGTCATAGATACAAGAATATGATACTAGACAATATCCAATACAATGTGTCTAATGGATATGAAATCCTAAACTAAACATCAAGAACACAAAGCATGACGTAGTTAGTCTTCTATGAATGAAGATGACAAGTTTCACAAGCTTGTTGTAGAAGATATTCATGTGCTTGTATGCTTGTGATTGGTGATCACTTCAGTAGGTAAGGATGCAAGATCCTAAGCTTGCTTTGGAGGATCACTTCGGGAGTATGCTTACAACAAATGAAAGTTAGAAGCATTATGATCATATGAGATGAGGGTGGTTTACATGTTTCCTAATGATCTAAATATCCTAGAAATGGTGGAGAGAAACTATGTGTGAAGGTCTGAAGAAATGGTAAGCAGTGGCTTGCTATTTATAGGCAAAAAGGCCAAACCATGTTTTTGTCCCAAGGATCCCTCCTGGAGGGATCTAGCCCTTGTAATTCCAAGGGATCCGTGGGACATTTGAGGGATCCGTGGGACGCTCCTCTTTACCCATGGGTTATGGTTCATGGATCATGGGTTATGGGTCATGGACTTGAGTGCCCACCAAGGTACAATGTATCTAGTCATGGGTTATGGGTTATGGGTCTTGGGTCATGGGTCATGGGTTTTACCCAACACATTTACTTATGTTTATGTATTTTATAAAATGTAAGTAACCAAAATAACTGAAGTGTTTTATAAACTATTTAACTAAACATGTTTAATGGTTTGTTAGGGGTTTGATCATAACGCAACATAACAAACATGTACGAACCTGTGTTGTAGCATACAAGGACTTGAGTCGTCGAGAGGTGTTGAGAGTATGTTGAGAAAAAATGTAATTACAAGTAATTTATACATTTTACGTTATGTATTACAAGTTACATGTTTGTCATCAACAAAACAAACGATACTGTATAGATTAAATATCGTAATATTTGCACTAGCAAAAGCCACAATGTGGGCAAGGAGGAAAAGGTTTTGCTTTAGGCCTTTGAGCCTGCTTTAAAGATGAAGCATACTGATGACCAAGGTCGGTATGACTTGCTTCACTGAATGATCTTACATACTGTAAGTGATCAGAAGTTTTGTGATCTTCCATTTTGCAGATCATGCAAAAAAGGATTATGTAGCAATTATCAGTGGTATGGCTTCTATAATGGCACAGATCACACTTCTGTTTGGGATTGGAGTTGCCTTTAGACTTGTAGGAACTTGAGATTGACTTTGGTTCACTGACTTTTGAATCAGGAACCTTCTCAGCTGAGTTCATCTTTTCACTCAACTTTCTCACAAGTTCAGTCAACTGCTTGATTTGGTCTTCTTTAGTAGGAACTGAAGATGTGGAAGTCTCAGTGGGGACTGAATCTTCTTGGTTTGCTTTTGCTGGTCTTTTCAAAATTGTTCTACCAATACCTGACCTTTCTTTTGGAGAGTGAGGGTTGAATTGTAAAGAAGTAAGCTCAGAGCTAGGTGCACCACCCTGAAGAGATTTTAGAGGTGGAAGCGTGCTTGAGATTCAACATCAGACTCAGTGATGTGTTCAGTACTACTGGGTAGATCAGGGAGTCCAAGCATGCTCTTGAGTTCCTGACTTTCAGGCTCAAGTATCCTTCCAGAATCGAAGTTAGGAAGCTTACTCTTAGGGTTTACCCTTTCAACCCAATCACTGGATTTTGGCAACAGCTCCTTTTTAGAGATCATACCATCAGACACAAATGGTTTGGGAGTTTGATCTTCACTGAGAGTATCAGTGAGTTGTTCCTCACCTAGTATTCTCTTTTTTCTACTGGGGGATTGAACAGTATCAAAGACTCTAGGGTTCTTAGCAGTCCAGCTTTCAATGATTTGTTTTTCCTTATTAAGTTCTTTCTGAAGAGCTTGATTACGTTTTACTAACTCAATGTTTTGAATTTTTAGTGTAACAGCCTCAAGTTTGGCTTGTTTTAAAATAAGCAATTCATCCCTACACTTATTTAATTCAAAACTTAACTTGTTGTACTTGGAAAACAAATTTAATCGTTACTCTTCTACGAACTTAAGGTCAACATTAATATAATTCATGAAAGATTGTCAATCTGAATCATCATCCATGGAAAGTAAAATGTTTACCTTCTTCATTGTAATGTTAAACCATTCACCATTCCTAGCGTGATTCTTTCCAACAGCTAGCTTGTCCTCTTCTGAGAGAGCCATCAGTGCACTGACTTGCACTATTTCATCGTCTGAGGAGCTGGTTCTTCATCCCAGTCAAAACCTTCAGCTACCAGGCCCTTGTTTTTACCCTGCACAGATTTAACATTTTGTGTTGTTTCTGAGGGAGTGGCCTCAAGAATTGCTAGTTTAGCCTTGGCTTTCCTATACTTCGCTTCAAAATCAACAGCTTTGTTTTGATCAGATTTGTTTTGGAAATTTTGATGAGACTGATAGACTTTTGGTTGAAATTTGCTAAAACCTAATGACTGGTTTGACCCTGAGGGTTTGTAGAAGGGTTCAAAAATAGTTTTTGAAAAACAGTCTTTAGCAAAATGACCCTTTTTATGACACTTAAAACACTCAGTGTCCTCATTAGCTTTAGCATTAGAAAAACTTTTGTTCCTTCATATAAACCTTTTAGAGTTAGCAAGGAGTGCCCTTTCCTGAAACTCAATGTTCAAGTCATTCAGGTACTCCTTGCTTGTTCTCTCATCAGCCTCATCGTCTGAATTTTCCTGAAAATCCTGAACCACACTGTTTGAATAAAAGGTAGTAGAAATTGGTATTGAAGTGGTTGTCAGGGACTTTTTGACTTTCTGAGATTTTCAAGTCAGGGTATCATCTATTGATGAGGTTATCCTCATAGACAAATTTCCCGTAGATTTTAGGAAATTCAAGATTCTGAATATGATTTGCATTTCTAAGTCCCTGAGAAAAATTCAACCACTTCTTAGGGAGACTGTTAACAAAACCAACATTGATTTCATGTTTGGACAACTTGACACCATAATTTGACAATTCATTTAACAAAGTTTTATAACGGGTGTAAGTTTGAGAGAGGGTTTCTGAGTCTTTAGCCCTGAAGGTATTGTACTCAAGTTTCAGGTCCATAATCATGTTTTCCTTGGTATCTGAGGGACCTTCATAGCTGTGGACCAGGTCATTCCAGGTTTGTTTGGTTGTACTACAGCTTATGACAAACTCCATTACATCATCAGGAAGACAAGATATGATGATGCTTTTGAGTCTTTGGTCCTGGTTGACCACCCTCCTCTCATCCTGACTCCACTGAGCTTCAGGTTTAGGTAAACCTTCAGCAGTCTTTGGGACAAATGGACCTTCATTAATACACATAATGTAGTAAGGTTCCATCCCAGTCAAGTAGCAAAGCATTTGCTTGTTCCACTTGTTAAATTTGCCAACTTCAAGCCGAGGGGCAACAACAGCATAGGCTCCACCCTTTTTGTCGACAAGTTGGGGTACATCACTTTCAGCCATGTTAGGATCCTGATTTTAAAAACGTTTTTGAGAGGCTTAGAAAATGGTTTTATAAATAAGCATGCTCCGATACCACTTGTTCTCGTTTCACAAATAGCTTAAAACAGTAAATACTACTAATTGTGAATCATGACTGAAGTAAAGCACATTAAGATAAGTTTTAACAAGATAAAACACAAAGGAATTTTCCAATGTTTATATTCTTCATTAAAACGAATAAAAAAGAATACATTACCCAAGTACTTGTGGAATAGTACTTGGGATTGAAATGACAAGTATGGTGTAACTCCTCACGAAGCTTAGGCTAAATCTAAGCACAACTATTCAGGTACCACTGAGCTATCTCAGGGACATAGTCGTATTTAGAAGAGTGAAAGATGTTTGTGTGTGTTTTTCACAATTAATGCACAAGCTTAATCTTTCACTCCAACCTTATGGCTATATATAAAAGTATCGTTTTTGACTCTATCCTAGAGGACAAACTGAAAAGGTTACAGAAGACAAAATACTGATGTATTTTGTCTCTTTTTACATAGGCTATTTTGAGTAAGATACAAGGGAGCTTTCTTCTTGTCAGTGATGACACTGATCCTGGTTGTTAGCGTTTCAGGGAAAGTTTGACTTTAAGTTGATAAGAACTTCGTCTTATCTGTTCAAACTTATCCCACCTTGTCCCGCTAATTCTTCAGTCTTCTTAGCCTTCAGTCTTGATCGTCAGTCTTGTTTTCAGTAGTAATAGTTGGTGAGGAGTTTTGGGATTCAGTGAGTTGTTGTCATCACTCACTGAATCCACCATCTTCTTCTTTACTCAGTCTTCACCCCTTGAGTTCCGCCTCACTGAGTAGAGAGACTTTACTTCTTCATCTCGTACTGAGTATCCTGGGGATGGCTCACTGAGTGGCTATGCGCTCAGTGACTTGTTAGTGTTTAAGGTTATAAACACTTATGGTATTTTCTATTCAGATCCTAGAATTTAGGGGTTTGGGTATTCACTGAACCCAACAGTAAAGTTATCATATCACCATGGAGTTGGGTTGAGTCTTTACCCACTGTATACCCGTTCCATAGCCCGTTAGGGGCGTGTTTTGTAAGAAGTATAAATACCCTTTCAAGTGAAAGGGTTGGAGCTTCATTTGGTTTTAACCTAATACATTTCATTTTCTCTCTTTAGACTTGAACTCCCATTTTCTTTCTCTCTCTTACTCATAGATTCGGCCAAATCACAAGATTCACGTGTGTTATGATCTCAAGTACTCTACAATTGGTATCAAGAGCTATAGTTTGATTAGCTAGATTGTGTGTGCTTGGATTTGTGGCTTGATTTTGTTTTGTTTTTGCATGGTTCGAATAATATTGCAAGAAACATCATAGTTTAAGTTTTGTTTGTGGTTAGATTTGTTATAAGCTTGTACTTTTGTGGTTAGATTAGTTGTGAGCTTATTTTGGTTATTGGTTAGTGTATTTCAAAAGTTAATTGGATAGTTTGGGCTGTATTCTTAAGTTTGAAAGTTTGGTTCTTGGTTGCGTTTTGACATTTTCTTTGTTGCGATTTGCCTTTTCTTGGCTGCGATTTGAGTATTTCAGGGCTGAGGTTTGAGTATAAAAGGGTAAAAGTGTATTGCGATTTTCCTAGAAGACTCTGTTGCGTTTTGGTTGTTAGTTAAAAAGGGTATAAAGACAAAACTGGGTGAAGTGACGTATGTACTTGCTTGAAAGTGACATTGCGTTTTGTCTTCTAGTCCTGCGATTTGAAGTCACTGGGTTTTGCTTTAGTCCTGCGTTTTGAAGTCACTTTCTTTTGCTCAAGCCTGCGTTTTGCTCAAGCCTGATTTTTGGAGTCACTGCGTTTTGCTCAAGCATGCGTTTTGTAGTCACTGTGATTTGCTCAAGAAATTGCATTTTTGCTATTGCATTTTGTCTTCTGCGATTTGAGTCTGCGTTTTGCTTTTGCGATTTGCTGCTGCATTTTGCTTCAGTGGACTGCGATTGACATTGCGTTTTGGTATTACGTTTTGCCTTCTGAAGACCTATTCTCAAATCAAACTAAACGTTATGCTGCCAAAATTTTGTCAAGTCTTGTGTTTTGAATATTGAGAATTGTCTACTTCATTACATAAACACCTGTTCACCAAACCTAATCACAACTAAACAACCTCTCAGCTAATCCAACAAACAATCACCACTTTTAACACACAATCTTCTATCATTGTATCGATTCATCAGTTATCATAACACGTTTAATTGGTCATTGTCCTAAGGCTTCTTCTTGATTTTGTAAAATCCCGTGAAAGATTCTATTTATCGGTTTAAATCATAGATCTGTAAAATCCCGTGTAAGTGAATATCATGTCTACCGTATATGATGACATTCAAGCTGCCGGGTCCGATACCCGCCCTCCTATGCTTGATAGGACGGATTATGAATCATGGGCACAACGAATTCGACTATATTGTTTGGGGAAGGATAATGGCATCAAGATTCTTCGATCTATTGATGAAGGACCTTTTCAGATGGGCGCTACCAGAGACACAATCTCTACCGCTGATGACGGAACTGTCACTCTTGGAATGGACAGACCACGTACTTACAATGATCTCGATGAGAATGAAAAGAAGAATTTTGATGCAGATATAAGAGCTTCCAACATTGTGCTTCAAGGGATCCCCAAAGACATCTACAAACTTATCAACCACAACACTGTAGCCAAAGCAGTTTAGGATAATATTAAAATGCTTCATGTTGGCTCTGAATTGACTAAAAAAGATCGAGAATCATAGTTGTATGATGAGTTTGAACATTTCTAGATGAAACCGGGAGAGAACATCACTGAATACTATGTTAGATTTCACAAGCTTGTTAATGACACGGGGATCATCAAGATGACTATGCCAAACATTCAACTCAACTCCAAGTTTGTGAATAACATGACACCCGAGTGGGATAGGTTTGTAACAACAGCTAAGCTGAACAAAGGCTTGAGAGAAACGAACTATGAACAGTTGTATGCATACCTACAACAACAGCAAAAGCATGATGCATATCCGATTATGGAAAGGTTCAATCCAACAACAACAAATGATCCACTTGCACTTGTTTCGAATGTTCAGCATTTCACTCAATCGTCACAAGCTCAAGTTTATCAGTACCCATCCTCTTCACAGAATCAGACACTCCAACCTGATTCAGGATACATGTAACACCCCAACCCGACACGGATCAAAATGTCACATTATGGTGTCATACAAAGCATAATACGCAAGCGGAAGTCTTACAAAATAAAATACCAAGTCTTATAAACGAATGACTTCAAAAGGAAATACAAAAATCCAACTTATCTAAAAGAAATAAATTATCAAAAACAAAATACTCTTCAAAAAGAGTCCAAAATGATAAGGTAACTAGGGTCGGTCCACTCAAATACTCCAACTCTCAGCCCATCAAGCCAAGCATCCCACTTGGTACCTGCCGCATGGAAAAGAAAATGAGGCTGAGCTTAAAAAGCCTAGTGAACAGATATATAACAAACGAATAATCAAAACATAAATCAATATAGAGAAAGGGAAACATAAACTCCTGCTGAAACGAATATCATATGTCAAAGAACGAGAGATCAAGGTTTAACTGAACAAATATCATAAGTCGAATAAGTTAAATGAAATGAGAGATCAAACAATAATCCGAATATGATAGTCATAAAGAAAAAGAGTCAACAAGAATCAGAAATCAAGAATCATACGAATCAGATAATCATAAGGTAATGAATCGACAAGAATAGGAAATCAAGATCATACGAGTAAGATAATCATAAGGTAATGAATCAATAAGAATAGGAAATCAAGATCATACGAATCAGATAATCATAAGGTAATGAATCAATAAGAATAGGAAATCAAGAATCATACGAATCAGATAATCATAAGGTAATGAATCAACAAGAATAGGAAATCAAGATCATAAGAGTAAGATAATCATAAAGTAACGAATCAATAAGAATAGGAAATCAAGATCATATGAATCAGATAATCATAAGGTAATGAATCAACAAGAATAGGAAATCAAGATCATACGAATAAGATAATCATAATGAATCAAAATGAATCATATAGGAATATTGTCACGAGCGCATAACCTAACGTCCAACATGACACATGAAAGACACTACATACATACATATATGTCAATTCATAAGTGTATAAGGAGCTGCAGACTCCAAACGTACCATAAGTGCAAGAGGGGTGCAGGCACGCACAACCAAACGCCATAAACATATCATAATATCATAAGCCTAGGATGCATCCATACGCCCCCCCTACATAACATAAATCATATATGTACACCTGCTCAAGACAAGTATACACACATATCATAATGGCCAAGAGATCTACAGCTCTCGCCTTGCTATAACAGGTGCACATCATTTCTGTTTTACCCAACTAAAACATAAATCAATGCTTGCATCCGGAGACAGATGGACGGAAGCCCTTGAGGAACTGATTCTCTTTCTTTCCGTTTCTTTTTCGAGTTTGGCGGAAAAACCTGGATTTCACTTATGATCAGATCAGCGGGCAACCATATCGACAATAAATGAAAGAAATTGTTTCATATGTATAAACACACCGGTGGCATAATTTCTACATAGCGACAACAAACACATACATAAAATCGAAAGCTTACCGGTGGGTTAATGCGAAAGTCAGGTTTTAAAGTAACCCTAATCCCCATTCCTCCTCCAACGTCAAAATGTCAGCAGAAACAAACGAAACTCTAGTTAAACCAAAAGCCACATGAAAATAAACCAATTGAAACAAAACAAAAAAAAACCCAAAAGTCACATGAAAATAAACCAATCGAAACAAAAATCCCTAAACAATAAACCTAAAAATGTACCTTTAATTGTTGATCACCAAAAATACTCGACACAAAAAACAATCCTTTGCTTCTTCATGATCCTCAGGCTGGATACAATAGCAACAACCGAGTGTCGATCGAGGCCAAGGGGCGATCGATAACTTGTCGATCCCCTTGGTGTGAGCATGTCGATCGCCCAACAAAAAAAAAGAAACCGGTCGTTTACTCGATCGATAAGAATAAACCATTTCAAACTTTGTAACCGTTGCAAGGTTAAAAAAAAAAAAAAAAAAAAAAATCTCACCCTATAAATACACAATACAAACACACTTCAATCCACAAATCTATTTCACACAATTCAAACTCAAAATACTTCTCTACACACGATTTAATATGGCTTGTCGTCTCCCCCATTCCGTTGAAGATATGCAAGTGTACGTTCAAAATCAATGTAATATCGACGATGAGGCTCGAAAAACCGCTATTATAAGCGGCATCGAATTGTTTGATCGGGCGAAGGCGGAGAAGGAACAAATGAGACAAAACTACCAGAGTTGCAACGACATTACTCCTGAAAGAAAAGCTGTGATCGACAAATTTTTGAAAGATCAAGCCCGCAAAGATCGCGAGGTTGCTGACAAGTTGTGGAAAGCTGTTTCGATGATAACGAACAACATCAGCACCAAAATCAATTGGAGCTATCGGGAGAACAAAGACGATGGTGTTGGTGCATCAACTTCGACTACCAACTTCGAGCTACCGGGGGAACCTCTGTTCGAGGGATTTGCCGGTTCTCGTACTCCCTCGTATGACTCTGCATGCGGGGAGCATTCAGATTAGATTTATGTATTTCGTATTGTTTTTATTTAGCATTATAACTGTAACGTTTTAATTATTAATGAAATTTTATTTTGTGTTAAAAATGTTTTTTTTTTTAAATTAAAAAAAAAAAAAAAAAAAAAAAAAAAAAAAAAAAAAAAACCAATCGCCCTTACTGGGGCACCTAATCGCCTGAAGGTCGCTGGAGAGAGAAAGCTGACGTGGCAGGGAAAAGTAGGGGGATTGAATCCCCCTACTGTGGGCAGCCTCATGCTGATGTTTTGCTGCGTCTTTCTAAACAGCTAAAATACGAAATGGTGTAGTTCAAAACGTATATACAATAAACAATAATAAAATGCTATTAGGAAAGAATTCATTTTTGGGAAAGCCTTGATCCTCATACCTGTGCTATTCTGTGAATTAGGTTTATAGTTTTATCTTAACACTAATATTCACTTAATTAACAAAGGCTAACCTTGTGAGGCTCGAAGTTGATGCAAGGGATAAAACGACATGCAGTCAGAACGACAAATAGTCAACTGTCACACTGTCAACTAAAAACATGGTGATCCATAAAGTCAAACGTCAAAGAAGGAGAACCCATATGTTCAAAAAATAATATAATCTTACGAAAATTAGAAGAATATAAATAAAACATGTGAAAATAACAATCATGATATAGATAAAATATATAGGATAAGATAAAAATAAATTTAAATGGAAAACAAATTACCATCTCCACATAATCGTCTTTCCTATTGACCGGCCTTTGTTTTTAAGACGGAAATCGAAAGGAGTTTAGTTTGTGTCTTCAAGATTTGTTTTGCTTAGGGTTGATGTTATTTTTAGTATATATAGATGTGATAATTTTATGTTTTTATGGAGGAATCAAACTTTTACCATGGATTGTTTTTTGGCTAATCTGTTTTTTATAAGAACGAAGCGTTTTTTTCACCAAAAAGGAAGCAAATTGCCAAAATGCATTAGAAGCTGCTATATGAGTCAGGGACACAGTCTAAAGAGGTTAAGCTGCCCCCAGTAACGAGGCTCAATCCCTCCTATTTTCTCTATCACGTCAGTTTTCTCTCTCCAGCGACCTTCAGGCAATTAGGTGCCCCAGTAAAGGCCGACCATGTACATTTTTTTTTAATTCAGACATTTTAAACAACAAATTTAAATTTCATTAAAAATAAAAACATTACAATACTAAATAAAAACATTAATATATTAAAAATAAAAACGATACGAAATCATAAATCATAAATCCTAATCTGAATGCTCCCCGCATGCAGAATCATACGAAGGAGACCGATAACCGACAAATTCCTCGATGAGAGCCAAATGTTCCTCGTTTAGCAGAGGTTCCCCAACAAATCTAGCAGACGAACTTGATGCACCTACACCATCGGGTTTGTTCTCCCGATAGCTCCAATTGATTTTGGTGCTGATGTTATTCGATATCTGTTAAACACACCCCCACAACTTGTCAGCAATGTCATCGTCTTTGCAGGCTTCATCCATAAAAAATTTGTCGATCACGGCTTTTCGTTCAGGCTTAATGTCGTTGCAAGTCATGTAGTTTTCTCTCATACGTTGCTTCTCTGCCCTTGCCTGCTCAAACAGATTGATAACGTCTATAATAGCGTTTTTTCGAGCCTCATTGTCTTCTTCGCATTGGTTTTTAACGTACATTTGCATATCTTCAACGGAATGGGGGTGACGACAAGCCATAATAATTTTGTGTTGAGAAATGGTTTGAGATTGAATTGTGTGAAATGAGATTTGTGGATTGAAGTGTGTATATGTTGTGTATTTATAAAAGTTCAATTTTTTTTTTCTTCTAACCGTTACGCAACGGTTTAAAAGTAAAGTGGGTTGTTTCAATCGATCGTGTACATGACTAGGTTGGGTTCAATTGTTTTGGCGATCGAGTTCCCACATAAGGATGATCGATTTTGAATCGACCGTGGGTGTCTATCTCCAAACTTTACTTGGGGCAGCTTTATTGGGCCTATATATTAGGCTAACATTAACAGGCTGGATTAATTAATATTTTAAACAAAGATTCTTGGAATATACCTTCACAGATTATTTATATATATAATGTTAACCCGTTAATTTGGGCTAATTTTGGTTGACTCATATCCTGAATTCCTGATCGATGGGCTACTATTTTTTTTGTTTATATCACAAATTTGCACGTTGACATGTATAATCTGTCACTACTTTAGTTGATTTGGTCAAGATTATCTCATGATACACATGTAAGAGAGCTAAAGATTACACTATTTTTCTTGGATCCAAAAGTCAAAATTTATCTTGTTAAGCTCTACACTCTCTAAAAGGCCATTTTGTGACTAAAGGCGTGTTTGGTTGGAGCAATTTTATAGAATTTGAAATTAAAATTCTCTTAATTACTGTGTTTGGATCATTAGGAAGGAGGAATTTTAAATTGCAACACAAATTAAAATTTCTGAAGAATTTAGAATGACTCTAAAAAGTGAGGAATTTTAATTTACTTGGAAACTTTTTTTTATAAACTTTTTTTTTTATTGTTTTTTTATAAACTTCTAAATAGAATATTTATGAAAAAAAAAATATGAAATTTTTTTATAAACTTTTTATAATTTTTTTTTTATAAACTTTTCTTATAAATTTTTTTATATTTTTTTTATAAATTTTTTATAAACTTTTTTTATAAATTTTTTTTATACTTTTTTATAATTTTTTTTATAAACTTTTAAATAGAATATTTATGAAATTTATGTTAAAAAAATAAAAATAAAAAATTGTAAATTTCTGTCAACCAGACATGCAAAGGTATTTTAAATTCCGAAATTTTAAATTCTCAATAATTTAAATTTCCTAAAACTTAAAATTCCGGAATTTCAAACTCCCCAACCAAACGCCCCCTAAATATATGTAGTCAAAAACAAAATATAAATTAAGTACATTGGCGAATTAATTAAGAATTGAACAGCACACTTATTATGAAAAAAAATAAAAGTGAAACAAGAATACAAACACCTATCTTGGACGTAAGTTCCTAACGATTTAACAATTCTAAAAAATAGACTTTTTAAAAGATCATTGTCTTTTTCTTTAATTTCTATCATGTCATTAATTATCAAAGAAAATCCACAAAACATTTTTCAAATATTAACTATTGTGTCATTTATTAACCAAGAAAAACCCACCTCCAAAATGGAACTTTCTATAACTTGTAAGCAAGAAAATATGACTTTCAAGTGAATGAGAAAAAAAGACCATAAAACATTTTCCTCCACACTTTTATTCCTATATATAGCTTCCTAATTATACCTCCTTTCATCTCATACTATCTTCAACTCTTTCCTTAACTCACACTTAAAAAACACAACCCTAGTTATGGGCTCGGTTAGCAGAGAAATACTTCACGATGTACCACCATACATACGAGTCTACAAAGACGGAACTATCGAACGTCTCGTAGGAACCGAAACAACCCCACCGGGCCACGATCCCGTAAATGGTGTCACCTCAAAAGACATCAACATAACCACACCAAAAACCAACATCTCAGCTAGAATATATCGTCCAACGACCACCATAGCCAATGAAAAGCTCCCACTTGTTATATACTTTCATGGTGGAGCATTTGTCATTGCATCACCTGCGGAACCAAAGTACCATGCATCCGTTAGTAAACTTGTTGCAGAATCACATGTGATTGCAGTATCTGTTGATTATAGGTTAGCTCCGGAGAATCCTCTTCCAGCTGCTTTTGAGGATGCCTATGAAGCCTTGAGGTGGGTCTCCGATCATGCTCCTCAAGGACCTGGTTCTGAGGAGTGGATCAGAGACCATGTTGACTTTGACAAAGTATTTATTGGTGGAGATTCTGCTGGTGCGACTATAGCGCACCAGATGGCTCTCCGGGTGGGGTCAAACCCGAGCCAGAGCCAAGCTGAGGTTCAGCCCGGCTCAGAAATTAAATATAAGATATCGGGTATTATATTAATAAACCCGTATTTTTGGGGGAAAGATCCAATTGGGTCGGAGAAAACGAATAGTTTTTTGAAGAGTATGGTGGATAAATGGTGGGAGTTTGTGTGTCCATCGGATTCGGATCTCGGGTTGGATCATCCGTTGATTAACCCGTTTGTGGACGGGGCTCCGGATTTGTCGGGTTTGGGTTGTGGGCGAGTTTTGGTGACCGTTTCTGAAAAGGATATATTGAAAGATAGAGGGTGGGCTTATTATGAAAAGCTAGTGAAGAGTAAATATGAAGGCAAAGTTGAGATGTATGAAGTTGAAGGTGAAGATCATGTTTTTCATATTTTTGATGCTAATGCGGAAAAAGCCGTTAATTTGATGAAAAGAATAGGTACTTTTATAAATGAAAAATAGTTTGATATTTTAAGAATTATGACTTTTGTTATTGGTTTGGCATGTGTTGTGATGTAATACAAAAGTATGTTATTGGTTGTTTTCGATCTAGTTGAAACAGTGACTTGTATTTAATGGAATAATAATTGGTTGTTGTTTTGTAACCAGAAAATGCATGGTTGTTCATTTTTCGTGTGATTTGATTTGGATAAGAGAGATATGAGATGGTTTTTTGCATGATTCATGTTATGGTGTTATATGATTTTGAATTTTACTAAAAACACAATTGAAATTTAGAACATGCAATTCATTTAGCGATGAATACGGTTTTAAATTGGTATCGAACCCGTATCAAATTGGTGATACTATTTTATTTCCAAAGCATGAAATGAGAGTACTGGTATCATACCAGAATCGGTATCAGGAAATCGGTACGTATCCGGTTTTTCTCATTTTTTGTTAAACAAATAAATTTTTTAGATTTCATGCTAGTAACTTTCTGTGAGTAGAACCAAAATAGGATAAAGCGTGCATTTTCGAGTAATTTGAACTACAACGGTTCAAAACTTATAAAATAGACTAAAATACATCGTTGGTCCCTAAAGTTGGCACGACGCATCGCGATGGGATGAAACCCGGCCTTTTCATCGTCGGGGGTCCCTATTTCAAGGTTTTCACTCGCTACAAGTCCTTTGACCATTATGCCATTAGTCAAGGACATCTCAAGGCGTTACATTTGTCTTTAGTCCAAGGGCAATTTTGTCATTTCAACATATCTATTAAGCGTGCTCTATACACTTTTCCGAGGCTGCTACAGTAAATAGGGCCTAACCGTCTAATAAAAGCAACTCATATTCACCACTCATCCCTAAAGTCTCCTCAACCAAAAATAATTCTTATCCTGAATTTTTCCGATCTACTTGTAATAATGGTTCGTTGTGCTTGTGGTAGGCTAGCTGTAGTTAAAACTTGCTGGAATAATGTCAACGCCGGCAGGCGATACTATGCATGTCCTGTTCAGGTTGGCTAGTATTCTACATAATAATGCTTGTATTTTTTTAATTTAACATGTTTAGTTAATAGTTTCATCTTTGTAACACCCCAACCCGACAAGGGTAGAAGTGTCACAGTCTGGTGTCATATCAGAACGTACAAGTAAAATTTTCAAGCGGAAGTCTTTAAATAATAATGTACCAAGTCATAATAACCAAAGATTTACAAGGGAAATTACAAAATCCAAGTGTTAATAAAATGAATCTCAAAACAAAAGCCCGCCAAAACAAGTCCAAATAGTAAGGTAACTAGGGTTAGTCCACTCAGATAATCCAACTCTCAGCCCAATCAAAGCCCATCTTCAAACCTAAAACCTGCCGCAGGAAAAGAAATGCGGCTGAGCTTAAAAAGCCCAGTGAACAGATATAACAAAGTGAAAGCTAAATAAAATCTGAAATGCAAAAAGGAAACAAAGGAACGGATAACAAAGTCGTAGCGAAATGAGAGTAATGAGTCAAAGAGGATCCTGCAGAACACAATTATACAGATATCCAAAACGAACAGATAATAAGGAGAGCAAAGCGAAACAAGCATCGAAGACATAAGAATAAGCACATACAAACCAGACATACAAGAACTGAAACATAAGCAAACATAGCAGGCATAGCATCCACACAACGTATATGCCATACAATCAATTCAGGAAATCAGAAGACATACAAGCCAAACATGTATCTACAGGAAAGCGGAAGCAATTAAATAAATCAGTGAGCATGGCAATTCACACAGTTCAAAACTCTTAATTGAAAACATAATCAGTATCAAAACGGTAGTCAAAACATGGCAGTCGCAAGTAACAAGTAGGAATACAGTATGAACACTATAATTAAAATGAATTAAATACATAGCAGGGCAATTAAACAAGTTAACAAGCTAGACGTCATACGTTGAACCATATACCCAATCAAACCGTAGCATAAACAGAAATGCAAACATGGCAGATCAACAACAAGCAGCTAGGGACACCACGGATAGTCATAGTCCACGAGATTAATCGAACGAGGTACAAAAGATAAACAGATCAACAATCGGTTTCCCACAAGCACGGTCACCAGACAATACAGAGGGTCACATAATAGTGCGATCACATATCATCAGTTAGAAACATGTAACTCAGATAACCGCATAATAATCACATTATAGCAGGATAATCAATGGTCACATAAAACATGAATAGTATCATCAATTTCATAAACATATAACAACCCGGTACGTGAATGGAACGATAATCGGAATTAACGGAATAAGAGTGTGACAGATCAAAGCAATGGCATATATATATCTTGGTAGTAGAGGGAGTCATATAAGGGTACACAGAATATGGTGCGTTGGGGAATGTAGGAGGTACAATATAGGTACATCAAAAGTGTAAGGGTTATCAGAAATCTACCCGAGCCCAGAAACATATCATATCATATCATAAGTAGCCATTGTATTAGGAGGGGTGACCTCGGAATACCATACATAATAGGAGGGGAGACCTCAGTAACAAATGGAGTAGCTAGCTCCCAGAATTGTGAAGACGCGGATTGCACCCGACATCATTCACCAGACAAAGCTCCAATCAGATCAAATCCCTCGAAACATATCATATCTAGGATGCATCCATACGCCCCCCAGAAACATAGTGGCCAAATCATATACATATAGTGAGCTCATAATCATATCAGAATGGGGACGGTGTGTATCATCACTCGTACACACTGGAGTCATGCCATTGGTGCATCAATGACACGGTCAGGTTACCTTCCTGACTAGGAAACATATTTGGCTCGGGTATCAAACTGAAGGGTCAAAGCATATTCATATCATATCATAAGGGTTCATATCAAAGTTCATATCAGAGTTCATAACAAAGTTCATATCAAAGTTTCATATCAGAGTTTCATATCAAGGTTTCATATCAGATGGTTCATAATCAGAGGTTCATAAACATAACAAACTAATGTCATAGCGAATAGAATCATATCAAGGATTAAGTCGGAATCATATCGAAAGGATCATAGCATAAGGAAATCATAGCAAGGGATATCATAAGTGGCGTAAAGTCAAGGATCGAAAAGTCAGGAGACATCCCTACTGAAAAGGGATAGAATATCTGTACCTTATTCGAAGCAAGCAAAATAGGAAAGTAAGGTCACACGATGAATCAATCCAGCCGCCCGGAACCTATGAATTAGATAACGCTTATTAAGATCAGATTTCTCATTTAGACGGCTTTCCATTTTTAGCAGGTTTCCACTTTTAGTAACTTTCCTTATTTAGCAGGTTTCTATACTTAGCAGGTTTCCAAAAATAGAAGGTTTCTATAATTAGCAGGTTTAGCCATTTATGACGCATTTGAAGACATATTAGGTAAGTGAGTGTTTTATAAACTTTAAGGATCAGTTATGCTAAATTGCACAAGTTTAGGGTCTAAAGTGTCATTATTACAAAGTAGAGGGTCAAAAGTGTAAATATTATAAGTTTACTTGTTTTACTCCTTTAGTCCATTTCTTTACCTTTTCTAATGAATAACCCTTCAAGTTTTCGATGATTACAAAACCAACCTTTACTTTATTAAATCGTATATATACAAAATCCTAGTTTTAGATTTAGATTAACGTATATGTTTCAAATAATTTAAATTCGATTATTACAAGATTATACGACCATTGTGAAAACCCATTTTTGATCGTGACTCCCTCAACCCCAAGGCAAACCATCCGACACCATGAAAGTTATACGAAACCCTATATCCCATTTGTAGTCAATTCAAGGTATATATATATGTATATGCACGTTTAGTCCATTCTAACTCAAATAAAAGAAACATGTACATGCCATGTGGTGATGAGTTAAAACAGATTCAAGCCAAGGTTCAGGTGGTCATTTCATTTGTCATATGTATAGCCATATCGTGATTCATGCGACAAAATAAATATCATTTTATGTGTTGAATCAGACGTGTACATACAAATCCGAAGAGAGTCCAACTACACGACATGAACATGGTCGACATATACATATGTTCAAAACATATTTATTATGGTCGAAAATTACGTCTATTCTCTTCATTATCAACGTAATCTAATCTTATAATATCATGCAACAAGTCTTGTGGTGATTATATTTGATTTCATGCATGAATTCACATGGTTGGGGCCACGACAGAAACCAAGAACGACAAGGAAAAAAAAGTTGAATTAAGGTTAAGGAAGCCTACTGTTTTGCACGAATGGGAGAAGGACAAAGACCAAGATGGGTCGGATCTTCTTCAGCAGCATAAACTCACGACAACAACAACTAACAGCCTCACCCTTCGACCTCAACACCCACGGCCAAGGTCTCACAGCAGCCTTCACGAGCCTAGCATCCACGATCTACAGTACCAAAACAGCCACCAAGACCTACGACCATGCCATTTTTTTTTACGAGCCAAACACGACCCTAGCACCCTTGAACCACAACAGCTTCCTTGGGATCCCTTTGCCTTGATTTCGTATGGAATGGAAGGTGGAATTTTCTTTTTGGCCGTCATTATGCTTGGGAGGAAATTAGGTTTTCATTAGTTTTCATTTGAAAGCACAAAAATAGGTTGGGAAAAAAAATGAAACGTCAATGGGTAATGGGGGGTTTCGGCTTGAATTTGGGAAGTAATTAGGGAGATAATATTTGCTGAAAATAGGGGGAGAAAAATAAGGGCCAAGTTAATTTTATTTAATCTACCATATTTACTTATGTATTAGATTTATTTTAGTGTTAATGTTTTTTTGTAGACTTGTACATAATGTGGTCCAAGTAACTTATATACATGTGATATGAATATTAGACGAAAGTTTTAAGTATTTTTTTTTATCTTGCATAATTTACACATTCATGAGTTAGGTTAGAACGTTGCTAATGAGATTGACGTATAATACGTATTTAAAATTTTAAATTCTGAGGGCAAAATGGTCTTTTAACACGCTTACGATTTTTAGGGTTTTACAATCTTGGAGTCAGCTTTTAAGTGTGTTCAAACGTTTGTTTTCTGATTTTTTTAGGGATCCAGGTGTCCCATAAATGGGTGGTTGGATCCACCACAGACCACCAGAGCAAGGGAGGTGTTCCTCTACTTGCAAAGGCATATCGACCGTAATGAGGCGGCGTTGCAAGAATGCCAACAAGCCCTCATCAGCGAGACCATGGATACTATAGACGCAGTTGCCAGGGCAAATGAGCTAGAGGCTACTCAAGCCGATACCCTAGCTGAACTCCTCCTTGAGAAGGAGAAAGTCTGCCGACTGAGGAACTTCTGTGTGGTCTCCTGGATACTCATCATTGCCGTCTGTATATGGTATATCTAATGGGTTAGCAATGTAGGTGGTTTTTTGCCTTTTGAGTCGGTGGTATGTATGATCTGTGTAAGTAGACGTGTGGCGATGGTTGACTTTTGAAAAGTCAAGTTTTGATGTAGTTTGGTCCTTCTACAATATAAGTAGTTTTACTTTTATCCTTTAGTCCTTATGAGTATTATGCCTTTAATACTTTCTCCTACTCCTTATAAATGATCAAACCCACCTCAGTTGCTACACAAATATTATCTAATTCAAACCACACCTTAGTAAAATGATCAAACTCATAACAAAGCTACAAGTATCAAAGATGGATGAATGATGATAGATGGATGAACAGACACCACTTTTGAGTATCAACATAAACTTGATATGGTGTTGTTCATCCATCTTTCATCCTTCATTCGTGTTTGTTAACCGTATCCAAATCAAAACACAGATCCAAGTATCAAAGATGGATGAAGACTGTATTAAAACAATACCATAAACACACAATTTAACCCATACACTAACATGACATGATTTCATACATAACGCAAATGGATATATTTTCAAATGCATAAAATTTTGTAGTCTACAAAGTTCAGAAACATACATTATTTAAACACAGCAAATAATGTTTAGGGGAATACATATTCGATGGATAACATTGGCTTTCATATGCTTAACCAGCATTTTTTTGTGGTGAAGAAAGCTTTGCTGCTATAATCTTGGTCTTAGTCCAAAAATGTTTTGGAGACCCACCAGAAGCAGCATCAACTTGACTTCCAGATTGAGACTGGACCACACTTGGTTGATCATTACCTTCATACTTGTCACCTGTAACCTTTGCCTTCTTCTTTGCTGTAACTTTTGGCTGGGATGAACCTGTTTTTTTGAGACTGTTGTGTAGTGCCTTGACTTCCTGCTACACCTCCTTGCCCAAGACATGTTTTCTTGTTGTGTCCAGCATTGCCACAAATACCACAAACCACACTTTTACTAGACTGTGACAAGTTACTGGTTTTGTCACTATTATCATTTTCAGTAAAAGTCCTGGTTCTTTTCTTTCATGGCCTACCTAATGGTTTATGATGTTTAGGTGGAAGAATGGTTGTAGGCACCTGTGACTTATACCAATGCTCATAACCATTTAGTGGCTGGATGTGGTGTTTGTAAGTTTTTTCCCAAGTCTTAAGCAAGTAACATGGATTCGCCCATGATTCAACAGATCCTATTTGCATTCCATTCAACCTCATACACCAGTGGGTAGCAACAGCATGTTTACATGGCATACCTGTAAGCTCCCATCTTCTACATGTACAAGCCCTAGCTTCAACATTGACAGTACACTTGTCTCCCCATCCACTGACCTCATACTTTTCTCCTTCAACCCGTAAAGCAGTGTACTTATAAGCCTCTTTCTTGATTGCATCTAACATGAGTGTTGCCTTTGGTGTTAATGGTCCGGCACACTTTTGAATCACATTCACAACGTTCACTATTCTTTTCATACAGTACTCTCTAATGTATTCCAAAGCAGTAATGATGGGTTGGTGCCTACCTCCTACTAGTTTCCCATTAAACACCTCACACATGTTATTAAGTAGCACATCAGAATGCGCCCTCCCTACAACATGTTTGGTCAGGTACCTGAAAAATGTCGTAGAACAAAAGATGTACAAGTAGAAATAGATTTGGTTAGGTACCTGAAAAATGCGACCTTGACCAATGGGTTGGTGGTATCTTACTTAACCAAGCATGGGCAGGTTCGCTAAAACTCTTGAATGCCAGCATGGCTGCCTCAAATTGTTAGACGGTTGTTGCTGCTGCACATCTCCACAAATGTTCCTTGTATGCTTTAGCATTTGTCACACCCTCGCCGGAGGCGGAAACACGAGGTGTAACGGAAGGGAACATAAGCACAAGATAATAGAACATACCAACATTAAGATTAAAAAGAAATAAAACTCCATTACAATACTAGTTTAGCCGTCAACGGCAAATATATTACAAAGTTTAGATTTCAAAACATTGAGTTTTATTACATACGACTTGTAGCAACCAGTGAAAACTTCATTATGCAAGACCCGGTAGAAAAACTTACTAACGATCACCTGAAATGCATGAGAGAAAAAACGGGTCAACTATGAAAATAGTTGGTGAGTAAACACGTTTAGCAAAAAAAAAATTAAGAAAACTCGTAAGAAAATATACAAAGCTTTCGGTCGACGAAAATGGTCCACAAAGCAAAGGCATTGTAAATCCACTCAGTTCCAAGTTCCGCCCATACAAAACTTGCAACCTGTGTGTTCACAACCCACTGCCAAAAGTAGTATGTCTAAAAGTCAAGTAAAAACGGTCATAATAGTTCACAATATAGTACCACGAATATAATGATTCAAGGATGCTCCGAACATGAGAGACTTTGCACTGCTCCAACAAGGGAGACTCCTTTGTCACTCGGCCACCTAGGCGAGATTTATTGAGACGCTCCACCAATAAGGCGAGACTTTATAGTGATGCTCCGAACATAGGAGACTCCTTTGTCACTCGACCACCTAGGCGAGATTTATTGAGACGCTCCACCAATAAGGCGAGACTTTATAGTGATGCTCCGAACATAGGAGACTCCTTTGTCACTCGACCACCTAGGCGAGATTTATTGAGACGCTCCACCAATAAGGCGAGACTTTGTACGGTTCAATAAGTTCAAATAAGTAATAGGTTCGTAATTAAGTTCAAGGATTTGATTCGAGTTCACAAGTTCTAGTCAAACTAGTTAATAAAAGTAGTAAACATTTTAGCTCAAGAAAGGTTCATGCATTTCGCCCCAAAATATAGTAAAAACAGTAAAAGGGGGTTTGTGATTACTCACTTGGTAAACTGAGGCGATGACAAAAGTGAGTACACCGAGGTATAATGTGATGTTTTAGCCGGGACCTATTACGAATGATATGATATGTCATGAGTTGCAATGTAATGTTATGCATGCACTTCGTATGTTATTTATACCATTTACGGGTTTTGAAAATATTACTCGTCGTCGAAAAAAAATACTCTTTTGACGTCTTGACCCTTCAAAAATGACTTTACATGTTTTTACGTCAAAATGTCATCCTATAATGGTTTTATAATGATTTTTGGTGAAATTACCACTTTTCGTCGCAAAACAATGTCGTCGGAAAAATCATGAAATCAACAAAAATGACTCCGGAAAAGTAGTCGTAAAATGGTGTACGTCGATCGTTAGAGAACGAACTCGATGGTTTTGGAAAGTTTGTATCGATATCTAGAAGTTTCAGTTCAGGAGTTTTCGTCCAAAAGGTCTCGATCATAAAGATATCAAGGGTTAAAGTTGGTGGTTTTTGCTAATTGTGTGCAGAAAATAAGTTTCGGCCAATGTTTGAACATCCGTAATTAATTTACCATAACTCCGCTTGACAAACGGCTTTTTGTTTTGAAAAATATGGCCGATGAACTTGATTTTACTAGAAGACATTTCGTTATAAAAAGTTTCACATCATGGTTAAAAACTGCCGCAAACATAGCCCTTACAGCTAATGAAATACTTGAATCGTAGAAATAATATAATTTTTCAGAAAATAATAGTTACGGCAACTTTATAAAAACGTGCATATATTTGTCGTTTCAAATCCGTTTTCTACGTAAAATATGTCCTTAGCTTCGTATCGAAGTAAACTAATATATTTTTGAGAAGTCGAAATAATTTATGAAGCTTAAGGCTAGTTTTTGACCCGAACAAGTAAAAACATCAAAGCTGAATTTTCTGAAAATAATACGTTTCGTCGTCAAACTTTAAAAATTCACCACGGCTTCGTTATAACTCCGTTTTTATCCGTTCAAAAGGACACGGATTCGTTTTAAAGTATATTTTCTAAATATCAAGGCCAAAATGTCGTACCAACTGTTGGTTTTTCCAGAAATTCGAAACAAGGACAGAACCTAAAATATAGTTATCGAAAATAGTTTTTCTCGGACAAAACCTATTCTAATCCCTTCAAATCAACTCCAAAGCTAATCTAATCCTACCATACACCTTCTTAGGGTGTCATGGGTTCCTAATCACCATCAAGACCAAAGAATACCATGGGAATATTTATAGGATGACCAATATGTATATATAACTCTAAGATCATAAAATAAATGGTATAAATCACATAACATGCATATAAGCTCCAAAAATGAAAAGAAACATATGAAAATGAAAAGGAAACATGAAAATGATAAAAACATGCTTACTAGTGAAAATGATGAGGTGTAAGTAACAAGGATTAGCCTAAATACTCTTGGTTTTTATTTCAAAACCTATAAAGAGTATACACTAGATTGTTAAACACTTGATCTTGATAAAATTTTTGGAGATGATCCCTTGGGCACTTCTATGGAGTTCGGTTATGAGGAGAGAACAAGAGAAGAGAAAAAGTTTGATTGAGGTGAATGATTGAAATGAAAATGAATGAAGTGAAGAAAAATGTTGGAGTATATAACTATATAATCAAAGAAGACTTTGTTGCCAACATTAAATGAGTACATCCTCCCCACATGGCCGGTTGGGGGGGGGGGAGGTGTATCTCAAATACATTTTTTTTTTTTTTTTTTTTTTTTTATCATGTGTATAATTGTTTGTAATTATTGAAAATGTAGAAAATGTATAAGTGAAGGTAAATGGTAGATTTTTGGTACAAGTAAGTTTTTAATAAATCAAAATAGAATGTTATGAGATAATAAAAATTGTAA
The DNA here is from genome assembly GCA_019973895.1 of Chrysanthemum seticuspe. Lineage (NCBI taxonomy): Eukaryota > Viridiplantae > Streptophyta > Magnoliopsida > Asterales > Asteraceae > Chrysanthemum > Chrysanthemum seticuspe. The sequence goes on along the minus strand of BPTQ01000006.1, from coordinate 266,031,982 downwards.
AAATACATTCCTTGTAAAATTTGAGTGATAAAATAATTATCGTACAATTTTAAGAAAAACGACGTAATAATTAAACTTTAACGATTAATGTACCAAATAAATTTGAAATACTAGGAAAACTAAAAATATAGTTTTTATAGACTAAATGTAAGTTTAAAAATACCTCGGGATCATTTTTGAAAGTAACGGGTTAAATATTTAAAATAATAACTCACGCGATAAAAATTATTAAATAAAAATTTACGCGATTAAAGTGAAATGAAATGCCATGAATGAACTAATACGATGCATTTATAATTTAAGAAATGACCGGAATTTGAGAATTGTGACATTCTTCCCATGTCAGCGGAATCACGTCCCCGTGATTCGATTAACGATACTATGGTCCGAACCTCGACAAGAGTTCTAAAAGTTCATGCTCGTACAAACAGTCTAAATGATCATATCAATGCCCATGCGTACAGGTTCCCCATTCAACTAAGTACGTGCCCGTGATTAGATTGGATAGGGTAAACTTGCCCAATATCGAACGTAGCTCTCAAAAGACCTTTAGGTAGTCGATTCTAATTTAATCCCACAACTCATCAAACAAGAACTGTCATGAGATTAAACTAAACCGACTTGAGTAAACTTGTCTCTTAGCTTGATTTTCGAAACTCATCAAACAAGAACTGTCACTAGATCAAGCTAGGAAACAAGTTGTTAGAAAGATAGGAATCAACATCCTTGAATGAAGTCTTTTGAAAGATTCGCTCGATATTGGATTTGCTTACACAAATCAAATCAAATCAACAAAATATATAACAACTAAGGTCGATATCAATAGGTCTCAAATTAATCAAAGTCGTGAACGTGTAAAGATTGGAAGGAAGTTATGCACTCAAAATCATGTCGTACAGAAATAAGGTAGTTGCTCGAAAGAATGTACCCGTTACGCGTTGCGGGCTTCCTCGGTACCCAGATAGAATGCTCGACCACGTGCGGGAGGAATTTCAATGTTCTGATCTTGTGGGCCTTCTATTGCCAACGCCAGGTTTGGACGATTTCCTCCTTGATTGGGAGTTCTTTTCAGCTTTGGACAGGTATTGCGAAGGTGATCTAGACTTCCACACTCGTAACATGCTTTCCTCTGTCCTTGATTTCCCGTTCTGTTTGAGCAATTTTTCGCGAAGTGGCCCGTCTGTCCGCATTTGCCGCACCTTGGGCAGTCTCCTAAGTGATGATAATTACATCGAGTGCACAAAGGATGTGGACCTGCATATCCTTTGCGTTCCTGGGTGGTTGCCCCATAGTTCTGAGTTATTCGCTGCCTCTTGTTTTGCTGATTCTGGTCTCGGTTTCCCTGGTGATCCTCCTGTCGCTTTCGTCCATGGTCGTTTGCTTTTGTTAGTTCTCCAGACCTGATCACATCATTTGTCAAGCGATACGCCATACTCACAGCGGCTTGCAGAGTGGTTGGTTTTGACGAAGTGACATCCCTCCTAATTTCTGGTATCAATCCCCATATATATCGGTCAATCAACTTCTCCACAGTGGAAACCATGTGAGGAACCATTCTAGTTAACTCGTGGAACCGGATCGTGTACTTGTCGATCTCTACTCCTACCATCAAGTGATTCCAAAATTCTTCTTCCAGTTTCTGCACTTCATCTTTTCTGCAGTACTCATCAGTTAGTAGTTTCTTGAATGCTTCCCAAGATAATGCATTTGCAGCCTCTCTTCCTCTAGTCTGTAGTTGGTTGTTCCACCAGGTCAATGCTCGACCCTGTAGTAGCCCAGCAGAGAACTCAACCTTGTTTCCTTCAGCACATTTCGTGATACTAAGCTTCGACTCAACATTCTCGAACCAGGTTAGCAGTCCAATGGCACCCTCAGTACCATGAAATTCCATTGGCTTACATGTCATGAAATTTTTGTAGCTGCATCCTTGACCAGCGTTTGAAGTACCTTCTCCGTTGTTGGTTCGTCTAGCATCGAGATGTGTTATAATTTGAGTGAGTAGATCCGCTATTCCAGCAGCGTTGTTGTCTGGATTGTCATTGTTGTTTGAGTTGCCGTTGTTGTTACCTCCTGAACGTGTGTTTCTTGCAGCCATGATCCTACAGAGGACCAAAACATCGGGTTGAGTAAACGACATTCGAACGAAGTCAGATGAGGTGCAGAACGGTGGTAATGTGTTATAGTGATCGAAACATGACAGGAACAGAGACATGCTATGTCTAACAAGTCGAAAGATGGAAAAGAGAAGATATGAACAAGGTACGGTAATGTAGACGTGAACGTAAAAACATGCCATGCATACCCACCCGACCAATGCAACTTCAGGTGACCAGACTCAAAAGACTCGACTAAACATGATTTAAAACTACCACTCTTATCATTGCATGGTTCTTCATAAATTAGACATAGTTGATCAGGCTATGTATAATTTATGAGTAACAATGCAACGATAGGACTAGTTGACTCGAATGGTGTTCAATGTTTAATAAATAATATAAAAAAATTTTCCGGTTATAGCTGTGATTTTTATTTTTGAAAAATCGGCATTCTCTATAACCTTTGGCTCTGGTACCAATCTGTCACACCCTCGCCGGAGGCGGAAACACGAGGTGTAACGGAAGGGAACATAAGCACAAGATAATAGAACATACCAACATTAAGATTAAAAAGAAATAAAACTCCATTACAATACTAGTTTAGCCGTCAACGGCAAATATATTACAAAGTTTAGATTTCAAAATATTGAGTTTTATTACATACGACTTGTAGCAACCAGTGAAAACTTCATTATGCAAGACCCGGTAGAAAAACTTACTAACGATCACCTGAAATGCATGAGAGAAAAAACGGGTCAACTATGAAAATAGTTGGTGAGTAAACACGTTTAGCAAAAAAAAAATTAAGAAAACTCGTAAGAAAATATACAAAGCTTTCGGTCGACGAAAATGGTCCACAAAGCAAAGGCATTGTAAATCCACTCAGTTCCAAGTTCCGCCCATACAAAACTTGCAACCTGTGTGTTCACAACCCACTGCCAAAAGTAGTATGTCTAAAAGTCAAGTAAAAACGGTCATAATAGTTCACAATATAGTACCACGAATATAATGATTCAAGGATGCTCCGAACATGAGAGACTTTGCACTGCTCCAACAAGGGAGACTCCTTTGTCACTCGGCCACCTAGGCGAGATTTATTGAGACGCTCCACCAATAAGGCGAGACTTTATAGTGATGCTCCGAACATAGGAGACTCCTTTGTCACTCGACCACCTAGGCGAGATTTATTGAGACGCTCCACCAATAAGGCGAGACTTTATAGTGATGCTCCGAACATAGGAGACTCCTTTGTCACTCGACCACCTAGGCGAGATTTATTGAGACGCTCCACCAATAAGGCGAGACTTTGTACGGTTCAATAAGTTCAAATAAGTAATAGGTTCGTAATTAAGTTCAAGGATTTGATTCGAGTTCACAAGTTCTAGTCAAACTAGTTAATAAAAGTAGTAAACATTTTAGCTCAAGAAAGGTTCATGCATTTCGCCCCAAAATATAGTAAAAACAGTAAAAGGGGGTTTGTGATTACTCACTTGGTAAACTGAGGCGATGACAAAAGTGAGTACACCGAGGTATAATGTGATGTTTTAGCCGGGACCTATTACGAATGATATGATATGTCATGAGTTGCAATGTAATGTTATGCATGCACTTCGTATGTTATTTATACCATTTACGGGTTTTGAAAATATTACTCGTCGTCGAAAAAAAATACTCTTTTGACGTCTTGACCCTTCAAAAATGACTTTACATGTTTTTACGTCAAAATTTCATCCTATAATGGTTTTATAATGATTTTTGGTGAAATTACCACTTTTCGTCGCAAAACAATGTCGTCGGAAAAATCATGAAATCAACAAAAATGACTCCGGAAAAGTAGTCGTAAAATGGTGTACGTCGATCGTTAGAGAACGAACTCGATGGTTTTGGAAAGTTTGTATCGATATCTAGAAGTTTCAGTTCAGGAGTTTTCGTCCAAAAGGTCTCGATCATAAAGATATCAAGGGTTAAAGTTGGTGGTTTTTGCTAATTGTGTGCAGAAAATAAGTTTCGGCCAATGTTTGAACATCCGTAATTAATTTACCATAACTCCGCTTGACAAACGGCTTTTTGTTTTGAAAAATATGGCCGATGAACTTGATTTTACTAGAAGACATTTCGTTATAAAAAGTTTCACATCATGGTTAAAAACTGCCGCAAACATAGCCCTTACAGCTAATGAAATACTTGAATCGTAGAAATAATATAATTTTTCAGAAAATAATAGTTACGGCAACTTTATAAAAACGTGCATATATTTGTCGTTTCAAATCCGTTTTCTACGTAAAATATGTCCTTAGCTTCGTATCGAAGTAAACTAATATATTTTTGAGAAGTCGAAATAATTTATGAAGCTTAAGGCTAGTTTTTGACCCGAACAAGTAAAAACATCAAAGCTGAATTTTCTGAAAATAATACGTTTCGTCGTCAAACTTTAAAAATTCACCACGGCTTCGTTATAACTCCGTTTTTATCCGTTCAAAAGGACACGGATTCGTTTTAAAGTATATTTTCTAAATATCAAGGCCAAAATGTCGTACCAACTGTTGGTTTTTCCAGAAATTCGAAACAAGGACAGAACCTAAAATATAGTTATCGAAAATAGTTTTTCTCGGACAAAACCTATTCTAATCCCTTCAAATCAACTCCAAAGCTAATCTAATCCTACCATACACCTTCTTAGGGTGTCATGGGTTCCTAATCACCATCAAGACCAAAGAATACCATGGGAATATTTATAGGATGACCAATATGTATATATAACTCTAAGATCATAAAATAAATGGTATAAATCACATAACATGCATATAAGCTCCAAAAATGAAAAGAAACATATGAAAATGAAAAGGAAACATGAAAATGATAAAAACATGCTTACTAGTGAAAATGATGAGGTGTAAGTAACAAGGATTAGCCTAAATACTCTTGGTTTTTATTTCAAAACCTATAAAGAGTATACACTAGATTGTTAAACACTTGATCTTGATAAAATTTTTGGAGATGATCCCTTGGGCACTTCTATGGAGTTCGGTTATGAGGAGAGAACAAGAGAAGAGAAAAAGTTTGATTGAGGTGAATGATTGAAATGAAAATGAATGAAGTGAAGAAAAATGTTGGAGTATATAACTATATAATCAAAGAAGACTTTGTTGCCAACATTAAATGAGTACATCCTCCCCACATGGCCGGTTGGGGGGGGGGAGGTGTATCTCAAATACATTTTTTTTTTTTTTTTTTTTTTTATCATGTGTATAATTGTTTGTAATTATTGAAAATGTAGAAAATGTATAAGTGAAGGTAAATGGTAGATTTTTGGTACAAGTAAGTTTTTAATAAATCAAAATAGAATGTTATGAGATAATAAAAATTGTAAAAATACATTCCTTGTAAAATTTGAGTGATAAAATAATTATCGTACAATTTTAAGAAAAACGACGTAATAATTAAACTTTAACGATTAATGTACCAAATAAATTTGAAATACTAGGAAAACTAAAAATATAGTTTTTATAGACTAAATGTAAGTTTAAAAATACCTCGGGATCATTTTTGAAAGTAACGGGTTAAATATTTAAAATAATAACTCACGCGATAAAAATTATTAAATAAAAATTTACGCGATTAAAGTGAAATGAAATGCCATGAATGAACTAATACGATGCATTTATAATTTAAGAAATGACCGGAATTTGAGAATTGTGACAGCATTCCATTGCAATTTCATATTATCATGGATGTGCTTCAAACAATATATGTGTTCAGCACTAGGGAATACTTCTGCTAACGCTGGAATGATACCCTGCACAAATAAACATCAATTCCTTACTAATAAAACATGCATTTAACGAAATTACAAGTGAATCTAATCAACTAAATGGTAAAATCACCTTTTGCCTGTCGCTGATAAAAGTGTAGTTTGAGTTTGGTTGCAAGTCAAGATAATCTCTTAGACATTCAAGAAACCAAATCCATGAGTCTTTGCTTTCAGCTTCTGCAACCGCATAGGCTACAGGGTATATTCCATTGTTGTTGTTTATACCGACTACTGTAAGAAGCTGGCCAGGAAAAGGACCCCTCATAAAAGCACCATCTAACCCCAACAACTCTCTTTGACAAGCTTTGTATCCTTCCTTCAAAGAGCCTAAGCATACATACATTCTCTTGAAAACTCTTGTTGGACTTGTTGCAGTTTGTGCACTTATCCTAACTTTTGTATCTGGGTTAGTTTTCTGCAACTCTTCAACATAGTCTCTTAAAAGGGTGTACTGCTGCTTATGATCACCCCTAATCTCATTTTCTACCTTGTTTTTTTGCCCTTAATGCTTTTTGCATAGACACCTGAACTTCAAACTGTTTACTGAGCTGATCTTGAACAGCCCTGATTTGAATATCTGGATTGAATTGAACTTGATCAACTATTTGCTTCGAAAGAAACTTTTAGTCACAAGCTTTAATGTCTCTTGATTGCAAACATTTGTGTTCATCCTTGAAAGTTTGAACAATCCATACATCTTTATCTGTATTTTTGGCTACATACAACAACCATGGACACTCTGTTGCTTGCTCCTTGCGCTTTCGCAAATACACATCCCTACCGAGGCCTCTAGTTATCAGACCATTTTTCGTCTTTGGGGCTTTTCCCAGCCCTGAACCTTCGGTTATTCCACAAACAGGTATTTGTCCGAGATACCTAACCCTAATTCTCTGTTTGTCATTCTTAATTAGTTGCAATTTCCTCCTAGTATTTATTGAAAGCATGTAGATCCTATCTTTCACTTCTTTTGCAGTTACAAAACTTTGACCACAGAAAAAAAGTATTTTGTCATCTGTTTGTGCTGCCTCACTTAACTTTTGTTTCTTGTATGCCCTCAATTTGTTCCTCCTAATAACATACTCATCCTCATTCTCAGAACCACTTGCAAAATCATTATCATCTAACAGATCCAACTCATTTTTCTTAAAAAAATCATGTGGTAGCTGGCTGGTGGTACCTATAGATGGTAAAACTGTAGTCTCGGTCACTTTGAACAGATTAACATCAAAATCAGGCTCCTCAAAAGTATTAGCCTCATCGACAACTGTGTTTCCATCACCATTGTTCTCAGTATCATCATCGTCACTCATATAAGTGTCTGTCTCACTCACATTGTCATCACTTACAGCTTCATCGATTTCACTAACCTACACAGATTTACCTTTTTGGATATGATCCACAGGATTACATGTTTCCTCCTCATGATGACCTAACTCTTGATCATTTTGAGATACCTCTTCAGGACTATCTATTTGGATATGCTCAACATGTTTATCTATATGCTGGTTGACATCACCTGCAACATCTTCAGTATGACAGACCTCTACAGCTGGAAACAAGGGTTGTGTTTCTGGCATCTGACTAGATTGTACCAAAGTATTGACTTCCAAAGGTTGATCTGTAACCTCACATAAGTCCTCTACCACAGACTTATTAACAATGTTTTCTAAGAACAATTTCTTTGAGCAATATGGAACAATAGCAAGAGCTGCATTTTTCTTTGTTGCATCCACATCAGCAATAACTGTCCTAATAGACTTTGGTAACATTTGATCAACGTCCAATGTTGTCTTACCATTTTCAACATAAACCTCTATCATCTTATGGTCATCAACAAGATCTTTCAATATTTCTAAATTAGCACTCTCACTTAAGCTATACAAACCATCATCTAAATTACTACCCGACTTAACAAAGTAATAGTAATTTTTTGAACCGAGCTCATAACCCAATTCATACATAAGAACATCCAACTCTTCAACTGACACACTATCAACATCAACCAAATCAACTAAACTTTCCATACCTCCAACGTATATTCTACCAGGCCAGTATTTAAAGACACCATTGTGATGAACCCTCATACTAAACATATTAGATCTACCACCTGAAAACATGTTAATATATGTTTAAAGCATTCTAAAAAACTTAATTGGGAAACAATAAATACCACAATTACAAATTCCAATGACTGTAAAAAAAAAAAAAAAAAAAAAAAAAAAAAAAAAAAAAAAAAAAAAAAAAAACAAAACAGTACCGTATTTCTTCTTAGCAGAGTCGTATAGGACGGTATCATCAACTGGATAACCTGACTGTCTTCTTACTTTCCATAGGGTAAAGTCCATGTTTCGGTTTTATGATTGATAAACAGGGGTTTTGTGACATGTAATTAGGTTTGTGAATTCTGATAATTGTTGTAACGAAAGTTCTGGGACGAATGATAATACAAACTATGTGTTTATTGGGGCGGGAAGAGGGTTACATTACACGTGGAAATAATTAAGAAATTTTTAATTAAGATATGTTGAAATAACAAAATTGCCCTTGGACTAAAGACAAATGTAACGCCTTGAGATGTCCTTGACTAACGGCAAAATGGTCAAAGGACTAGTAGCGAGTGAAAACCTTGAAATAGGGACCCCCGTTGATGAAAAGGCCGGGTTTCGTCCCATCGCGATGCGTCGTGCCAACTTTAAGGACCAACGGTGTATTTTAGTCTATAAAATATGTTAGGATTTAAGTTTTGGGGGGGTTTATAAAGGATTATGGGTTGCCACAATACGGTTTTGGGACGTTTGGTTTATTATTATTATTTTTTTAATTTTTTTTCATGACTATTTTTTGCATGGAACAGACCTAATGGATGTTTGGATAAGTTTTTTAATTAAAAAACATGACTAATCAAATTTCAAAAAAAAAAAAAAAAAAATCGATACTATTCCGCTTTGATACCAATATCGTATTAGTTGTACCCATTTTTTTTGGCTAGATTCATAATAACGGTCCTATACCATGTATCAGGAGTCGGTATTGTTTTGATACAATACCGGTATGGTTCCTGTTCAATGCCAAAATTCAGGTCCAAATAAACATCCTTAAATTCATCTGTGATTACATGACTTAGGGGGTGTTTTTTAAAAATAGTTGTGAGCAGTATTCACCGCTCACTACTCACTGCTTCTTAATGAACCATTGGAAAAATGAGCTTTTCTAAAACATAGCAATTTTTTTGCCAAATGAACACTAAGAGCACTAGGTGCCATAACAAGGGTAAGTTACTCATTCGGGGCCCACGGGGTGCCATATCACTATAACAAACCTCCACAACTAACCGCCCCTCACTTATAACTAACCTCAATTTACTCATTTGGGGCCACCACTTACAACTTTATTTTTTTATTCTAATTTTCAAATATACTAAATTCATTTCATTAAAAATAAAAATACAATACAACACAATAAAAAACATACGAAACGTAAAATAAAGATACGGTAAAAAAACATACGCAACTTAAGAAATACATCAAATTATAACGAAACTAATTATTTGGATTATGTTGTTGAAATTGTTCCCATTGATGTCGTTGCCCAACATGCTCGATGAGACATCGTTGAAGCTTTGCGTGTTTGCTTTTATCATGTAGTTCTTTGGCTTTTCTTCTTTGCCCTGCGCAATGGTCAATCCATGTCTGTTGTAAATTTGGTTGCGGAGAAATATACATTTCGCTAACTTCGGATATCGCAAATTTTTGATCTTTCAAAATCATGTTATGCATTATGATCACGAGTACATGATTCTCCGTATCTTGCCCACAGTAAATGCACGCGCCGGTTGGGCAATGATATGCCGACGTTCTTGGAGGACACCAAAAGCTCTTTCGATATCTTTTCGAGCACTTTCTTGTTTCGCTTTGAATACGGCATTTTTTGGGTTACTTGCAACCGTAAATGATTTGACAAAAGATGCCCACTCTGGGTAAATTCCGTCAGCTAGATAATACCCATGGTTAAATTTACGCCCGTATACTTCAAACGGAACCTCAGGGGCGATGTCATCAAGCAGGTTGTCGAATAACGGAGAATTATTTAAAACGGTAAGATCGTTATTCGCACCCGCCACCCCAAAAAATGCATGTGAAATCCACAAATCGTATGAAGCAACGGTTTCAAGCATTATAGTTGGATACTTTTTATCACCTCTGTGAAATTGGCCTTGCCATTTTTTCGGACAATTTTTTCATTCTCAGTGCATACAATCGATACTTCCCAACATTCCCGGTATCTTATGAACCATGTTATGTGCGTTGTATAAGTTGTGAATGTCATTCTCATCTGTTTTCTTAAAACTCCTTCCCATACAAATGGATTATGCACACAGTAAAAAATCTAGGCAATCGCGTGCACAATGTTCACCTATTTATAAATACTCATCTAATGCATCGGCTGATATCCCGTAAGCCAATTGGCGTAGAGCACACGTGCATTTCATAATCACACTAAAACTCATTACACCCTACCATCGGGTCAGACTCTAAAGAAATTAAAATGCTTGGAAAGAGGATGATGAGTTTCAATATATGTTTCAATACATTGTACTATTTGTAAAATTAGTTTACGACTCATATGAAAGCGACGCCTAAAATTTTCTTCCGTATATTTTGGGTTGTCACCAAAATAGTCAGCCATTAGACGTTCTTCAGCAATTTTACGTTCACGGGGGATGTATCTACGGTGGAATGAAGGGTCGGCTTGTTGTTGTTGCAACGATTGCTCGAACTCAAACTCTTGAAGAATCATCTCTAGCTCCGCTAGCTCTTCAATGTCACTTTCACCGGAATAAGATGATTCGCTCATATTTATTGCTTATATGTAAGTGTTTTGAAATAAAATTTGTGTAGATTTTGATTGAAATGTGTAAAATTTATAGTGTTAAATATGTGTATTTAAAAAAAAAGAAAAAAAAATGTGAACGTTGCTTAATGTTTAAAAAACTGACAAAGGTACAGTTTTAAGCCTCGCCGTGCAGACGACGAGGCCATCCATGGCGAGCGACGGCGAAGACACCCGGTGTCACGGCGAGCGATGGCGAAGACGACACCAGGTGCTCTAAAGATCAAAAAACTCATTGCTCACTGCTTATCGTCTCAAAAAACTCAAAAAAAACTCCGCACCAAACATAGACTTATTGTCACGAACTTAAATTACTTCTATTTGACTAAGTAAACTAATTCATATATGCTTTACTAGTAGTTTATTTATAGCGATGGTAAAAGATAATCTAATGAATATAATTAAAAATTTGAGCACTGTCAGCCATTACAATTTACAACAATAAAAAATTTGGTCAACCATTATTCATCTTTATCATTAAAAAAGTCAATTATTTTTTGTCGAAGCACTAAATTAAAACGAAAGAGCAAAATTGAAGCAAGAATCTTCGACCAACCACATGTCGACTTCTATACATACACACGAAGCGAAAATAAAAAGATGCTAATTATTGTAATTTATCTTTTCAATTGAGTATATGAATAGCATGTTTGTCACCAATGTTAACACAGTTCCTGTCATCATCGCACAACTAATTTGTATGTTAATTTACATAAAGATTTTAATTATATGATTGCAAATTTGCTATAGTATTTGATCTAACAATTTATTTATTTTTTTCAATTGCCAAGAAAGAATAGAAAAAAGCTTCATGCACTAAATTGCTAAGAGCACACGGTGAGGTATTACTTAACACGCCAAACACTATTTTTTTTTTGACCAATGGCATGTTAATGCCATACCATGCAACGTGCCAAGTTCATGCCAAAATGGAGTTGAGCTAGTTGAGTGGCTCATGCCAAAGGGGAAGTTTTTGTCTTTTTTGTTTGTTTTTTACTTTTTATATATATATATTTTATTTGTATTGTGAGTGAGTGAGTATTTTTAGTGGGGTATTTTGTGGGACCCAATAAGATGTTAATGGTGTGTTATGAGGGAGGGGTATTTGAGTGATTGGTGTGTTATTAAGAGGGTGTGATGTGACGCTAAGATAGCATACCAATAACGTGTTAAATGTTACAACAATACCTAGTGCTCTAAAACTAATCCTTGAGAAACATGTCCATGTATTTTGTGGTCGTATGTGGAGACCGAATGGGACACAATAACAGTCAAAATCGATATTTGATTATGAATTATTATTATTTTCCTTCTTCACGTGATCCTTGAAAATGAAAATTAATATATTGTTACTTTATCGAAAACGTTTCTTCATGAAGAAACTGAATTTTTGGGTTGTAATTTTTTTCTTAGAGAGGTAATAGCATTCTAGAGATTTTAGTACAAAACTTTTTAGAATCAAATTCTAAAATGAATGAACTATGCAATCTATTGTTTCTTCCACAACTTATTTCAGGATGCGATTTTTACAAAACGTTAGATATATCATTTCATATTTCACTTGTTTGAATTACATATGAAATCATCTTCAATTTGTTAGAAAATTTATTTTGCTTAGTAGAATGGAAGTCCTACTTATTATTTTTCTTTTTATTTATTATTATTATTTTTTTTACTATAGTAGAATGGAAGTCAAGCAAGGTCTTTCATTTATTATGTTCTGAAACGACAAGTTGAGGTTGGTTGTTCGTTTTTCTTCTTAATGATCTTTGAAATCTTTCTTTATAATAGATTATTGCTTTTATTACATTATTTAAACGTTTGCTCATGAATAGATTATATTCTAGATATACTACATGTAAAATTCGACGGTGTATAGGGTAACTAGCTTAAAAACTCGTTGACATCGGGTTATTTTTTAAAGAAATAGATAAATGAGATGATAATAAAAGTAATAACGTAAATTTGTTAAATTTAAAATATGTGCGAGTCACAATCGATTTACAACCATCGCGTTGCCAATCTAAAATAGATTGACTCGAACATAAAATGATGTGTGATTTTAATGATCAATTGAGTTGCTAACAAACCTTATAACATTAAAAATAATGAACCATAGTATAATATAACGTGATTACACCAATGATACATACATGATACAACATGAACGTTGTTCAAAGACCTTCAAGTACTTCTTTATACACATACCTTGTAACATTAGAAAATGAACGTAAAAGTGGGTTCTGATACACAATCTATTAGCATCCTCATCAAAGCAAAAAAAACATTAGACATCAAATATGCTATAAAATAGATGCATGTTCATGCTGCATGTCAAGCAATGGCAATCTTTTATCTGGAATTATAGCATAGATACAGGTAAGAGGCAATAGATTGGTAGATAAACTTTGCCGTCCGTAATTCAAGTTTAGTAGTATCATTTTTCATTATCAATTTAGTTATAAATGAGGTATACATGTTCAGATGGGTCTCTGCCCTTATAATAATTCTATCTGACTTTTACTTTAGATGGATACATTATCTCTGAATCGCCAACATTAAGAGCTACATAATAAAATATCAAACTATTGACATATATATTCAAACTTTACACCGGTTATTTTTCTTTTGAAGGGTAAGAAAGGCACCACATATATTTTTCTGTAGTGAAGAGATATATTGTAATAAAATCAAGGGTAAGAAAGGTACCACATATATTTTTCTTTCGAGCTCCGAAGAAGGACTTTTAATCGCAACTAAAGTAAACTTGTGTTAGTTTTATAAGAGTACATGTGATCTTCAAACTCCAAAGATAATGGTCTACTGCCAAAAAAGAATGCAACGCAACTAAAGTAAACTTGTTCATAATTAATGGCTAAAAAGGATCGTGTTCATAACTAATGGCTAAAGTAAACTTGGTCTACCGCAAATGAACATGGAATATCTAACTGCATATACCATGATCATGAAACGTCACCTTTAAACACTAAGAAATAATTGTAGCTTATAGTTTAAAACTAATTTAACAGTGCATAGCTATGCTCACCTCTGCCTTGCACAGACCGCATCTCAAATTTGAAAAACATCCACAACCAACGATAGTAAGTGGTGCATTAGCTCAGAAGTTACCACTCATCAACATCATCGTTAGCCTTCATTAAAGACCACCAAGAAATTAGGTGAACCATTTGGCAGTTGCCTCTCCCTCATCAAAGGCCACAGACTGACCATCCCAGACCAAGACCCTATCAGAAAACAACGACGGTTTAAGCAATGTTCGAAAGCATTTTGTACAAACATATTTTCATTGCCCGATTAGACCCACCAATTTTTGGCAACTGTAATAAGAACAAAAGACGTATAAAAAAAGAAGCTAAAAGATACAAAAATAGCAAAATGATACAAAAAATAATAATAAAAAAAAAAAGAAAAAAAAAAGACACTTCTACTACCATTCTTAGTCGAAAAGGTTTCTGAAAATGAATGATGGTATGAAGCATACCCGAAAACTCAACAGGTGCTCTCAGTGGTCTTGATCACTCGGATTTAACATCTGATTCAGAAGCACATGGTCCACCATTTTGCTTATTATCGCCTTTTGAGCCATAAACTAACAAAATGAAAGATACTATACATAAATTATTGACCCGGTAGTCTCTACATTTGTTCAATCTAACATCAAACCATTGTTTAAAATTAATACCCATATAAAGTTCAATCATCAAGTCTTGCTCACATTGACTTCTAACAAAGAATTGAAAGCAAGTGCAAGATCCCACATTATGAAAGAATAATAAAGAATAATAAAAGAATAATTAAGAATAACAAAGAATCAAGTCTGCAGAACAGTTCCACTTGAGTTGCATAGTTGAATGAAAGAATAATAAAAAAACACTATAATTCAAAATGAGAGCAATCTTTGATAATGTACATTTGATAATGTTAATTCTATTTGGAAATCATTTTATGCAACATATGAATTACCTAAATCAGGAATCTGTTGTGACACTTACCTGGTAAAAAAGAACAGTTTTCACACCTCCACTAATCCCGAAGGGCACAATGGTGCTATATACGGTAAGCTTAAGAACACGTACTGCACAACAACAACAACAACAACAACAATCATAATAACAATAATAATAACAATAATAATAATAATAATAAAATGAGATATTTAATAAGAAACTTCAATGTTCAACCCCATACCATGTCAACAAAGATTTACATTGCATCATCCAATATCGTGACGTAATTCTCAGTTTATAAGTTGTTAGGTTAAACTGCCCTTAGAGAAGGGATCCATTCCTCAAGAGAAGTACTTTTCCATCCTCAAGCTCCTGAAAATTTTAATAAACATTTAATGTACAAATAATGATAAAAGCTATATTTATATGACAATGGTCAAATTATGCTCATAAAAACAATCTTAGGAGGCTGTATATGCCGGCATTTGAAGTTAACTCTCGGTGACTGCCAATCCATTCAGCTAATATTCCCATTTAAGTTAATCTTTCAAATTGACCCGTTTGAGACATGACACAATTAAATCGACCCATTCATAAGTAAACATGTAAAATTGCCATCTCTTGTATTATTCCTATTAGTTATAAGAGGTTACATGCAGTGTTAGCAATGCTACATTATCAGGGAGAGTGTAGGAGGGATCCAATCCTGTGATAAGGGTATTGTAAACAGGCACACTAAGGACCTATTTCAACGTCCTACCATTTAATTTTGTGAAGTCAGTGGTGACCATTTTAGGATCAAAATAGTTGATAATAAAGCTTAGTCATAACACTAATTCCATTATGGAGTAGACTCGATAAACAATTAGTAAATTTCTGTTTTCACAACCTCAATTTCTGTTTAAGACAATACATTCTGATGTTTATTAGAAACTTGAACAATCAGTAAATTTCTGTTTTCACAACCTCAATTACTAACTAAAATACTAAAACTTGAACCGAGATGAACCTATTTTGCCACCGACATTATCACCGATTCCTCCAGTTCAGGTAACAATTGTTATAGACACATGGATTCCCCGCACATAAACAAAAAAATATCATGTAAAATGAACCTTGCATTTCATTAACAATTTAGGATAACGCATCTAAACTACACCCAACTGTATTTGAGTTTTTTCAGTAATATATGTAAAATATCTTGCTATTCTAACGATCAACATTGTACTTACTCAAAAATGTACTTGCAGTTTCGGATGGATGTTATAAGAGGGTGTTTGGTTGCTGACCTGGGGTGTTTGGATAGCTACTTAAAGATTGTATTGTCCGAACAACCCCTGAAACAACATCTGTCAAAACAGCCCCTATGTTAAACTTAAGAAGGAGGAGCGTACACATTGAATGCTATTTAATCACTTTACCAAAATAAATCAAATGGGAGCGTGGAGATACACAACATAAAGAAGAATGAATTTTATTAAACACTTAGATATACTTATTATGCATTGAAAAAGTGAATAACACCAATATGAGTTTCATAAGCACCATATTGATTGTGAACTAATTCATAAACCATACCAGCCATTGTTTAAAATATCTATACACAAACTAATGACCTGTTTAGAAGAGTTACCCAAAAGTATCTACTCATGTAACATGAATTTGAAAATCATATTAATCCTGGATTGTGATAACGCATTTTCAATGCATAATAAGATGTCACTGCCTAATAATAGTTCATAAATTTGACCAAATTCTCAGGTAATCTTGCTCATATGTCATACATATATAAAAGGTACATGTATTTGGTTTACCTTCAGGGTGAGGTTGTGTCATGTCATACGCATCAGAAATAAAGCATCCGGCCAAAACTTCTGCATATATATTTGTCCTCTTTTCTGTACACCAATTGCGTATAAGTATGTATAAGTATCCAATAGAAAAATGGAAATATAATATGTACCACCCATACCGGATCTATTGAGAACTCCACATCTCGTTTTATTGATATCCTCTATTCCATCTTCCGTCGAACCAACATCAGCCAATGCTATCTTTCCTGTGATTAAATCTTCAACCTAAAACAGCCCTTTAACGAAAAAAAGAAAAGGTTCGTCTAAAATAGATAATGTTTAACTTGACACATAGATGGACAATAGTCTTAAACTGATTGATCAGATACAAGTTAAAAAAATGTACCTA
Source organism: Chrysanthemum seticuspe (assembly GCA_019973895.1). Classification (NCBI taxonomy): domain Eukaryota; kingdom Viridiplantae; phylum Streptophyta; class Magnoliopsida; order Asterales; family Asteraceae; genus Chrysanthemum; species Chrysanthemum seticuspe. The sequence continues at coordinate 266,015,015 of BPTQ01000006.1, read as the reverse complement.
AGAGGTGGAAGGGTTTAATTTCAAGAGTTGGGGTCGTTGAGTGACAGTTTATCCACTCTTCTTTGTTGATTCTTCCGTCCATGTCAGCATCCGTGTCTGCAAATGTCAACTTCCAAACTATATATCCAACGGGTTGAGGACCTATCATCATTAGATCACAAATTGAGTGGGTGCTTGGAATTGCTTGTTGAAGTGCTTATTGTTTTTTTTCTTAAAACATATAAATGTTTTTGAGTCTTTGGACGGTCAAGGTTTTCTACTTACACCTCATAATAGGTAAGTCGGTACCAACTTATGTCAAACTGCTAATGATAAGGTTTTAAAAGGTACCATTTTGAGGGGTCGTTTTAGTCCTTATTTGATCACTTTTGTATCCGTTATTGCTTAATATCGTTCCTTTTCACTTTTTAGGTATCTTGAAGGCAAAATGCTGGAATGGCACTTATTTGGACGAAAAGGCGCGAATATATGAAGAAAATGGCCAAAGTCAAAATCGAGACACTCACAGTTGCTGAAATTAGAAGGAGACGGCGTCAGGTGCTAATGGCGACGCCGTCCCAAAATTGTTGTGACGGTCCAGTACCCAAAACTCGTATTTTCAAGCGACGACGTCTAGTTGTGAAAGAGTAGGCCGTCGCTACTCAGACGGCCTAGATGCAATCCAGACGACGTCAGAAGCTGAAGAGGACGGCGTCACGGACATAAGGTGACGCCGTCGCAAGGTTAACGTGGCCAAAACGAAACCCTAATGACGGCGACACGACGGCGTCACGAAACATAAGGTGACGCCGTCGCATATGTAATCTTATATATAGAATCCGAATTTTTCAGTCTTTGGTGGAGAGTCTTTTGGAGTAAAAACCTAAAACCGAACCTAAGGTGTCTTGTACAGTATTTTAGGGTTTTAAACCCTATCTTACATCAAGATAAGTCTTTACTTCATTAATTCAATTATGTCTTTGATTATTTGTGTGTATGCTTGCATGTTCTCCATGTCCGGCTACTTTATTTGTGTGTTTGCTTAGAAAATATGAAACTTAATTATTGAATATTGATTGGTTGTTTCTTATCTTAGTTGATTAATGATCTAGTAATGCGATAGGTCATTCGTTGTGTACTTAATGCTTGATTCATCTTTGTGAACCTTAGAATATAATTACCTGAGTAGTTGTAGGCTAAACCATCCAAAGAGCGCCTTAGAGTAGGAGTTTATCATCCCTAGTGGGTTTGTAGACGAGACCCTTTGGTAAGTTCAAAGAGTTAGGGAGAAACGCATACCCTACAACTTTAGACACACAACGCAACTAAGAATAAGAAGTGACAACTCAACCATCAATAGGAGATAATTAAGGAGTAGTACAACCTAAGTAAACACATCTTTAAACTATCATACGAGCACACATTAATTAGACATAGACTCCCACAACCTTAGTTTAGATAATTAGATAATAGTAGTGTAATCGGTAGAAATACCAACCCCCCAAATCCAATACCCGAGATTCGTACCTTTCCATTTCATAAAACATAAAAAGATAAAAAATAATCTTCCTCAACCTTAACCGTAGCGTAGTAACTCCCTACTAGCATTCCTATTCCCCTAGAGAACGATATCAATACCCGTGGCTTACCCTAATTACTACACTACAACGATTAGGTTCACTGCCTAGGGTGTTATAAAACTTGCTCGAAGAAAAGGAAGTTTCCTTGACCCCGAACGACGCGTGTAGCGTTATCAAGTTTTTGGCGCCGCTGCCGGGGAATAGAATAGCTAGTTAGTAGTCCACCTCGTTTAGGTTCTTTGCTTGATTCCTATCAAGTAAATTTTTTTCTCATTTTTAGCTTCCTCTTAGTCTATCCCCCTTCTTCGTGACCTTTGTTCGTAATCCCATCACTTTTCATCGTGGAAGGTGATAACCAACCACCACTTGATAACCCAACACAAAAAAATTCAATGTCACTCAAAACCCAACCCAATAACCAACACAATTAGGGAAACACCGACCTTCAGGATTTGCAGAAAATATTCGATAGTACAATTAGGGAAGCTGTTGAGAAAGTAGTCAGCGCTGCTATAGTTGGCTCTATGATTAGCAGTAATTCGGAAAATGGCATGATAAACAACAACGTGGATGTGAAAAATAGTGCTTACTTCAATCTTTACCCCACTAAGGAAGAGATTGCGTACCATCAATACATAATCGATAATCCACGATCACCTATCATTAGGATATGCCCAAAGATTAGGAGGGGAAATCCCTGGAACCTAAAAATCCCTTGTATGATCGGATATAGGAGTGTCGACCACGCTTACATAGATACGGAATCCCCCATCAATGTAATGTCATCTGCTGTCTACAATGACATTATGAATGAGCGACTCAATATTAGGAGAAACCCTAAGTATCCGGGAGGAGTTTGCAACTTTGTGGGAAGAGTCAAGGACGTGCATGTCTTTATAGGAAATTTCACCTACCTAGTTGATTTTATGGTCCTAGAAGATGTAGGATGCGTCATTGACTATAGTTTATCCCAAGTAGTGCTAGGGAAACCGTTTGTTGAAACATCTAGAATGAGCCATAACAAGCATGATGGAACGGTTAGGTTCAAGGAAGGAACCGATGAGATCACCTATAGGATGCCTTGGAAAACAACTGAGTATGGCCACTTGTCCATTTATGATCGAGACAACATCAAAGCTTTTGAGGACAAAAGTAAGGAAGATGTTGAAAAAGGTTATAAATTCATGTGGGAAAGAAGGAGGCATTATTATAAGGATTGCTTGACTTTAGGGCCTAGGTATAGAGTCGATGAAGATTTTGTCAACATGATAGAATTCTCATTGAGGATGCGTGAGGAAACGTAGAAGCACGACTATGAGTCTAGCTACAAGACTCTTAAATAAAGAAAATCGCTTCGTGGGAGGCAACCCATGCTTAATTGTTTGCTTGTTAGTATCATATATCTTTTATTAATTGTTTATCCTCATGTTTAAATTTGTAAAAATGATTTATTTTGTTTTTAACCTCGTCTTAATTGCATATAAAGGTATTTTACATAAGGGATAAGTGTAGGGAGGATTACACACGTTTTCAAAAGAAACGTAAACATGAGAATAACAATTAACTAAAAGATATTTATATTTGTTTGTTCGAGTCAAATGCTTGTATCGAGTCATAATGGATGTTTTGCAGAATTTTTTTCCAGATTCTAAAGATGTAAATTTTCCAGAATTTTTTCCAGAAAATCGCAGACCAGTTTTTGTCAGGATAACCTGACGGCGTCAGGATTGCAACCTGACGGCGTCAGGAAGGAGTAAAAACATCAGATTACTTTTTCTCGTTTTCTGAGCTACTTATAAATTTTTGGAATTTTCCAGGTCTTAATTTTCTTAGAAATTCTGTAAACATCCATTCCACAAGCATTATATCCTAGTTTAAATCGAGTCTTATATATATTATTACCGCCGATTTTACGCGAAGGTTTCGTTTGTTTTCTTCAAGTGTGCAGGTTTAGTTTGTCAAGAAGAAGTTACATAAGATTGGAGAAGCTTTTCACGCAATAATTCTTCTTGAAAAGGATTTAACCACCACTTTACACGGATCCTACCGAGCTAATCAAGGGAGTATTAGTTTCTTTCGTTTTTAATTACCTTCTTTTATCATAACTTTGATACTTTCGGAGAACATTGGGGACAATGTTCAGTTTAAGTGTAGGGAGGGAAAATAAAACGGGAACTTTGAAACTATGCTTATCCTTGACTATTTGCTTTGTCCAATTGTGATTGTGTAATAAACCATGAGAAAATGTCGGTTAGGGTAATTTTGGCACCAAATTTAAAATTTTTTATGACATATAGGAGTGGGCCATTAGTCTTAACAAAAGCGTCTCACGGATAGGAAGTTATATGACTAGCACAAAAACCCTTTACCACCCAAATTCCACCAAAATGTGAGGATCGCCCTTAGATTAGTAGGAATTAAATCATTCATCTTCAATGCTTAGAGTGTGAACCGGTAGTATATTAGATTCTAGAACTTGTTTTGTGATGCATTCCGAGATCGCAAGTGAGGCTACAATTGTGTAGTTAGGAATAACTAAATGATAAGAGGCATTAGGATAAACCCTTGTTTGATACCTGTAATATAATTATTTCTTCCATATCGGTTGAGTAATTCCCCCACACCCTTTGCGTTGTACTCATCTTTAGTACACGATACCCCTAGTTAACCCCTCAGAGCCTATCCTTTTCGCGGTTCTCGTGATGTTTCGGTTTTTTCCGGAATATCAATTAAGAGCATTGTTTACACCCCACCCCCAAATATACACCCAAATCGCCTTAGCCTACCCCTTATGCACTCACTTTTAGTGCAAATGTTTGTTATCACCCTAAACCCTTAGTTCAATTATCTAGTTGCTTGCATAAGTTGCTAAGTCGAGTCATATCCTTTGTATAAAGTTTTGGGACGATTGGGATTCATGGGAAAAGTTAAAGTTTATGAAATGACGGGAAGGGAACGTTAAATTCAAATTCCCTTTGTTGCATAATAATGTACCCCAAGTGTTTTGATCTTTTCAATTCGGGTCAAATTAGTGTTAGAGTAATAAAAACTCAAGTGTAGAGATGTGCCCATAAATCCCTAGTATTTTGATGTTATCGTAGAGGATGGTAGAGTAAAAGTGTATATAAAAAAAAAAAAAAAAAAAAAAAAAAAAAAAAAAAAAAAAAAAAACGGGCTACTATCCTACATCTATCCTTTAAATTTATGTTTATTTATTTCAGTTATCTAGAGTTTTAGAGTGTCGAGTCTTGGCTTAGCAACGCCATTCTTCATATGCATTTAACATAGAGATTTTTGACTTACCACCACTAAATAGCCTATCCCACCAAACCCTTGTTTCCCTACCGTAAGCCTAACATTACAACCCTTTAAAAGACCTCTTTGATAGTCTTTCCTAGGTGCTTACGCCAAAGCGATGGAGGTTTGATCTATTCTCAAGCCTATGGTAATCTATGTACTAGGACCGGTTAATGAGTGTTTATCTTCCATTTCCTATTTGTTATATTTCATATCACCCGAGAGAGATGTGAGTATCCAAACACCCCATGTGAGGTGCTAGTATGTAATTTCCGTGCTTGTTATGACTTTTGCGGGGCTTATATGTGTTGTGGACCGTTTTGAATTAATGCTTCATGACCCCTAACTTATAAATTAATTGGCTAAAAGCACATTTGCTTGAGGACAAGCAAATAACAAGTGTAGGGATATTTGATAAGGTTTTAAAAGGTACCATTTTGAGGGGTCGTTTTAGTCCTTATTTGATCACTTTTGTATCCGTTATTGCTTAATATCGTTCCTTTTCACTTTTTAGGTATCTTGAAGGCAAAATGCTGGAATGGCACTTATTTGGACGAAAAGGCGCGAATATATGAAGAAAATGGCCAAAGTCAAAATCGAGACACTCACAGTTGCTGAAATTAGAAGGCGACGGCGTCAGGTGCTAATGGCGACGCCGTCCCAAAATTGTTGTGACGGTCCAGTACCCAAAACTCGTATTTTCAAGCGACGACGTCTAGTTGTGAAAGAGTAGGCCGTCGCTACTCAGACGGCCTAGATGCAATCCAGACGACGTCAGAAGCTGAAGAGGACGGCGTCACGGACATAAGGTGACGCCGTCGCAAGGTTAACGTGGCCAAAACGAAACCCTAATGACGGCGACACGACGACGTCACGAAACATAAGGTGACGCCGTCGCATATGTAATCTTATATATAGAATCCAAATTTTTCAGTCTTTGGTGGAGAGTCTTTTGGAGTAAAAACCTAAAACCGAACCTAAGGTGTCTTGTACAGTATTTTAGGGTTTTAAACCCTATCTTACATCAAGATAAGTCTTTACTTCATTAATTCAATTATGTCTTTGATTATTTGTGTGTATGCTTGCATGTTCTCCATGTCCGGCTAATTTATTTGTGTGTTTGCTTAGAAAATATGAAACTTAATTATTGAATATTGATTGGTTGTTTCTTATCTTAGTTGATTAATGATCTAGTAATGCGATAGGTCATTCGTTGTGTACTTAATGCTTGATTCATCTTTGTGAACCTTAGAATATAATTACCTGAGTAGTTGTAGGCTAAACCATCCAAAGAGCGCCTTATAGTAGGAGTTTATCATCCCTAGTGGGTTTGTAGACGAGACCCTTTGGTAAGTTCAAAGAGTTAGGGAGAAACGCATACCCTACAACTTTAGACACACAACGCAACTAAGAATAAGACGTGACAACTCAACCATCAATAGGAGATAATTAAGGAGTAGTACAACCTAAGTAAACACATCTTTAAACTATCATACGAGCACACATTAATTAGACATAGACTCCCACAACCTTAGTTTAGATAATTAGATAATAGTAGAGTAATCGGTAGAAATACCAACCCCCCAAATCCAATACCCGAGATTCGTACCTTTCCATTTCATAAAACATAAAAAGATAAAAAATAATCTTCCTCAACCTTAACCGTAGCGTAGTAACTCCCTACTAGCATTCCTATTCCCCTAGAGAACGATATCAATACCCGTGGCTTACCCTAATTACTACACTACAACGATTAGGTTCACTGCCTAGGGTGTTATAAAACTTGCTCGAAGAAAAGGAAGTTTCCTTGACCCCGAACGAAGCGTGTAGCGTTATCAGCTAATTAACATATAAGTACTTCAAGAATAAGCAATCCCAAACACCCTATAAATTGGTTCTTTCTTTTATCAAGGTCACATATTGTAACTATTAGTAGCCCACTAAAATGAAAATCACAAAATTGTTACCTTCATTCTTTTCATCTCCAACTCGGCTTTTCTCTTTTCATGATTCTCCCAAGCTTATTTGTATGGATTTTGAGTTTCTATAAACAGTTTTTAACGATTGAGTAAAAAAACGTAAGAGCAGAAATAGATACAGTAAAAAAAATTGTAAAAAAAATCACCTTGCAATATATTTTGCACATTCCGCTTCATCCCATGCCATCGATTGTATTGCAGGCACCTCTTCATAACTTGATATGCCATATTACAATCAACCAAATCACCACCAATTTAATATTTACCCAAAACTTGCAAGAAAAACACATCAAAATACACTAAGTTGTACGGAAAAACTACATATACACACAACCCAAACACGTTATGACGTGATCTTTAGGAATCTATCGTTATGGCAAAGTCAGTTTTAGATCTGTTTTAACCAATGTTTCGACCCAAACACGTTATGACGTGATCTTAACTTAGAATAGATTATAGCATTTTCAATATAATCATTCAATTCTTTGATATGACCAATGCATTCCACATACCCTGACCCGTACGTGAATCTTTAAGATGTCTCAAACTAATCACAAACATGACATGACAAAGACGCTTAACTTAACCTAAAATCACTATTCCAAAGGCTTTCCTTTAAATCATACAAAGTATCAAAACCTTAAACATAATCCAAGAAGAAAAAAGTATTACGAAGTATAAAAAGTTCAAGCACTCACCACAGGGAGGAAATTTTGCTGCTGTGATTGCTGAGATGAACTCGGCTGTGTCAGATTCATTTGGTCTTTTACCCTACATAATCCAAGAAGATCAATTCCAACATAAACCTAAAACACAATCAAATGATTAGGGTTTCACACATAAATCACCAATTTCCCCCAATTTTCCACAACTGATTAAATGATTAGGGTTTCACACATAAATCATTATAAACCGATTTAATTACGTTTTAATAAGTTATTAACATAATATAAATAATCAGTAAAAAAAGATTACGAAACAGAAATTAATTCTAAATTGAAACGTAAATGGGAAAAAAATTAACAAACTTACAGAATATCAAAATAAGAAAATCGAATTGGGCTGCCAAATCATATCTGTTACAATCGGTAATCGAAAAAAGAGGAGACCAAAACGTAAGGAGCAAGTGATTCCATGGATTTTCATCATCAAATGATTTTTTTGATTTATGGAAACGATTGAGAGAGTGAGTTTTTGATATTCGGAGGTTTTTATGTTCTTTGATAAGGAGGTGTAGAGAGAGAGAGACTTTTTGATATAAACGACTTTAAAAACGTATTACAAAAAAGTATCAGTTTCTATAGCTGCATATTGAAAAACGTCATGCATAAAAGTATTGCACATAGAAGCTAAATAAGGAAGTGCATTAAACGAATTTTTAATGCTGGTAGCTTAGTAGGCTTGTACAAAAGCTTATTTTATTATATACTAGCTTATAAGACCCGTTGACACCGGGTTATTTTTTAAAAAAATAGATAAATGAGATGATAATAAAAGTAATAAGATGAAAAAAGATGTTCCAAAAAGATGAAAAATTAGTATGTAAACAAAATAAGAAAAATAATGAAAGAAAACAAATAGTGAATCTGTTATTTATTAATATGAAGTCATAAGTAAAACATTTGTGTGAATTACAATAAACATGTAAAAAACAAATTCGTATCACATTAAGTGAATATCCGAACATACCAGTTGATAACTGATCAAAGACCGTGAAGAACCTCTTTATAGACTACATTTGTAGTAGTCTTCAATAAATTACTATCGGCATCAGAAATAACAACCTTCAAACCCTTTTTGCTTTTTACGCGTGAAAGAGCCAAATATAAAAATGGCAAATAAAAAGTTTAATATGGACCGTACAAGAAGTAGATCCAGTTCTGCTTATCAAAAAACAATCATATAAAATATAACAATTCAACTAAAAAATGCCAAATAAAAAGTTTAATATGGACCATATAGGAAGTAGATCCAGTCCTGCTCATCAAAAATAATCATTTAAAAAATAACAATTTATCTAAAAAAATGTCAAATAAAAAGTTTAATATGGAACATTTTGAAAGTAGATTCAGTTCTGCTCATCAAAAAACAATCATCCAAAAAATAACAATTCATCTAAAAAATGCCAAATAAAAAGTTTAATATAGACCATATAGGAAGTAGATCCGGTCCTACTCATAAAAAACAATCATCATAAAAATAACAATTAATCAAAAAAATGCCAAATAAAAAGTTTAATATGGACCATATAAGAAGTAGATGCAGTTCTGATCATCAAAAAACAATCATCTATAAAATAACAATTCATCTAAAAAATGCCAAATAAAAAGTTTAATATAGACCATATAGGAAGTAGATCCAGTCATACTCATAAAAAACAATCATATTAAAAATAACAATTAATCTAAAAATGCCAAATAAAAAGTTTAATATGGACCGTACATGAAGTAGATCCAGTTCTGCTTATCAAAAAACAATCATCTAAAAAATAACAATTCATCTAAAAAATGCCAAATAAAAAGTTTAATGTGGACCATACAAGAAGTAGATTTAGTCCTGCTCATAAAAAACAATCATTTAAAAAATAACAATTCATCTAAAAAATACCAAATAAAAAGTTTAATATGGAACATTTAGAAAGTAGATCCAGTTCTGCTCATCAAAAAACAATCATCTAAAAAATAACAATTCATCTAAAAAATGCCAAATAAAAAGTTTAATATAGACCATATAGGAAGTAGATCCAGTCCTACTCATAAAAAACAATCATCTTAAAAATAACAATTAATCTAAAAAATACCAAATAAAAAGTTTAATATGGACCATATAGGAAGTAGATCCAGTTCTGATCATCAAAAAACAATCATCTATAAAATAACAATTCATCTAAAAAATGCAAAATAAAAAGTTTAATATAGACCATATAGGAAGTAGATCCAGTCCTACTCATAAAAAACAATCATCTTAAAAATAACAATTAATCTAAAAAATGTCAAATAAAAAGTTTAATATAGACTATATAGGAAGTAGATCCGGTCCTACTCATAAAAACAATCATCTTAAAAATAACAATTAATCTAAAAAATGCCAAATAAAAAGTTTAATATAGACCATATAGGAAGTAGATGCAGTTCTGCTCATCAAAAAACAATCATCTAAAAAATAACAATTCATCTAAGAAATGCCAAATAAAAAGTTTAATATGGACCTTATATGAAGTAGATCCAGTTCTGCTCATCAAAAAACAATCATCTAAAAGAAATTAACTAATTGATATAAATTGATATCATAAGAGTAAATGAGTCATTTTACCTAACATAGGAGAGTACATTATAATAATATCTGCTGCTAAAAGAACTACATGTGCCCTGAAAAAACGGATGGAAATTTATTAAATACTGACACATACAAATACATAATCCAATCACTAATAAAATTAAAAGCTAACATTCTAATAAAATCAAGAATATCAAACAAAATAAGAAACAAAAAAAACGAAAGCAAACAACTTGAATCATGTATTTGAAAGGAATAGTAAGTAATAAGTTAATGATAGTATAGAGTACAATGCTTGTACCTAATAATGTAATAAACGTCATGCATCGTGTATATATGATTTTGATGATCTAATAAACGTCCATGACCACGCGGGCTCGAATCTTGATGGTCTTGCTCTTCTCTCGCAAAATAACAATCATATCCAAGTAAGACAAGCTTCAGGCTAATGAAACACATGAATCTCGCTGACCAATAAGAAGTACAAAGATGGGCTTTTCAACTTGATAGTCATATTTGAGGGCCACACATCAGGATGTGTAGGAGCCTCTCTAACCAAGCGGACATGTATCAGCCTAGTTGAAAAGCAAAAGTATGTAGTGAGCGAAATTAAGTGATAACCCAATGAACATATTGATGATCTAATAAACGTCCTTGCACGCGGACTCGAATTGAAGTATGCGAATCAACAAATATTTGTTCCTATAAAAGTACAAAAAACTTCAGTATTACATACAAAACCAATAGACTTCCTTGGAACACAGAATATATTGTAGACGTGGCAAAATTGTCGGGTTGCGTATCGGGTCCAAAAAGGTAACGCCAGGTTGAGCTGACCTTGTAACATTTTTTGTCCATTTCAAACATTATAATTTGTGTAAAATGTGATTATACAAAAAGTAATATATAATAATAATCTAACTTCTCTTAATCAAACAAATTAGTAGGTTTTATACTTGCATGCACTAAAGCAACTTTCGACCCATTTGACCTATTTGACCCGTTAGCTTCTATTTGCCCGCTGCCACCAAACGCTCTTAATGTTGAATTCATGGTCCTTACAGCACAAGCGCACCCGACACTCTATTCTACACCCAAATCATTACAACTCTATATGACTAACTCTCATTATTCAATATCACATAAGATATATAAACGTATATCCAAACACCCTGCCAAAAAGGATTGTAAAAGGTTACCTTTTTGCTTTCCCATATGCATCAATAAGAGTACTATATTTAACTGTATTTGGCTTAACACCTTGTGAGACCATCTCAGAAATAGCCAACTAAAAAGACACAAATTTGCATCTAAAACTGACCCAAGGTCAACAGATTTGACTCGAAATAACCAACTAAAAAGACACAAATTTGACTCGAAATAGCCAGTAATTTCTTTCACCCGTGCCAAAAATATACTCGTATTAACCCATTACCCAACTGGCCCCTTACTGGTTTCTTTCTCAGTTTATAATTCTAACATATTTAGGTCTTCACCGTAAGAAAAATTACCAAATATGTATCGAAGTAATGGCCTATAAGCGAGTTCTCTTCTTTAATTTCATAGAACACCTTGTGCGCTATAAAGAAATTCCATATGTTAAAATTATTCCTCAAAATTGAAAAAATCAACTAAACATGTTTTAGGAAACTCAATAAAAACATTTTGTGAATGGGGCATTTCATCAAACACTTGACGTGTGCTAAAAATCTGCTTAATTGATTATCAGATACATAGCAAATAGATGGATTATTGAGAGTAGATCTAAATAATGAGATTTTTGAGCAGTCAATTGGTAGCATCACTTAAACCAAGGAGAAAACTTTTAAAGATTAAGATGAAATAATACAAAACCCATAAGTCATGTGCAATTAAACATAAAAATAGTATAAAATAGAAGCAAACACGAACCATATCTTGTGGTTCAACATCAATCTCAAAGTGAGTTCCCTAGAAAAAAACCTTCATCTTTCAACCTACAAAATAAACAAAAACAAAAAGCCATAAGAAGAACATGATTATCAAAAATGGTTCCCAATTGAAACTCATATAAAAAATAACAAATTATGTCTACCATTACTAAATTTTTTCATCATAAACATAAAAATAAATTAACATAATATATGAAAATCATTACCTGAAAGGCTGACATTCCTGGGTTTACATCATAAACATAAAAAATGAGCAATAATATAAACCAAATTGATTCAATACAATTAAAACTTACTGATATTATTGGGTGGATTTCAAGATCATCCATGGTGATTTTGAAACTGGTTGAATCAATTATGTGTTTTTTTTAATCGGTGATTTATTTTGATTTTGAAACCCAATTTTCAGTATAAAGAAGATTGTGATGATTTTGAAACGCAAATGGGGAGGTATATGATTGATATATGTTTTGACTTTTGATATGGATCTGAAATTAGGAGTATTGTAACTGATTGGGAAAATTTTAATGAGTTTCCAAATATGAAGGTGGAGCGTACTAAATAAGTTTTAGAACCTCACTTGTTGCTGCACGTGATTAGTATTTTCAAGGGATGCATTGGGGTGTTGTACATTTGTGCTAAATATGGAAGGGTTTTTAATAATAAAATTTAATGCTGTGCTTTAGAAGAGTGGTACAGTATTTTCATATATTAGATAGTATAGATAATAGATTAATTATATTTATAAATTTGTAGTTTGTGAAAGTTAATGCAACACTTAAGGCTTAATTAATAGTTATTACGAAAAAAAAGGAAAATAATTTAAGTTTGAGAATTAAAAAATATTTAAACTATTACTTTAATTAGAGCTGTAAACTGTCACAATTCTCATTTTCCGGTCATTTCTCATACTCCATATTCATCATTTCATAACGGTTCGTGCACGGTTTTGCATTTTTCATTAAACGTTTATTTCATAATAATTAAACGTTATCGCGTAAGTTATTATTTTGAACATTTAATCCGATACTTCCAAAAATGATCCCGATATACTTTTATACTTACATTTAGTTATAAAAATAATATTTTGAGTTTACCTAGTGTTTTGGATTTATTTTGTATATAAATCGTTAAATTTATATTATTACGACACTTTTCTTAAAAACTACACGAAAATTATTATATCACTCAAATTTTTCAAGAAATGTATTTTTACAATTTTTATGATCTCATTATACTTTACTTTGATCTATTAAAAATTTCTTTTAGCTAAAACTACCTTAAATACACTAATGTATATACAATCTTACAAGTTATTATTAACTATACATTATACTTACACTTTTTAACAATTATATACAATAAATAAAAAGAAAAAAAAATATTGAGTGAAATACTTCCCCCCTTGGCCGACCAAGGGGGGGGGGGGGGGTTTGCATTTATTGAAGTTGGTAACTTTTCTTGATTATATAGATCTATACTTCACCAAAAATTCACACTTCATTCACCTCAATAATTCACAAGTTAAGTAAAAGTTCTTTCTCTCTTGTTTTCCTCTCAAGAACCGGTTATACATAGGAGTTAGAAGAGATCATCCAAAATTTTCCAAGATCAAGTATAAACACTCTAGTTACACTCTTATTAAAGGTTTTGAAATAAAAACCTAGGGTGTTTAGGTTAATCCTTGGTTCTAATCACCTCATCAAGTAACTAGTAAGCATATTATTTTCATTTTTCATCTTTCATTATCATATCATATGTATTTCATCATTTTTGAGCAAAGCATGCAAGACTTGTGGATATTTATACCATTTTTATCATTGTTTTTAGAGTTTTATACATATAAGTCATCCTATAATTTATCCCTTGTTATATATTGGTCTTGATGATGTTTAGGAACCCATGACACCCTAAGAAGGTGTATGGTAGGATTAGAATAGCTTTGGAGTTGTTTTGAAGGGATTGGAATAGGTTTAGTACGAGAAAAACTCTTTTCGACAAGTATAAAAAGTGGTCTGATCTTGTTTTGAATTTCTGGAAAAACCGACAGTAGACACGAATTTTTGGCCTAGATATTTAGAAAATATTCTTTAAAACGAATCCGTGGCCGCTTGAACGGATTAAAACGGAGCTATAACGAAGAAGTTATGAATTTTTCAAGTTTGACGACGAAATATATATTTTCTGAAATTTCAGCAAACTGTTTTCGTGTTGTACGAGTCAAAAACGAGTCCTAAGCTTTATAAATTATTTCGACTTATCAAAAATATATTGGTATACTTTAATACGAAGCTAAGGACGTATAAAACGTAGAAAACGGATTTATAACGACTAAAATATACACGTTTTCATAAAATTGCCGTAACTTACTTATTTAAGAAAAACTATATTATTTTTACGAGACAAGTGTTACGGTAAACAAAACGACCATATTGAAGGCTATTTTTAACGTTGATGTGGAACTTTTTGTAAAGAGATGTCTCCTAATAAAATTGAGATCACCAAGCATAATTTTCAAAATGACCAACCGTTTGTATAGCGGAGTTGTAATAAATTATTTACGGTTGCTTAAACTTTGCCGAAACTCACTTTTAAACAACATTTTTGACAAAATCACCATATTTAACCTCTATTATCTTTATGTTCGAGACCTCTATGACGAAAACTCATGTACTAAAACTTTGAGATTATGATACAAGCTTTCCAAAACCGTCGAGTTCGTTTCCTAACGTTCGACGTACACCATTTTACGACTAGCTTTTCGAGGCCATTTTTGTCACTTTCATGAAATTTTCAACGACATTATTTTACGACGAAAAGTTATAATTTCGCAATAAATCATTAAGAAACTATTGTAGGATGACATTTTGACGTAAATACTTGTAAAGTAATTTAAGGATGGTCAAGACGTCAAAAGAGTATTTTTCGACGAAGAGTATTATTTTCAAAACTCACAAGTGGTATAAATAACATACGAAATGCATGCATAACTTTACATCATAACTCATTACATATCATAACATTCATTTTAGGTCGCGGATAGTTTCCGAGTCTCACTTTCGTGCACTTCATTTTGTTAGCATATCAATCATACCAGGTGAGTTCATACCCCGCTTTTACTCGTTTAAATTCCTATAAACTATTTGGGGCGAGATACGTGCTTATTTATCCAAACATTTAAACTCTTTTACCAAACAACACTACTTATACTTTAGACTTGGTGCGTGTAGTGATCAGACTTAAACAAACATCCCGGCATTTATATGTTGGAAGGCCAATTATTTGGATACAGCCCAACGTGAGTCGTTGGAGGAACATCCCGGCATTTATATGTTGGAAGGCAATTTTATGGATACATCCCAACGTGAGCGTTGGAGGAACATCCCAACACGAGTTGTTGGAAGACCCTTGTGGTGGCATTTATACTTTTAACTACCTAAATGTGCATATTCATGATTGTCATTCTATTTTAGGCAATGGGTTGTGAACACACAGGTTGCAAGTTTTGTATGGGCGGAACTTGGAACTGAGTGGATTTACAATGCCTTTGCTATGTGAACATTTCTCAAAGTATTTTAGATCATTTTATTACAAACTTATGAACTCACCAACCTTTGTGTTGACACTTTTTAGCATGTTTATCTCAGGTCTTAAGGTGATAGCATTTCATGGAGCTTTTGGGTCACATGGCATACATTGGAGTCTTGTGCTTTTAACAATTACCATTCGACATGTTTTGTAAACTCTTTATGTATTATCAAACTTTGTGATTTCTTGTTGTGTAAACTTTAACATATGTAATCGAATGGTAAACTTTTCAAAACGTCTCATTATAGAGGTCGTTTTCTGTATCCATACTTTGTGCTATGACGTCATACCCCAATGACACTATCGTTCCGCTGTGATATTTTGGGGGTGTGACAGATTGGTATCAGAGACTTGGTTATAGAGAACTAGGTTGCATTTTAGTTCCTAGACTATAACCTCTTTCACGTCGATCCTTTCTTTTCCTATCACCTTACTCACTTTTCGTGCGCATATGTTTTCTTAAGTATTTCTTCTAGAACCACCTCATTGGATAACGTAGTTTCCTTGTACCAATAGGGGAGTCCCAAAATCTAGTTGGGTCATCAAAGATATGGAGCTCAGTAATGAGCACTTATCTAACTTGATCTCGTGACAGTTCTTGTTTGATGAGATGCGAGATCGAGCTAAATAAGTGTTACTATAAAGCTGGATAGATTTGATGATTTTGCCCGAGGATGGGAGTTCTCTTGAGGATACTTTGGGAACTGCTGGCGACCAAACCTCGTAGTGACTTTAGCACCTAACGGAATTTCCTACACACCAAGTGCGACTCTCCCTAGATACCTACCCTAAATTCCTCCTCACTGTTTAGAATCGGATGATAGAATGGCTATCTATTTCAGTAACAACAATCACCGAAACATGTATGCTTGGTGGTATGTACACGTGTGAAATGAAGCAATTATAATTATGGTGGCCAACATAATTATAAATGCGTCACAACCCGCGTGGACATATGCGACCACGCATACGTAGATCGGTGTGGGTACACCTTAGGAACCAATTGTGGCGTGGTATTATGTTTGAGAACGTTAAGTATAGACATTGGGAATTCAACGGTTCTTTCCCTTGCAGAGATAATGGCACCAAAGAGAGTAACACGCAGTACTGGCCGAGGTGGTGCGGCACCAAGGGGTGGAATGATAGGTGGGCGTGGAGGTAGAGGAGGTGGTAGCGACATGGGTAACAATGACAACAACTCTGGCGGAAACCCTGATTTTGCCGCCATCATCGCTCAACAACTTCAAATCTTACTTCCCACTATTGTCACGCAAGTTGGAAATCATATGAATAACTCGGGAAACCACGGGAACGGGAACGGTACTGGCGACACCAACAATGTAGTTGGCAGTAACAACACCAACAACACCAACAACAACAACAGAATTGGATGCACATATAAGGAATTTTCGGCATGCAAACCTGTGGAGTTTGATGGTATAGGAGGTGCTTTGGCGTATACTCGATGGGTAGAGAAGACAGAGTCAGTGATCGACATCAGCAATTGTGCCACACATCAGAGGGTGAAGTATGCTGCTTGCTTGCTATCAGGAAAGGCATTGACATGGTGGAACACACAGCTACAGGCTAGAGGCAGAGAGGCAGCTATAGGTATGACATGGGATGAATTTAAGGCGTTATTGAAAGAGGAGTACTGCCCGGACAATGAAATGCAGAAGTTGGAAGATGAATTTTATCACCACTCTATGATAGGGGCTGGTCATGCAGCCTACACAGACCGATTTCATGAGTTAGCCAGACTAGTTCCTCATCTATTTACCCCTGAGTCCAAGAGAATCTCGAGGTACATATATGGTCTTGTCCCCGAAATCCGTGGAACCGTGAAAACAACTGAGCCGTCTACAATACAAAGTGCGATACTGAGGGCAGGAACCCTGACAGACGAGATGGTTAGAAATGGTACTTTGAAGAGCAGTGATAAGAGGAAGGAAGCAAGTGGGTCGAATAAGAAGATAGACATGGTAGCAGACAACAAAAGGACAAGAGTTTTTGTGGCAACTGGTACTGAACAAAGAGAGTATGCGGGTACACATCCCAAATGTGCTAAATGTGCTTATCATCACCCGAAGTCCAAGCCCTGCCGCTTATGTACAATATGCAATCAGTCGAGTCGTTTTTCAAGCCAGTGTAGAGAGCGTGCAAGACCAATAACAACGGTTAACACGTGCAACATGAGGAATAACCAAAGGACTTGCTACGAGTGCAACAGCCCGAATCACTACCGAAATAATTGTCCTCAGTTGAATAAGCCACCGATGCAAGCTCCTCTAGCTGTGGCAATTGAAGGAAATAACCCAAACCCTGTACTCAATATCAGTCCACCCCGAGGTCGAGCATTCTATATAGGGACCGAGGCAGCCCGCAATGCATAACTGGTACGTTTTCCCTAGACCATTAAGTGACCCACCGTATTATTCAGATTTAGTGAGTCTCATTAGATAAGAAACTTAGACGCGTAAGTTTTGGCTTAAGCACTTTGACCATACATCCTGATTTCGCGAACCTTAGGGTAGAACCTTATGTATCATCGATTGAATCGCGAGGACGCGATTCCTCTAACAGGGGAAGAATGTCACAATTCTCATTTTCCGGTCATTTCTCATACTCCATATTCATCATTTCATAACGGTTCGTGCACGGTTTTGCATTTTTCATTAAACGTTTATTTCATAATAATTAAACGTTATCGCGTAAGTTATTATTTTGAACATTTAATCCGATACTTCCAAAAATGATCCCGATATACTTTTATACTTACATTTAGTTATAAAAATAATATTTTGAGTTTACCTAGTGTTTTGGATTTATTTTGTATATAAATCGTTAAATTTATATTATTACGACACTTTTCTTAAAAACTACACGAAAATTATTATATCACTCAAATTTTTCAAGAAATGTATTTTTACAATTTTTATGATCTCATTATACTTTACTTTGATCTATTAAAAATTTCTTTTAGCTAAAACTACCTTAAATACACTAATGTATATACAATCTTACAAGTTATTATTAACTATACATTATACTTACACTTTTTAACAATTATATACAATAAATAAAAAGAAAAAAAAATATTGAGTGAAATACTTCCCCCCTTGGCCGACCAAGGGGGGGTTTGCATTTATTGAAGTTGGTAACTTTTCTTGATTATATAGATCTATACTTCACCAAAAATTCACACTTCATTCACCTCAATAATTCACAAGTTAAGTAAAAGTTCTTTCTCTCTTGTTTTCCTCTCAAGAACCGGTTATACATAGGAGTTAGAAGAGATCATCCAAAATTTTCCAAGATCAAGTATAAACACTCTAGTTACACTCTTATTAAAGGTTTTGAAATAAAAACCTAGGGTGTTTAGGTTAATCCTTGGTTCTAATCACCTCATCAAGTAACTAGTAAGCATATTATTTTCATTTTTCATCTTTCATTATCATATCATATGTATTTCATCATTTTTGAGCAAAGCATGCAAGACTTGTGGATATTTATACCATTTTTATCATTGTTTTTAGAGTTTTATACATATAAGTCATCCTATAATTTATCCCTTGTTATATATTGGTCTTGATGATGTTTAGGAACCCATGACACCCTAAGAAGGTGTATGGTAGGATTAGAATATCTTTGGAGTTGTTTTGAAGGGATTGGAATAGGTTTAGTACGAGAAAAACTCTTTTCGACAAGTATAAAAAGTGGTCTGATCTTGTTTTGAATTTCTGGAAAAACTGACAGTAGACACGAATTTTTGGCCTAGATATTTAGAAAATATTCTTTAAAACGAATCCGTGGCCGCTTGAACGGATTAAAACGGAGCTATAACGAAGAAGTTATGAATTTTTCAAGTTTGACGACGAAATATATATTTTCTGAAATTTCAGCAAACTGTTTTCGTGTTGTACGAGTCAAAAACGAGTCCTAAGCTTTATAAATTATTTCGACTTATCAAAAATATATTGGTATACTTTAATACGAAGCTAAGGACGTATAAAACGTAGAAAACGGATTTATAACGACTAAAATATACACGTTTTCATAAAATTGCCGTAACTTACTTATTTAAGAAAAACTATATTATTTTTACGAGACAAGTGTTACGGTAAACAAAACGACCATATTGAAGGCTATTTTTAACGTTGATGTGGAACTTTTTGTAAAGAGATGTCTCCTAATAAAATTGAGATCACCAAGCATAATTTTCAAAATGACCAACCGTTTGTATAGCGGAGTTGTAATAAATTATTTACGGTTGCTTAAACTTTGCCGAAACTCACTTTTAAACAACATTTTTGACAAAATCACCATATTTAACCTCTATTATCTTTATGTTCGAGACCTCTATGACGAAAACTCATGTACTAAAACTTTGAGATTATGATACAAGCTTTCCAAAACCGTCGAGTTCGTTTCCTAACGTTCGACGTACACCATTTTACGACTAGCTTTTCGAGGCCATTTTTGTCACTTTCATGAAATTTTCAACGACATTATTTTACGACGAAAAGTTATAATTTCGCAATAAATCATTAAGAAACTATTGTAGGATGACATTTTGACGTAAATACTTGTAAAGTAATTTAAGGATGGTCAAGACGTCAAAAGAGTATTTTTCGACGAAGAGTATTATTTTCAAAACTCACAAGTGGTATAAATAACATACGAAATGCATGCATAACATTACATCATAACTCATTACATATCATAACATTCATTTTAGGTCGCGGATAGTTTCCGAGTCTCACTTTCGTGCACTTCATTTTGTTAGCATATCAATCACACCAGGTGAGTTCATACCCCGCTTTTACTCGTTTAAATTCCTATAAACTATTTGGGGCGAGATACGTGCTTATTTATCCAAACATTTAAACTCTTTTACCAAACAACACTACTTATACTTTAGACTTGGTGCGTGTAGTGATTAGACTTAAACAAACATCCCGGCATTTATATGTTGGAAGGCCAATTATTTGGATACAACCCAACGTGAGTCGTTGGAGGAACATCCCGGCATTTATATGTTGGAAGGCCATTTTATGGATACATCCCAACGTGAGCGTTGGAGGAACATCCCAACACGAGTTGTTGGAAGACCCTTGTGGTGGCATTTATACTTTTAACTACCTAAATATGCATATTCATGATTGTCATTCTATTTTAGGCAATGGGTTGTGAACACACAGGTTGCAAGTTTTGTATGGGCGGAACTTGGAACTGAGTGGATTTACAATGCCTTTGCTGTGTGAACATTTCTCAAAGTATTTTAGATCATTTTATTACAAACTTATGAACTCACCAACCTTTGTGTTGACACTTTTTAGCATGTTTATCTCAGGTCTTAAGGTGATAGCATTTCATGGAGCTTTTGGGTCACATGGCATACATTGGAGTCTTGTGCTTTTAACAATTACCATTCGACATGTTTTGTAAACTCTTTATGTATTATCAAACTTTGTGATTTCTTGTTGTGTAAACTTTAACATATGTAATCGAATGGTAAACTTTTCAAAACGTCTCATTATAGAGGTCGTTTTCTGTATTCATACTTTGTGCTATGACGTCATACCCCAATGACACTATCGTTCCGCTGCGATATTTTGGGGGTGTGACATAAACGAACCGGACGAATACGAACGGAGCCTTGTTCATGTCCGTTCATTTAATTTTAACCGGACAAATAAACGAACACGAACGTTTATTCGGACGAATTTTCTTGTTCATGTTCGTTTGTTAAAAAAATGAGTTGTTCATGTTCGTTTATTAAAAAAAATGAGTTGTTCATGTTCGTTTATGTTCGTTTATTAAGACACTAAACGAGCGGTAAACGAACGAACATAAATGAACATAGACAAATAAACATAAACTTTACTAATCTATGCACGATATATTGTTTTATAAGCGTTTTTTTTTATTTAAACAAACCAATTTTTAAAATTATACAATTAAAAGATATGATATACGAATATTAAATAAATAAATGAACATAAACGAACGTTAACGAACGCATAATCGAACGTTCACGAACATAAATGAACGGACGCAACTTTTGTTCATGTTCGTTCATTTAACTAAACGAACGTAAAATATGGTTCATGTTCGTTCATTTAATAAATAAACGAACATAAACGAACTTTTTACCGAACGGTTCATGAAATGTTCACTGAACGTTCAGTTCGTTTACAGCCCTAACTTTAATAGTGGATGTTGTTACTAATTTCATTCAATTGTATGTTAGTAATTGAGCTTTACTAATTTTTAAATTTTTAAGTTTTAATAAATTGAGTTTTCTCTCTATACATAAGTAGAAATAAATATAACCATACCACAATTCTTCTTCTGAACTAACAGTAGTATTTACAAATTGTAAAGGAAAATGAACTCCGTTTTAGGCTGTATCGTATATTTTGATTCCAAACTATTGAACGCTTTGAATTTGTTTATTTTGCGTAATGAGAATGGGTACTAATCTTCAACAACACAGCTAATATAAAACCTATATGTTCATGATCAATGAAACCAATATCGTAAAAACACGTACAGGAATGAAGATGCATGTAAACTCACTCGGCCACTCTCTCATGGTATTAAACTTAAAGCGTTCCCAATCTAGGGTTGAATTTCCAGTTTTTATGTAAACAAGTAATGTGACATTTTCAGTATCATATCTCTTCTTTTGTCTTTTACATTGCTTTCGAGTTTTGACATGCCTTGTATAAACCGGTGGATGAATTGTCTCGTTTGAAGAATATTGTTGATGCGTAAGATGAAGGTCTACACACGCTGTTTGAATTATTGTGTCTAGAAACGACATTGCCGAAGGGACCCATGAGTAGATGATTATATTTATGGCTTCCCAACTTTTGGCACCGGCCCATTAAGAGCCATAATGACATTTTATTGGTATATAATTTTGTATAAGAAAGAAATACTCGCATAATAATGGAGATCTTGAAGGAAATTATTTATTAAAAAGTTAGGTGTGTGAGTAAGTTAACGTACAACAACGATCGCAAACAGGTATAGTTGTCCACGTGTAAAAACTGAACGTAACAGATACAAACCAACCTTTGAAAATGATTAACCCTGGCTCTTGTATATTGCTACACTTGTTTATTGTGACAATGTCAGTGCCATTTACCTTTCTACTAACCCGGTACAATACAAACGTACTAAGCATATCGTGATAGATACACACTTTGTACGTGATTATGTGGCTTCTGGGCAAGTGCGTGTTTTACATGTTCCGTCTCGATTTCAATATGCGGATGTCTTCACCAAAGGTCTTCTTAGTGTCTTATTTGTAAGACTTGTGATCTATTTATATTTGATCATTAATAATAATTGGGCAAGGTGGATTAGTAAATCTGTCAATGTTGTGTTATGGATTGCATTGAACCCTTTGAATAAATCTCTCTATAACAAGTTATTAAAAATCGTTAAGAACAAGATTCTTCTTATTTGTAGATATATGAGGTCATAAATTTAAGATTCAACTGTTAGACAACGATCATCCAGTTGTTTCTATCTTGGCACTAAAATTGAAATTGATTGCCCATTAACGGACCCATTTCCGAAATGATGATCTCTTGCTGCCTCTGTCGTTACGCGCCTTTCAATGAAGAATGCTGGTTGTTTTGGCTCGGGTAGATGCATATTTTCGTTTGTAAGCATAGAAATTACTTCTAACATATCCGGCCTGTCCTTGGCATGATCTTGAACGCACAAGAGGCCCACATGAATGCACGTCATTACTTCTATGTGAGGGCACGAGTCTTCTAATTCTGGATCCATGAAATCCAAACCTCTCCCTTTGTTCCACAGTTACCACGCCTGAATTAGTTCATTTAGTCAATATTGTTGGTTGAAGCTTCTATTGTCTCAAATAAAGTTATATATGAATGGGGTTAACTTACAAGTCCTGGAAGGTTGAGTGGATGTTCCACATCATAGCTCCCATGATTCATCTTACTGCTTACAATCTCAAGAAACAAAACACCAAAACTGAATACATCTGTCTTTGTTGAAACAACGCCTTCCATCATATACTCCGGTGACATATAACCACTGCATATTACATCAAATCGAGAATTAGAGTTTGCAAACTTTTATTGATTTAAGGCAAAATAAGGACTCACCGTGTTCCAACAACTCTACTTGTATTTGCTTCAGACTCATTGATACCAAATAACTTAGCCATGCCAAAATCATATATTTTTGGATTCAGGTCGCCATCCAACAAGATGTTACTCCCTTTGAAATCTCTATGAATTACCCTCAGCCTCGAAAACTTATGGAGGTATACAAGTCCTTGAGCAATGCCATCAATGATCACAAAGCGATTCTTCCATTTCAGTTGTCCTTTCTTCCTAGGATCTGTTAACAAATAAGTAGTACCAACCAAATAAAGAACCAATGTCATATACATAATTTTGTATGTTAGATCTTACCAAATAGAAATAAATCCAAGCTACTGTTAGGCATGTACTCATATACAAGTATTTTCTCTTGCTTTTCAACACAACACCCAAGAAGTCTAACTAGATTAGTGTGTTGAAGTTTGGCAATGAGATCGGTTTCATTCTTAAATTCCCGTACTCCTTGTCCAGAGCTTCTTGAAAGCCTCTTTACTGCTATTTCTTGACCATGAATTAGTATACTCTGAGACATTCATGTCAAGAGTCTCTAACTAATATTTTTTTTCTAAATATATTGTCATTGTAAGTTTACCTTATAAACAGCTCCAAACCCCCCCTCTCCTAGCTTATTTGTGCTTGAGAAATTGTTTGTGGCAGATGAGATGCTTTGAAAGGTGAAATAATGCACCTTCGTGTTTCTCGTTCTATCTGATCGTACATAATAATAGAAGCGTTTCATCTGATACAACAGCAGCTTTTGTATTCTCTTGGCTTTCCCTAATTTGTTAATATAGAAGTATAGTTAGAGTTTTAACTTTTGATGTCGATACTTTAACATCGACTAAAAACTGGATGATCTTGGAGAAGTCTTTCATGCATCAGCTTTCTTTAGGTTCCACTTTGATGCAAGAATAGATTGTACAGGCATTTGAATATAGTTAAAATTATCCACTTGATTCATCTCAATGAACCCACTACTTAGAATTATAAGGCAGATGTATCATAAGTCGTAACATATATAATAATGGATATATCTTTTCATAGTAATTTAAGAAATATAGAGAATTTATTTATCTGTTTTCTGCTATGATGGAAAGCATAAACTATAGCCAAAGGCATGGACAATTATATATACATGGAGAAAGCTGCAAAGTTGAAACTCATACCTCTAATATGAAGCTTCTTGTCTATAACATAGCATGACGCAAGAGGAGCAAATGATCCAATCCCGATAAGTAACCATACCCACCATTTTATCTTCTTTTCTGCATTTGGAGAAAACTTGCTCTCTTTTTATATAGGCATTCTTTTTTCATTCGTAAATGTTAGAATCACTTGTAGCAAAGGCCAGCATATAATTTTTATTTGTTACGGCCTAAAATTAAGAGTAGTAAAATTGCTAACCTCCAAATTTATTAATGGCGTAATGTTGTATGCCATCATATTCAGCTTTTGCTGGATTATATATCATTTTACCATAAGTCTTGCAGCCTTTACTGTTTTTCTTTGCATAAGAATATGCAGTGCAAGAACAATCGCCCCAGCATATTCTTTTGCAATCATCTAAAGTCAAGTTATAGCTTTCATCATATTCATACTCATTCCTATATATGTAGCCGCCGTAGCGAGATACGTCATCAGTCCAGTAATAACCTTCCCTGCATTCTAAATTTTCAAAATCAGATGAAGAACAACCAGGGCTAGAATACCTTGGGGAAGTTGGGGTGAGGTCGCATTCAACGTTTAAGTCTAAAGTTTCACCCCTAAGCCGACCGTCTTGATGCATTGTCCGAGCTGGAAATGAATCATATGTTTTTGTTAAATACGTGAAGGACTGCTCCGTCTCATTATTAATGTAGTAGATGCGGACATCTGAACTAGGACTATACCATCCCACAGGATCTAAATTTTTTAATTGACCATTCTGCCAAGTTCCACTTGTCCAGTGTATATTCCCGCGCCTTAGGATTATCAGTTAACCTGTGCCGTTGGGGTCGATTGTTAATGTAAAAGATCCAGGAGTCGGTAACTGGTCGCTAGCCCAAGAACTTAATGACCATCTATGTCCAGACCTGAAATTAATTCCAAGTTTTATTCCAGGTAGAAGCGTGTCTGTTGGGTAATCAAAGCTTTGCCATAAGACCAGCTTAACAGACCCATCTTGAAGCAATTCTTGCAGTACCAAATTTCCAGAATCCAACAGTGTAACACTCGTGTTACGTTTAACTAGTAAAGCAGGAGTGAAGAGATCAAGAACCGCGTCTCCACTGGAAAAAATGCTTAGCTTGCCATGGACATCTATCATGAATTTGCTGTAAGTATCTTGGATTGGATCGTTTCTATTTGCTACCCAAACTGCATGACTAGGACCAACAAAAGGAGAAGGGATAGGAGAGACCTTGTGGTAGTAGAATACCCCTAAATAAGAGCTTTCGGTACTGCCAAAGCCAAAAAACTTCAAAATGAAGACTCTATTTGATGAAATCAAATAATCCCATTCCTTGAGCTCGTTACCGTGTTTTAAGGTATCGGTTTCGGAGTAACAAGGATTGATGAAATAGCAGCAAGATAAAATAAGGATGTGAATGAGGTATCTACTTCTAATGTAACTGTGGAATGCCATTACCTGATATTGCTGAAGACAGAAGCTGTTGGTTGAGAAGTGATTTTTTATTATTTATTTATTTATTTATTTATTATTATTATTATTATTATTATTATTATTATTATTATTATTATTATTATTTTTTTACAAGAAATTGGTGGGAAGCCGAGACACTAGTTGGGCTCCCACATTATTATTATTTTTTTATTGTCTCTTTGGTTCCTATATTATTATTATTATTATTATTATTATTATTATTATTATTATTATTATTATTTGAACTCTTAGCAACTTTTTCCAAGTCAAGCTTATACGCTTCCTTTTTGTGTACATAATGTGGTTAGAGCCTTATTGTGCGATGGTATCAAACAGATAAACAGAGCAACAAGTTCCTCTTTATTCAAGAATCAAAGTACAATAGTCGGCACAGTTTGAACAATAATAATCAAACTGTTACAAGACTTGGAGAAGATCAAATGATCAAAGATACAAGACAAAAATGGATCAACAGATCCTAGTACATAAATATTTGGAGGGAGAGAGATATAGCAGTCAAGAGAAGACTGCGTATCTTGGATGATAAAACCCTAGAGAGGGACCACTGATATATAGGAACCAAAGAGACAAAGACCCCCCTCTATCTTTCTAATAAACTTCATAAGGAGCACATCTGTTAGGAATTAGAAATTCCATAGTGAAGTGTCGGTCACCCCAACTATTATCTAGCATAAGTTAGCTCATAGACATATCGTTATTTACATGTTTGTTAGTTAGTCATTAGCCTAGTTTAGCGTAGTGTAACACCGTGGAGGAAGGACGGGTCTTTACCCACTGTATACCTGATCCACAGGCCGTCAGGAGGTCGTTTAGTTTGTAACTATAAATACCCTTCCCACTAAGGGAAGGGTGGTGCTTTTCAATCTAACCTTTCAATTTTTGTTTAACAACTCTCTTTCAAGAAACTCCCTCTCTACTCTCTTCATCTCTCTAAACTATGGCATACTTGATTCATCACCATCCAAGGCCACCCGAATCATCAAACACAATATATGTAAGATCCTACAAATGGTATCAGAGCCAAGGTTATTGTGTTGTGTCAATTTATGGTGGTTTTTGATTCTTGGTAAAACTGTTTTTGTACTTTTATTGGCCGGAAAATTCTTTTCCGTTTATTATTTTTGGTAAACAGTTTTTTTAAAACTTATTTAGTACCCTGTTTTGGTTCAAAAATAGTCATGGTTTCATCTTTACATATCTGTCTTTGTGTCAAATTTTGTCCAAGTCAGTGTCACAATTAATCTTCTATGACCTTTTTTGTTTCCAATATCCGTGAAAATATCATAAGGTCAAACCATCTATTTTTGTGGTCATATGGTCAGATTTTTGAGGTCCAAACAAGTAAAAAAGATGCATTTTTAATGTTTTTTTTCTGGGCTTATATGAAAATGGTCGGAATAAATCGCCGAAGCAAAAAGTCACGACTTGTTAAAAGCGACTTGTCTACTCTCTGTCTACATTCAATGTATCTGAAGCGAGTTATGGTTTTTGACTTTTGAGTCAAAAAGTCAAAAACGACTTGTCTTACTTGTAAAGTTAGCGACTTGTCTAAAACATTGTATTAAAAGCGAGTTGTCCAAAAATCTTAAGCGACTTGTCTAACCTATAAAGCACTTTGACTATTGAGTCAAGATGCGAGTTGTCAAGACTCATGATATCAGCTGTCAAAGTTTCAAAATGAAGCGAGTTGTGTTTAAAATAGTGTTATAAAGCGACTTGACTCATGACCCTTGACTGAAGTGACTTGACAGAAAGGTAGAAGAAGAAATGACTATTAAGCCTAGACCACAATACCAAATACCAAAACATACGACTTCACTTATGAAACTTCATCAGTCCATATTGCACGAGCAGAATATTGACATCCATCTCTACTAAATCCAAAACCATTCGATCCAAAACCTATCCTAATACCATACATCATCAAAAAATTCGAAACCAAGACTCAAACATCAATTTCAACAAATCTAGATCTCAGTCTATTCAAACTTTTCCCAAATCTGTTAAAGATTTTTTTTTCGTTTGAATGTCACCATCACAGATCTTTTTGAAGGCAGCGCTTCTTTTTAATTTCCAAATACAATTAAGAATAATTGATAACAAATCGGTTATAATTATCCTTTGATTCATACATGACCAACATCAAAAACGAAAACTCTAATTAACATTACCCGAGACCCCCTTCTTGAAGGATCTTGAAGCCATTTCAGCCGCTACCTTGATTCGATTGGAGATGGATTGAAGAAATATATTGCATATCGAGGTGTCTTTGGGTTTGATTAGACTGAGTTACTGTTTCTGATTATGATATTTGCCGGATATTGATGATGGTTAACTGTGGATTTGATGAGAAATGAGTTTGGTGAGAAAGAAACGTTTTTGTTGGTAGGCGGATTATAAAAGTGTTTAGGGTTATGATATGTGAGAAATATTAGGGTTAGTAAGTCTTTTATAACCGGTTATATGGTTGGGTTGTTGGATCGGGTTTGTATCTTGCAGTGGATGGGCTTTGAGTTTAATTTGTTGGTGGGCTATGATAGACATCAAGATTGTTTAGGTTTGTCATGGGCTGAAGTGGACTAAGCTATTACATGGACTGGGTTATGTACTTGGCTTTACGAGTATGTGCATCAACATGTTATTCGAATTTTATTGTTTGGATACTAATCTTTGATGTTAATTGGTACATTGAGTGGTATCTTTGGTCATGATAATATTTCACGCAGGATACTAAATTCACGGCTTGAGCGATAATCAAAAATGACGACGGAGTTTTTGTTTGGTATTACTTACAAAATATTAACCGTATCGGGTTATCTTCATCAAGTGGTCATTACTATTAGCCAATGAATCAATGGAGGTTCAATTTCATCAATTCCCATGCGATATTCGACGTCACATATTGTCAATGATACTTCATAGTCTAAGCGAAATCTTTCAAGAATCTTCAGCGTCAGTCATGATTTTTCAAGATATTTGCGTATGACAAGAACTTCTCGTGCAAATGGTCGTACACGTTATGATGCTTCTGAAAGTTCGAAACCATCATGGGGGAGAAACGTGTACTTTGATGTGTTACGGTCAACCTCCAGGGGGAAGTAGTATATACTACTTGACTTAGTATGGTTTGTGAAGTTGTCTACATATGGGTAATGAATTGTTGATGGTGGAGAAGAATCGTTGAAGTACCGCTGCATGTTCCCCTAAAACAGATATTCACCGAAACCAAAGTTGTCATAACACAGTCAAGCTGACATTGCTTACGGTTTAGTCTTGATTTTGTAAAATCCCGCAAAAGAATCTATTTCTCGGTTTAAATCATAGACTTGTAAAATCCCGTGACAATGAAAACATCCCGGTAATAGTAAAGTGCATTTCCGGATCTATCGCGCGGTTTATTCTTGGTTTTGTAAAATCCCGCGAAAGATATTATTTCTCGGTTTAAACCATAGAATTGTAAAATCCCGTGATGATGGAACCATCCTGGAGAAAGGAAAGTGTATTTTGAGGTCTTATCTGATGCTGGTGCTACAGTTTCTACTTCTAAGAAGGGATAAAAGGGTGTACTTCATGAATTGGATGTGTGTTTGGATATTCGTCATGGCAGTTTGGTTATTACTTGGTTTTACGGGGTTATGTGCTTTTAACCATGGTCGGGATGAAAACCATTATCATAGTTCACTTAAAACGTAAAAGGAGGCTATATTTGAGCTTTTAACCAGAAGATGTGACAACGGCGTTAATTCAGTATTATCTATTTGAGGTTGAAGTGAAATGTCACGGGCAAGTGTACTTAGTATCTGAAGGTATCAGGGATGGTTGGATGAAGATTCTTCGAGATCCTTGTTCGAGCTTACTATCAAAAACGAAGACTTGGGAATCTAGTTATTGTTGGGTGACTTTTTCCTTTTCTTTTACCACTTAGGGGAATTGGGCTCTTACCACCACAAAATAACTATCACTTTAAGGAGTTACGTTGTAGTGCTCAGTGTCACATTCATTTGTGGATTTACAAGAGGTGATGTACGTCTTATACTTTATGGTTGGTTGGATGAAGAGTATAGAGTACTTAGAGATTCAATGGAGGATGAAGTCTCGCCACTGCTCTTTGTTACATATGTGCAAGTTTAAGTCACGAGTTCGGGGTAGTTTACTTCAGGGTCAAATTCATCATATTAGGTTTTCTCCATCAGCTGTCACTACAAAGAGCCTACTGAATGATAATGGGGTTGATTACAAGTTTGCCAAGAGAGATTGGAAAGAAGAGAAATCTTCTTATGACGTTTGAACACAACAGTTCAAGCCTCTTTCTCTAAATAAAAGAAAAGTGTACGTTTCAGTGCGCTTTATCTTCTGAAGAAGAGAAATCTTCTTATGACGTTTGAACACAACAGTTCAAGCCTCGTTCTCTAAAGAAAAGAAAAGTATACGCCTCAGTGCGCTTTATCTTCTGAAGAAGAGAAATCTTCTGATTATGACCATTCTCATCAACATGCTTCATGCTTTTACCATGCGCTTTCAAACATCAAGTGAACCGAACTACCGATGATCGTTATCTTATTCCACTTGCTCTTTTATAATGACGATGGCGACATCATATGCTAATTTTGCGGGGGAGAAGTGTGAATAGACTACGATTATGAAGATATTCACTTGCTTAATCAAGAATGGCAACTTCGTATGCAATTCTTGAGGGGGAGAAGAAGTGTGATAACTCTGCATGTTGAAGTTTTATCTGAGAATATATGGTCATACGGCTCCTAACTCATGTAAGAACCGATCTTCTTCTTATCGGGTCATCTTTACATGGAGTCTCTTCTAAGAGCCGTTGGTTGACATCTTCTCACGGACTGATGAATTTATCGACAAAGTGCTTCCGGTTGATGCTTCACGTACACATCAACATGATGATTCCGAACAATCTCTCTGTTCTTGTTTGATGTGATTGGTAGTTTGGTGTTACCATTTCGTGTGTTCGTTGCGGGTTGATTGCTGATTTCCTTAATGAACATCTTTCTGTTCTTGTTTGATTGGGAGGGATTTCACTTAAGGGGATTTGCTATTTGTAAGTTAACGGGAATGCTTTTGGTGAGTTGAAGATGTTAACTTTCTGATCCCCAATTGGAAAATCTTGAAGAAGGTCGAGTCTACAGTCGGTTCTACATTTTTGTGCTACATGTTAGAAGACTAAAGATGAGTTGCATTTAACGATCTAAAGACTTCTTCTTAATTCAAGCATTCATCATAAAGATTGTCGGTTTAGGGGAGAGCACTAATTGGGGGAGAGTGAAAAGTCAGATTCAATCCCCAATTAGACTTGCTCACACTATTCTTCAGCAAGTTGATTCTCACAGATATATTTGTGCTAATGGTATTCTTCTCAAAATATTTTGAGTATATGGGCTTACAATGAGTTGTTGATTCTAAAGTATCAAAACCAGCAAGGGGGAAGGAGACACACATCTAAACACAAAGCGAGTAAACTTGATGAACTTAATTCTTCTAAGTGATTGAATATATCCCGGGAAGACAAATGTCATGACCGCAAAGAAACTCAAGGTTTTACTCATCAAGGCTTTTAGTGTTATTATTCCAACTACGTGGGGGAAGTGATGTAAGATAAAGTTTCTGAAGATAAAAGAGGTACACAAGTGTGTGATGATTTCGATGTTATCGCAACCATCAGGGGATAGAGAATTGTGTACATTGGGGGCGCTCAGCTGTTTCACTTGAGTGCTTAATCAGTGATTCAGAGATATAATCACTTATTCCGGAGTTGGCATCCGCAGATATTGTCATCCGCAGATATAATCAGTGATTCGGCCTGCTACTTCAATGTTATCGGTTATTCTCTCTTTGGGCATTCGGGTACTTCGGGTTCTTGAGCTTCATACACTTTCTACAGGGGGAGAGAAAAGTATACATCGGGGTTATTCTTTGGCTATTGGACTTAATCTGCTACTTCGATGGTATAAGTTTCTCTGTCTTTGGGTATATATGTATTCGGGTTCGTGAGCTCTAGTCTAAGAGACTGACTGCATCAATTCATCTACTTGGGGGAAAGTGGTCTCTTGACAATTTTTTTGGTATGGATCGCTTCAGACGTCAGTAGAAAAAGAATTTGAGAAGATTATTTAAAAGTGGGATGATACGTAGCTGATCTATTTTGATGATATAACCCCGAACAGAGAATCTCGATTATCGTTCTCAAAAGGAGCAGCGGGATTTATGATAGTGGTGTGCTTCTCTGTGCACCTGGCTAAGGCAAGCTTGAAATAGAGCTTCGAATCTGCTCATCTAATGGATTTTCAGTTTGGGAGGAAGCTGTCAAAGTCTCTCTTTCTCAAAGGCTCATGTTCTGTCTTCTATTCTGGAGCCTCGGAAGCTTTGGTGGTGGAAGTTTAAGTGATTACGAATTCTATCTTCTATGACGTGCTGCTCGATATCCTTATCTCGGTACTCGTATCATCATCTTCTTAAACCATATCATCTTCTCTATCTGTAAATATTTATCAAAAACAAAATACGAATACATAAAACCAACAAAAAGAAAATAGAAAAATATAAAACCAACAAAAACACATAAAAATCAGAAAATTTGAAAAATACCAAAAATATGTTTTCTCAAGACATGTCTTCTGGTATCGATAACATCTGCGGTCTTAGAAATGTCATTCAACAATGGCACGGGACCATAGATGAAGTTCGAGTAGAAGGTGTAAATATTTTTTCCAAAACATGTCTCAAATCTATGGCTTGCAGTTACTTCTGACTGTAACCCGTGCTTAAACAATGGTTTGCTATTATTTCAGATAGCAACCCATTCTTCAAGAAAGGAAAGTGCTGTGCTAAACCAATTTTCAAATATTTCGTGCACTTATCCTAAAACAAAAACAAGTAAAGCATGTCGTCAAAAGGACTGCTGTTCCTACTCAAATATTTTTCCTTCTAAAATTCTTCAGAAAAATATTTGTTTTAACTAAATGGTGGTAATTGAGCTGCTTGAAAATCAATCATAATCAGTATATTCATTAATTTGCA
The DNA here is from genome assembly GCA_019973895.1 of Chrysanthemum seticuspe. Lineage (NCBI taxonomy): Eukaryota > Viridiplantae > Streptophyta > Magnoliopsida > Asterales > Asteraceae > Chrysanthemum > Chrysanthemum seticuspe. Next base: position 265,981,529 of record BPTQ01000006.1, on the reverse strand, counting down.
AAACCCAATCAATGACTTCAACATGGTTAAAACTTTTTATGAAATGAGTCATTGATTGAGGGGGAGAATGTTTTCAAGTTTACATCATCTAATGGGCCTTCGAAATAATCCTATGTGCTTAACTGAAAAATATACTTGCCTATGTTGAAGGACTAGGAATTAATGAAGACTTATTGTTTCACACAATGTGGAAAGTAAGAATATATTAAGAGTCCTACGCATTATCCTTGTGGTATTTCCAGAACATCCGAGTGATATGTAATGTATTCACGATGAAGATGGAAATCCTTCTAGAGCCAACATCAAACAAGCTCTTGGTGGGTGACATGTGAGATCTTTCCAAAAGATCAAGCTTATGACAACTGGATAGAAACGATGGGGCGATTCATTCGTGAATCAACCTTGGTCCAGGTAATGAATTGATGAATACTTTTGGAAAAACCATTCGATGTGCAAATCTTCTTTTTTCTAGCACATCGAATGTGTATTCATGTTTTCAAACACAAAAAGTATCTCTGATTGAAAAAATACTTTTGGAAAAACCGTTCGATATGCGAATCTCTTCTTTTCTCTAGCACATCGAATGTGTACTCATTTTCTAATACAAAAAGCATTTTGATTGAAAATTGATCTTTCTCATAAAACCTTTGTCGTATTGCAAAACTCTTTCTTCAAGCAATACGCGATTGTTTTCAAATCAATTTTTCATCAATCAGTGAATCTCAATTCGTTGGTTCACTCACTCCCTGTTGTCTTCTTTGAGACGTTCCGGTTTGAGAACAGCTAGAACAGCTGCGGAACCCTGTCAAGGAGATTCTTCGGAATTATACCTGATCACAGGCAGTGCTTGTACTGATCAACGGGGAACCGTGGGCCGTGTACCTCAATTCAACGAAAGTGATCAAAGACACTTTCGTGTGTTTTATTGCTAACTGTTGTTTGCAGGTACATTTGGACGGTTGCAGCTGATCAGAATTGAAAAGTCAATCCAAAGCCGCATGCTCACAGCATCCACACTTAATTGAAGAAATCATGACTAGTGCATATCTACATAACGTGGCTCTGATATTTTTATTCTATGCTTCTGCTACGCTGCTGCAAATATCATGAACCAGTAAAGCTTCCGCTACTCTGATGGAAAGATGTCATGATCCTGAAAGTGTGAGCATGTCGGTCCAAAAGTTACAACATCACATGATGGCAACACTACAAAGGGTGATCCAGATATTTAATGTGGCTGATGATCTCAATGAAAGCTAGAAGATCATCAAAGATGTGGATCAGTTAAAGACCTCCACTGAAAGTACAAAATAATCGGACTATGAAGAGTCACTACAAAAGCACAAAGAATGCGGACATTGAAGAATTGAAGTCTACGAGCTCAGAACAAAAGACAAAATAGAATGCTAGGATTCGAAATGTAAAACATGGGGTGACCACCCTTAGGGGGAGATTGTTAGGAATTAGAAATTCCATAGTGAAGTGTCGGTCACCCCAACTATTATCTAGCATAAGTTAGCTCGTAGACATATCGTTATTTACATGTTTGTTAGTTAGTCATTAGCCTAGTTTAGCGTAGTGTAACACCGTGGAGGAAGGACGGGTCTTTACCCACTGTATACCTAATCCACAGGCCGTCAGGAGGTCGTTTAGTTTGTAACTATAAATACCCTTCCCACTAAGGGAAGGGTGGTGCTTTTCAATCTAACCTTTCAATTTTTGTTTAACAACTCTCTTTCAAGAAACTCCCTCTCTACTCTCTTCATCTATCTAAACTATGGCATACTTGATTCATCACTATCCAAGGCCACCCGAATCATCAAACACAATATATGTAAGATCCTACAACGTCTTTAGATTTCTTCATAAGCAAGAATAGAGAATGTCCATAATAAGTCCCTCATAATAATCCTGCACAAACAACACTAAGTGAGAGAGTAATAAGGACATATTTGGGACATAGATTACTTAGGTGTTTTGGAACATTCCCCCTTAATCTGTTTTCCAAATATGTCAAATAGTTTCAGTTTTTCACAAAGAAATTTGTGTTGAGACACAGGAAGATGCTTTGTAAGAATGTCTGCAGTTTGGTTTGAGGAGCCATTTTTTATGGCACTCAAGACACCTTTTGCAATTTTTTCTCTGATAAAATGGACATCAATTTCAAAGTGTTTGGATCTCTCATGGAAAACAGGGTTGACAGCAAGTTGTAAAGCAGATTTGTTATCACAAAACAAGTTAACAGGAAGATTAAGATCAACATTTAGATCCTTTAGGATTTTTTGAACCCAAATGATTTCACAGGCTGCAGCAGCCATGGATCTATATTCAGCTTCAGTTGAAGATTTTGAGAGAGTGTTTTGTTTTTTGCTTTTCCATGATATCAAACACTTATTAAAGAAAACATAGTATCCAGTAACAGATTTCCTGGTTTAAATACATTTTGCCCGATCTGCATAACTATACCCTTCAAGAACATTATTAAGACTGCTATGATCATACCTTAGACCTTTACCAGGAGCACCTTTTAAGTATCTTAGCACATTTAAAGCAGAATCCAAATGAGACCTTAAGGGAGTATGCATATGTTGTGCTAGACAGTGAACTGAATATGATATGTCAGGTCTGGTATGAGTAAGATAAATCAGTTTTCCAAGCAGTTTTTGATACCCAGTTATGTTATCAAGTAATGGGTCATCTTGGGTTGGAATAAAAGGAAGAACAGAGTTTGGTTCCATGGGTGTAGACACAGGTTTACACCCAAGGAGACCAAATTATTTCAGCACTTCAAGACAATATTTTCTCAGGGAGAGACATATGTCATCCCCAGTTTTTATCACCTTAATACCCAGAAAGAATTTGAGAGTACCCAAGTCTTTTATGTTGAATTTAGTTTTAAGAAAGACTTTGAATTGTTCAATTTCCTCAACACAGTTACCAGTAAGAACAATATCATCAACATAGACAAGTAAAGCAATAAACTTGTTATCTTTGTTTTTAGTAAATAAAGAATGATCACTCACAGACTGAACAAAGCCATGTTCTTTGAGAACACCAACAATTTTTTCATTCCATTTTCTGGTAGCTTGCTTGAGGCCATATAATGATTTGGTAAGTTTGCAGACCATGTTTTTGTTGTTTTCATCAAAAAAACCTTTTGGAATAGTCATGTATATGTCCTCATCAAGCTCACCATAAAGGAAAGCATTGTTAAATCAATTTGGAAAAGAGGCCATTTATTCTTAACAGCTAAGGCAATAAGAATTCTAACAGTAGACATTTTCACAACAGGGGAAAAAGTTTCATTGTAATCTATCCCTTCTCTTTGGTTAAAGCCTTTGGCAACAAGCCTGGCTTTATATCTGTCCACTTCACCATTGGATTTGTATTTGATTTTCCAAATCCATTTGTAACCAATGGGTTTCCTGTTAGCAGGTAAAGCGGTTCTGATCCAGGACTTGTTAGTATTTAAGGCCTCAATTTCAGCATTCATAGCATCAACCCAGTTAGGATCAAGGATAGCTTCCTCATAACAAGAAGGTTCAACACTTTTATTTAAGTTGGAAGTAAAACAGTAATTCTCAGAATCGAGATTAGAATAATTCACCACTTTTTCTATACCATATTTAACTTTGCCTTCAACAATAAAGTCATTAAGATTTTTAGGCATTCTAGTGGGTCTGGTTTGTAACAATTTGCATTTTAGGATTTCTATCCATTTTCGAATTTTTACTATTCATTGTTACTATTCACTTTTTACTATTCACTCCCGAAATTTTTATTTCACATTCTCGTAAGTTAATTTATTTTAGTAATAACCTGAGAGTTTGACAATCGTTAGATCATCTTCGCAAAAGTTATTAAGAAAACATCGTCTTAAAGTTTCGTTTTGGTCGGAGCACCATTTAAACATCCCGCGCATAACGAAAACCAACTCTGACAATTTTCCCCACATCAGATTAATTTTTAGATCACTCATAATCAATTAGAGAATTTTTAAGATTTCATTTAAATGTTACCAAATAAACCCTGAGCCGTACGAGACTAAACTTACGTTTTAAACAATTCTACTTAGACCTAGACTTAACCATTCCTGCACTGTATTTCCTAAGATGTTTAGAAACTTTTACATTTTTGGATAATTCAAACATATTTCCCTCCTCCTTTGACCATAAAGAAATTAACCTTGTACGTTCTACATTTTTGCTTAAATCGCGTAACTTTTAGACTTCACGCATAACTATTAAGTTATCCCACGTATAACGAAAACTGCATTTTGACATCTCATATCACTCATAGACTAATTTTAGTCTACTTTAAATATATTCACGGTCATTTCCCTGAAATCTCGTTCTTTTCTGATAAATTGCATTTTTCACGTATTTAGCCTACGTTTCCGGTTTTAACAGCGTTTATGCGACCCATTAAAATTATCACTCATTTTAATAAGATAATAATGAGTATATTGATGAGTTTAATCATTTCTATAAGTTTCATATTTTTTACGACACCCAGTTTTACATTTCATGAATTAAATACTCACCGTTAGCGATTTCCGGGACCAAAACTCACTCAGTAAAGGCAAGATAAATGTTCAAAACTCTTAACCTCCTCATTTTAGCCACAGGTGGCATTTTTTATGTGTCATCAAGCATGATGTCTTGATCATGACCATTGATTCTTTAGATCTTTACACTTGTAAAACTTAACCATGGTTAAATATTAACCTAATATATAGTTAACAAATTCTCTAGCCTATAAATAACAAGAAAATCACTTCATAAATTCTTGCACCACACCTTCTTAACATATAAAGTCCTAAACCTAAGGCATTTCTTATAGATCTTGTAAGAACATTCATGTGTTCTTGAAGAAAAACTAGGTTTTGATCTTTGTTCTTGGAAGTTTTCAAGAAAGAGTCGTTATAATCTTCAAATAACTTCAAGTCTCCAAAAAGACGTTGTTATAATCTTCTATTCTCCTTCAAGATTTCAAGAAGGCGTTGTTATAATCTTCTAATAACCTCGGGTTTTCAAAAATTACAAATTCTACTTCGAAGCTCCGCTTATATTTCCTTTTTCCATAATACTCAAGCATTCTATATTAAGGTAAGTATTTATAAGACTCAAACTTATTTAAATACTTATAAACTTTGTTAGTTTATTTATTTTATTTATAAACTCTTAATATATCATATAATCAAGTAATCAAAATACATGTTTTACGTATTGAGCACTACAACACTAGGGAACTTCATGTGAGGGGTTCATTTTGGGTAAACGGATCGACGAGTTGCTGGATTACGAATTAAAGTGTCCTAGCTCCTCGAACGTTTACTGAATGACCACTGAATTATGATGGCCCGAACGGTAGTATGAGATATACAAACTAAAACAATTTCTATAAACAAACATACAAATACTACATCAGGATCAATATAAGGACGTATATAGGCATGTTTATACTTTCGCATCGTTATTCCGAACCTAAGAGTTGACATCATATTTAGGTTATACTTAGAGACTTCCAAGCTTATCCATCAATTATGTTATACGTTCTGATATCATTAGTTAAGGTGAGTTCGTAGCCCCTACTTTTACTTGTTTAACCATCTTACAAACTCTTTGGGGGAGATACATGCTCAACTACTTGCTTTTACAAATACAAATACTCAAAACATTTACACTTTTATGCTACGCTATACTTTTTATACTTGATTCTATAATACTTGATTGCATTATACTTGATTTCATTATATTTGATTGCATACATACATGATTATGATATACTTATTTGCGTTATTCTTGAATGCATTATACTTATTTGCGTTATTCAATTCAGTGGCTCCAAATTAAGTTGTTGGATGACCATTAATTTAGTGGCTCCAAATTAAGTTGTTGGAAGGCTATTAGATTAGATACATACACAAGTAGCTCCAAATTAAGTTGTTGGAAGACCATTAATTTAGTGGCTCCAAATTAAGTTGTTGGAAGGCTATTAAATTAGATACATCCCAAATTAAGTTGTTGGAAGACCCTTGTGGTGACATATATACTTTTTACTACTATGATACATACATACATGATTGTGCAAACTATATTTTGGCAGTGGGTTGTACACAAATAGGTTGCAAGTTTTGTATGAGCAGGATTTGCAACTGAGTGGATTTACAATGCCTTTGCTGTGTAAACATTCTTTAAAGGCTTTTACATGTTAAAACAAACTCTATGAACTCACCAACCATTGTGTTGACACTTTAGCATGTTTATCCCAGGTCAATAAGGCGATAGCTATTGCATGGAACTTACAGTCGCACGACATGTTTTGAAGACTTTATACATTCGTATTTACCATTCGAAACATTTTGTAAACATTTATGTATTATAATTTGGGACCTCATTGTTTGTAACTCTGATTTCATTAATCGAATGGTAACTTTTCAAAACGTCTCATTTAGAGGTCATTTTCTATAACTTGTACTTTGTATTATGAAGTAGCACCCCAGTGACACAATCTTCCGCTGCGGTATTTTGGGGGTGTTACATGGTTGACCTTCTTGTGCTGATGGCTGGCAAGCCTCCTTGTTCAGGAATGGACTCATTAGAGTCAGAATCAGAGTTAACATCAGAGTTGATGTCATTGGAGTTTGTTTCAGGTGAAACAGTGCCCTCAGGGTGTGTATTTTCTTCTATGGAAGTTGCAACTGAGTTACCATCCTCATTAAGAGAATTCAACTCAGTGCCATCATCATTGGAAGATACTCTCCCTTCATCATTGGGTCTTTTAGGGTTGTCAGTATCAAAAAAATTTTGTGGTTTAAATTATTTGACACACCAGTTTCAAAGACTTGTTTTTCATTTTGAAAGGGAAAACTGTTTCATAAAACTTGACATCTCTTGAGTAAAAAACATTTTTTGTTTCTAAACTTAAAAGATTGTAGCCTTTTTTTTCATTAGAGTAACCAATAAAGGCACTTTTCTCAGATCTGCTATCAAATTTGCCAGAGTTATTAAGGATAGTATAATAGCAAAGACAACCAAAAACCCTAATATGAGAGAGTGTAGGGTCATGCCCATACATAAGGGAGAAAGGAGATTTGCCAGACAACACAGAAGAAGGTAACCTGTTGATAAGGTAAACAGCAGTGAGAACACATTCAGGCCATAAGTAAAGAGGTAATTCCCCCTGAAACATAAGAGATCTAGCAACATTGAGAAGATGTCTATGTTTCCTTTCTGCTATTCCATTTTGTTGTGGTGTGTAGACACAAGAGGTCTGATGTAGAATTCATTTGTTATGAAAAAATTGTTGCATTATGTTGTTGACAAATTCAGTACCATTGTCACTTCTAAATTTTTTTATATTACTTTCAAATTGATTTGACAGCATTTGAGAAAAATTGACAATGGAAACATAGACTTCTTCTTTGCTTTTAAGCATATAAACCCAGAGAGACCTTGAGTAATCATCAACAATAGTTAAAAAATATTTGTAGCCATCTCTGCTAGTGATTTTATTAGGACCCCAAACATCTAGGTGTACAAGTTGACCAATTTTAGTTGATTTATGTTCACTTAAGGGAAAAGGTTCCCTGGTTTGTTTTGCCTTGTAGCAAGTATCACAGAGATGGTTAGGGTCAGTTGGCTTATCAAGGTTAAGACTGGGTTTAAGGACTTGCAAGACTTGATCAGAGGGATGACCAAGCCTTTGGTGCCAAAGGTTTCTAGAAACAAAGCATGAAGAGATGCAGTTATTAGAGACAATCTTACAATCAGAGTCTACATCAAACAAGTACAGGCCATTAGATTGATTACCAATCCCCACATTCCTTTTTGTTGCAAAGTCCTGAATATAACAATTAGATTCATCAAATCCAACAAATAGTTTGCTATCTCTAGCAAGTTTGTGAATAGATAGCAGACTGACAGTGTACTCAGGCACAACTAAGACATCATGTAAGGTAATGTTGTTGTTGATTTTTAGGTCACCAATCTCAGTGATAAGTGACTGAGTACCATTTGGGTGTCCAACAGTAAGACCAAGTTTGGAAACATCAATAGTATTGATTAAAGATTTTGAAGACAAAGTCATGTGTTGGTTTGCTCCAGAGTCAACAATCCAACCAAGACTGATTTTTCCTTTTAAAAGGTTTGTGTTTCCATTAAAATATTTTTCAAATTTTAGATTGAATTTGACACTTCCATTAAAAAAAGTTCCTGAAAAACATTTACCTGCCATATTGGAATTGACATGACTATCATTGAGAAGACTCATGAGTCTGGCCATCTGTTCATTAGACAAAGAAACAGGAGAGTTGCTAGTTCTATTTTCAAGATTGGCATCAGAAGAAGAAGAAGCATTGTTACTAGCAGGTTTAATATTAGAATTAAAGTTCCTTTTCCCATATCCAACAGGATAACCAACAATATCATAACATCTATCAATGGTGTGACCAGGTTTGTTGCAGTTAGAACATTTCAGATTAAGATTGGGTCCTCTATTGTTAGTGTTGTTACCAGAGGTATTATTCCCAGAGGTGGGATTTGAGCTTTTGTAATTGTTGTTTCCTCTTTTTTTGTTATCAAAATTTTTTGAAGCAAAAGCAGACACATTTGGTTTAATGGATCCAGTTCCAGAGGAGAAGTTCCTATGGGATTCTTCCCCTGACACAATAGAAAAAGCAGTTTTGACAGATGGTAAAGGATCCCTGGTTAAAATATTGCTTCTGATGGGCACATAGGTGTCATCAAGACCCATTAAAACTGCATTAACTTGATTAGCTGGTTATGTTTTTCAAAATGTTTTCCAGCATCACAAGTACATGCAGGAAGACTGATCATGGAGTCAAATTGTTTCCATAATGAGTTAAGATTATTGTAGTAATCAGCAAGAGATGACCCATTTTGACCCAAAGAGTTGATACTTTTATGTATATTAAAGACAGTAGATCCATCTACTTTGTCATAGGTTTCTTTTAAGTCATCCCACATTTCATAATCAGTTTTAGAGTATATAGCACCAGCAAATAGCTCAGGACTTAAAGAGTTTAGAATCCAAGTAAGAACAACAGAGTCACACATATCTCATTGATTAGCAAGACTAGCATTAGAGACATCCTTTCTACAAGTTCCATCAACAAAGCCAAGTTTATTATGATTTCTTAAGGCAAATGTCATGGCAATGCTCCATATTTTATAATTTTCTGAGCCAGTTAATTTCACAGATATAATGGGATTACCACTTGTGTCATTAGGATGCAAGTAGAGAGTATCACCAAATGTAAGTTTTAATTCAGAAGAAGAGTTAATCACAGATTCATTAAGCATAGATTCATTAAACCTGGATTCATTATTAGCACGTTCATCATCACCCTCAACCATGGTGACAACACAGAGACAGACAAATAAATAAGGAAAGCAATAACAGCAATCTCTATCAGTAAGAGCAACAATCCCAAATCAACCTCCAACCTAACTAGACCTATCTTCCTTCAACTAGAAGAGAAAAAAATGCAAGTAAATAAATAACTCACACCCACGGTTCAACAAGTACCAAGCCTTTGGACTGGGGTAGGCCAGAGCAGGTATTCACACCACTCAGAGGTGGCAGATCAAGGTGTTAACCTACCCGTTTGCACCCACTCAGCTTGAATACTGTTAAACAAGAAAGGGAGAAGTACTTACAGTGCTTTGTGCAGCGGAAGAAGTGAAGACCAATCACAATCACCCTAGATTCACTTAGTCTAGGGATGATTATGATCAATTAGAACCAGAGAGCACTCTAAGAGCAAAACCCCCAATACAGAATTAATTAGGGTTTTGGAACAAACCCTAATTTGTTTCGATTGAGCACCAATAGGATCAGAAACACCAATCCAAGCACTCCAAGAACAAAACCCCCAATTCAAAATTAATTAGGGTTTTGGAACAAACCCTAATTTGTTTCGATTAAGCACCAATAGGATCAGAAACACCAATCCAATTACCACATACGTCCCAGAACACAAATAAATACCACCAGAGATATCAAGATCAAGAACCTCCAATATTGAAAACCCTGGAGATCAGGATTTGAAGATAATCAGTAGCCTATAGCTCTGATACCATGTGCGATGGTATCAAACAGATAAACAGAGCAACAAGTTCCTCTTTATTCAAGAATTAAAGTACAATAGTCGGCACAGTTTGAACAATAATAATCAAACTGTTACAAGACTTGGAGAAGATCAAATGATCAAAGATACAAGACAAAAATGGATCAACAGATCCTAGTACATAAATATTTGGAGGGAGAGAGATATAGCAGTCAAGAGAAGACTGCGTATCTTGGATGATAAAACCCTAGAGAGGGACCACTGATATATAGGAACCAAAGAGACAAAGACCCCCCCCCCCCCCCCTCTATCTTTCTAATAAATTTCATAAGGAGCACATCTTTAGATTTCTTCATAAGCAAGAATAGAGAATGTCCATAATAAGTCCCTCATAATAATCCTGCACAAACAACACTAAGTGAGAGAGTAATAAGGACATATTTGGGACATAGATTACTTAGGTGTTTTGGAACACTTATGTTTATAATTTTCCGGAGTTGTATACCAATATATACAGAGAACACACAATCATATAATGAGTCGAAGTACAAGTGGGACACATTTTGCTCTCGTTGAACACAATATCTCTTGGTCTAGAAAAAGTGGTTTTAATTATCAAAACAGTTAGCAACTTTCCTTGACTACAAATATTTCTTTTATGTTACACTCTCAGTCAACAGAAATAGACATCTGTTTCATGATGATGTCACAAGAGACTTGTTCAACGTTAAATATCATTTGTTGTTTATTACTAGTAATTGGTAAATATCTCAAACATGATCATTTGAATACTGAGTGAGGTCCATATTCAAGTCCAGATATGATTGAATAAACTCAAGTCCACATACATTATTGAATAAACTCAAGTCCACATATTATTGGATAACCTTTTATGAAAAGCTGTCATGTTTTTTTCCCGAGCTATAATTGATCAGATATATGGAATTTTTTTGTTGCCTATTCACACATCTTTCTAGTAGAGTGGATTGCGGAATAAGGTTGTGTTTGTTTTTTTCAAAAACCGCCTCTGCCTCTGACTCTTACCAGATCAGACACGAGGGTTTGTTTTTTTGCCAATCAGACGCGGGCAGATGTAAACGTCTTGCTGAATCAGATGTGGGGATTATGTCTTACCGGCTCTTAAACATGCAAAATCTTCAGCCTCCTCCCAAGTTTGAGACCAAGTTTTGTTTGTGTTTTGCAAAAAGATATAACAAAGAAAAAAATATATAACATAAACAACAAAACAAAGATCTCAAGTTCTTTTTCAAAGTATTATTCACAAAATCTTTAAAAATTTTTGTTAACCCATAACCAAAAAACAACAAACGACTAATACACTTGTTGTTTGAAAGAAAGTCAAAGACTAAAACGGTAGTTATGTGTGAGCATTTTTGTGATAACGTTTAGAGTATCACAATGTGTGGCTGAAGTTGTGTAGGTATAAAATGTGTGGCGTGATATTTGAAATATTAAGGTTGTGAGTTTTGTTTTATAGTTAGGTTTAAATAGTTCTTTTTGTTTGGATTGGTTTATAAGTTTGGACTTTGAACCCATAAGTATAACAAATGATGTAGGCTTCGTGATTTAATTTGTTAGAAATAATATTGGATTATTGTGATAAGTTTGACTAATATCGTGTTGAATTTCCGGGTTTATTTATGAAAAAGAATGTTTTGTTTCATGTTTACATAAGCTTCTTATACATCATATTGCTATAGTTTAATATTTACTTAAAAAAATAAACTACTAAAATCATTCAGACATTTATACAAAAACAAACAATATTATTTCATTAAAATTAAGATTTTATAGCTAGCACTTACCAGTAACATGTGTTAGTCAGATTTAGATCCAAAACATCATAATAAAACAAAAACAAAGCGCACAACGAAACGTATCTTCTTACTCGTGTTTCAAAACTTAAAACTGAAGTTCATGCTGATCTTTCAGCTACTCCCAATCTTTTTACTGTTCATATTTTGTTCTTAACATTTATAATAATTTGGGCAAAGTTTAATAAAAGTATAGAAGTTTGGATAACATATCTCTTATTTTAGATCAGGAAATGAAGTATAAAGTCAACTATTTGGAAGCAATGCTACTTTAAGTAATGATATTACGCTTATTCAATTCATTTATGATTCCTTTTATCGTGCTACTACAATTGAAATTGATTGCCCATTTAGGGATCCATTTCCCAAGTTATCATCTCTTGCTGCCTCTGCCTCACATCTCACGATGAAGAATGCTGGTTGTTTTGGTTCGGGTAGATGCATATTTTCATTAGTAAGCATAGAAATGACTTCTGACATGGTAGGTCTGTCAATGGCATGATCTTGAACACATAAGAGACCCACATGAATGCATGTCATTACTTCTTTTGGAGTGCATGAACCTTCCAGTACTTGATCCATCAGTTCCAAACCTCTGCCTTCGTTCCACAATTCCCATGCCTATATATAAAATAAACATTTATAATTATGTAATTAATATGTCTGATGTGATAAAAACAAGTCTTAGTTAGGATTAACTTACGAGTCCTAGAAGGTTGAGTGGGTGTTCCGTATCATAGCTCCCATGATTCATCTTACCGCTTATAATCTCAAGCAACAAAACACCAAAACCAAAGACATCTATCTTGGTTGAAACAGTGCCTTCCATCAGATACTCTGGTGACATGTAACCACTAGATATCACATCAAGAGTTAGTTTTGGGGAGTTAATATTTCTAGAGGTTTTCTATTTAGCCAAGACAAGTTAAAGACTCACCGCGTTCCAACAACTCTACTTGTATTTGCTTCAGACTCGTTGATCCCAAATAACTTAGCTAAGCCAAAATCTGATATTTTTGGCTTCAGGTAGTCATCTAGCAAAATGTTACTGGCTTTCAGATCTCTATGGATTATCCTCAGCCTCGAAAATCTATGAAGATATAGAAGTCCCTGAGCTATGCCATCAATAATTTCAAAGCGACTATTCCAATCTAGTAATCCTTTCTTCCTTGGATCTATTGATAAATGATTAAGAACAAATAAGGAAGAATTCAAATTAATATAAAGATGCAGGAAGTGTTAGATCTTACCAAATAGAAAGAAATCCAAGCTGTTATTGGGCATGTACTCATATACAAGGATTTTTTCTTTCTTTTCAACACAACAACCTACAAGCCTGACAAGATTAGTGTGTTGAAGTTTAGCAATGAGTTCGATTTCATTCTTAAATTCTGTGACTCCTTGTCCAGAATTTCTTGAAAGTCGTTTCACAGCAACGTCTTGCCCATCAGCTAATTTTCCCTGTGAAATTAATGACAAGAGATTTTAATCAATATTTTTTTTAAAATAAATTAAATAGTGTCTTTGGAAGTTTTAACTTTTAACTGTACCTTATAAACTTCTCCAAAACCACCCTCTCCTAGCTTATTTGTGCTTGAGAAATTGTTCGTGGCAGATGAGATGCTTTGAAAGGTGAAATAATGCACCTCAGTGTTCATATTCTTATTTGTATGTACATGATTGTAGATTTTTTGTACATAATTGTAGAATCGTCTCGTCTGAAGCAGCAACATCTTTTGAATATTCTTAGCTTTCCCTGGTTTGTTAATAAAGATAAACTGGTAATTAGAGAGTTAAAATATCAACTTTTGAAGTCACCAGATGTACATCAAATAATATTTCGTAAGTTCCTGCAACGAAGTTTTGCAACACTACTAGCTGTTGGTGGTTATTCGTCCCAAAGCAGGGTGAAGATAATCAATTCAGCAGAAATGTGCAACTCTTCAGCAGAAACAAACAAACTGTTAGTAGTAACAAATACCACTTGGTGGTTACCGGATATCACTTGGAATCGTGTGATCACTTTCCAAAGTAAACTATTCGACCCTAATGCCTGGGTATCACGAATATCTACTTGGGATAAGACCAAATGCAGTTAGAGAATTAGGCACAATTCTATAACCCTTTCGCTAATAAGTGTTTACGTTTTCTGTTGTGTTCTTCATGCATAAACAGATCTCCTATTTATAGGAGATTACTCTTGAGCTATTCCAATGGAATTATGAGTATTAATCGGCCCATTAATAGCCTCATAATTATCCCCATTATAGCCGTTAGTGGTTACATGACCAATTAAACGTGGTCATAAAGAAGTTGTAACTGCCATTTAGCAGTACTTTCCATAAGCAGTACTTTCCACTAGCAGTACTTTCACTTGCAGTGTAAGTACAGCCTATCAGTGGAAACACTGCTTATCAGTACTTTCATAGCACTATCAGTGTATACACCACTTCAGTGGAAACACTGCCTATCAGTGGAAACACTGCTTATCAGTGGAAACCATAAGCAGTACTTTCCACAAGCAGTACTTTCACCAAGCAGTACTTTCACCAAGCAGTACTTTCACCAGTACTACCAATACAAACCACTATAAGAGTCAGGGTGTTCATGGACCTTATGGGTGTACACTCCGTACCTCCTAACCCATTACAAGGTGTGAACTAATCCCACAAGTGCACTAAATTTTCCAACAATCCTCCCCAAATTTAGTTCACTTCCTTTGCATGAAAAATAAACATCAATCAAAACATGTGCATAAACGAAAATGTCCTGAGGATTGAATTTCCATCTTAGTAAATTACACGTTCAAATATTCGAGAATCAGGGTGTTCTAAGAATTGAACCCTTCAACCCATTTGAATACCTGAAGATAAAATACACACAAGTTTTCAAACACTTACCAGCTCCTGACACTATACAAGCCATGTGTCCATATCCAAATTCATAAATGTTGTAAAAGCTAAAAGTCCAAAGCTTCCTGAAGCGGCAAAACTTCAACATTTACATAGGTGGTTCCTCTTTAGTCATGCTCCTGCCAAGCACTTTTTCAAAGAAAATTAACCATTAAGAAGTAAAGACTTCATCCTCCTTTCAGCAGGTTCTGAGCACAACCTTGGGATGTAATTAAAACATGTGCTCTAGTCCACTAAATGTTCAGCTTTCCACATTGAACTCAGCTCCTAAGTTTCCTCAGGAGGGAGTTGGGTGTCCTAGCATTCAGTGACTAAGTTGGACTTAAACCCATCCCTTTAGCAGACTTTATAACCAAGTCTCTAGCCAGACCCTTCGTCAAGTGATCAGCTAAGTTCTGTTGAGATCTCACAAACTCTATAGATACCACCCCATTCATGATAAGCTCACGAATCATGATATGCCTGATACCTAAGTGTCTAGACTTACCATTGTACATCTGGCTATAAGCCTTAGCCAATGTAGCTGCACTATCACACCGGATAGAAATAGGTGCTATAGGTTTAGGCCATAATGGAATCTCAAGAAGCAAGTTTTTCAACCATTCAGCTTCTTTACCAGCAGCTGCTAGAGCCACAAATTCAGATTCCATTGTTGAACTGGTGATGCAAGTTTGTTTCTTGGATGCCCAAGAAATTGCACCTCCACCAAGTAGGAATACCCAGCCACTGGTAGACGAATTGTCTTCAGTGTTACTGATCCAACTTGCATCAGTGTAACCTTCCAACACTGATGGGTAACCAGTATATGAGAGACTATAATCCATAGTTCTCTTCAAATACTTCAGTACCCTCTGAACTGCTTGCCAGTGATGAGCACTAGGATTACTAGTATACCTGCTCAATTTTCCCACTGCAAAACTAATGTCAGGTCTTGTACAAGTCATGGCATACATCAGGCAGCCAATTACCCTAGAATACTCAAGTTGAGATACAGCCTTGCCATGATTAGGCATCAGCTTCTCACAAGTATCCATAGGTGTACTCACAGGAGTACAATCAAAGTAATTGAATTTCCTCAGTACCTTCTCAATATAATGAGACTGAGAGATAGAAATTCTATTACTTTCATGTTTAATCCTTATACCAAGGATAACATCAGCCTCCCCCATGTCTTTCATGGAGAACCTTGATGACAAAAATTCCTTTGTCAGGTCAACCTGATTTTGGTCAGTGCCAAAGATCAACATGTCATCAACATATAGACAAATGATGACTCCTTTACCAGATTCATCAAATTTGCTATATACACATTTGTCAGCTTGGTTAAGAACATAACCACTAGACAAAACCACATCATCAAACTTTTGATGCCATTGCTTAGGTGCCTGCTTAAGTCCATAAAGAGACTTAATCAGTTTACACACCTTGTTTTCATTGCCAGGCATGATGAAGCCCTGAGGTTGGTTCATATAAACCTCCTCTTCCAATTCACCATTCAAGAAAGCTGTTTTCACATCCATCTGATGAATAATCAGATTGTGAATAGATACCATAGCAATCAGCAGTCTTATGGTACTGATACGAGCCACAGGGGCATAAGTATCAAAATAGTATATCCCTGACTTTTGTTTAAAGCCCTGAATAACTAATCTAGCCTTGAACTTTTCAATAGTTCCATCTACCTTCATTTTCCTTTTGAAAATCCATTTGCAACCCAGAGGTTTGCAACCTGGTGGTAGATCAACCAACACCCAAGTGTTGTTGCCCATGATGGAATCCATCTCATCATTGATTGCTTCTTTCCAGAAAGTAATGTCCTGGGACTTCATTGCTTCTTCAAATGTCTTGGGATCATCCTCAACAATGAAGCAATAGGAGTATTGGTCTGAGACCTCATCCCTTGTACCTTTAACTAAGTATAGTTGAAACTCAGGTCCAAATGACTTTGGAGTCCTGACCCTTTTGCTCTTCCTGAGCACAGGTTCAGGTTGCTGAACCACAACCTCATCAGGGACCACTGATGGTTCATCATCAGGGACCTCTGATACACCAGTGTCATGAGTTCCATTAGGAATCCTCTGACTTGGTCTAGGAACTGATGAGAATCTATTCTCATCAAAGTCTACATCCCTTGATTCAATTATTGAGTTAACTGAAACATGTTCATTAGGTTCAATAACATAGAACCTAAAAGCCTTGGAATGCTCAGCATATCCAACAAAGATGCAGTCAATGCCTCTTTCACCCAAAGTCTTTTGCTTTGGATCAGGGAGTCTTACAACAGCCCTACAACCCCAAACCTTGAGATAGTTCAGGTTGGGTTTCCTTTTAGTCCAGAGTTCATAAGGGGTAACCTTGTTCCTTTTGTTTGGAACCCTATTTAATAAATAGCAAGCTGTTAACATAGCTTCACCCCAGAACCCTTGACTCAGTCCTGAATAGGACAACATGGAATTAACCATCTCCTTCAGCACCCTGTTTTTCCTTTCCGAAATACCATTTTGCTGAGGAGTATAAGGGGCAGTTGTTTCATGGATTATTCCAACAGACTGAAAGTACTGAGTATCCATGTACTCACCTCCCCTATCAGTCCTTAATCTTTTGATCAAAGACCCAAGTTGTAATTCAACTTCAGTTTTAAACACTTTGAATTTATCTAATGCTTCATCCTTGGTATGTAATAAATAGACATAACAAAATCTAGAAGCATCATCAATAAATGTCACAAAGTACTTCTTATTCCCCAAAGAAGGAGTGGCATGCAAATCACACAGGTCACTGTGTATAAGCTCCAAGACCTTAGTCTCACGACTAACACCCTGAAAGGGTTTCTTGGTTATCTTGGTCAACATGCAAGTTTTACACTTTTCAGTGTCCATGTCAAAAGCAGGGATTAAACCATCCCTAGACATATCTTGCATCCTTTTATAGTGAACATGACCAAGTCTAGCATGCCAAATGTTAGAATCACTCTGATCATATGTGGTCACAAAAGCTGAAATAACACTGTCAGTGGTAATATTAAGCCTGAACATTTGATTACATAAATAACCAAAACCAATAAAAACACCACATTTAGAAAGAACAAATTTATCAGATTCAATAACTTGTTTATATCCATGATTATTCAAAACACTACTTGAAACCAAGTTCTTCCTGATATCAGGAACATGAATAACATTAAACAAAGTTACAATCTTTCCAGAACTAAACCTAAGATCTACACAACCACGATCATGCACCAAGGCTGTTGACTCATTTCCCATGTGAAGAATAGAACCATCATTCAGTGACTCATAAGTCTTGAACCAGCTTCTATCTTTGCACACATGAACTGTTGCACCAGAGTCAACCCACCACGCAACATCATCATCCTGCACATAAAAAGATTCAGATACATATGTAACATAATAAATCTGAAAAGACTTATTAAACATATTCTGACCTTTCAGTGAGTTGGCTGAACCACCACTCCCTGAACCATTAGTGCCTGATCCATTGGCTTTACCACCAATTTTAACACCCTTGCAGTCCCTTTTAATGTGACCAGTTTTGCCACATTTCCAACAAGTAGGTGTTGCCTTCTTGTTAGGATCTGCCCTTGTGTTGTCATGATACTTGCGTTTGCCTTTGTTGTCATTGTACCTGGTAGAGTTGTTATGCTCTACCATATTGACAACAGATGCACCAGTAGCATTGCTACTCTTTGGCTTGTCATTATCCTGCACCTTGAGAGATTCCTCAATGTGCAGATGACTGCCCAACTCAACCAGAGTTAACTCCTCCTTCATATGTTTCAAGGTATGCTTGAAATCTTTCCATGAAGGAGGGAGTTTGTCAATGACACAAGAGACTTTGATAGCCTCATCCATGTTCATTTGGTGTTGTGTAAACCTTCCAAGTATTCCAAGAAGTTCATTGTATTGTTCCATAACTGGTCTTGAATCAGTCATTTTGTAATTTGTGAAATTACTAACAAGGAACTTCTTACTTGATGCATCCTCAGCCATATATTTGGCATCCAAGGAATCCCACAGTTCTTTGGAAGATTCAAAGTTCTGATAAATATCAAACAAAGAATCAGACATACCATTCAGAATAAGACCTCTGCATATGTAGTCATCATTCTCCCACTTGCTCCTCCTCCTGATCTGCTCCACAGTAGCATCATCACCATCATCAGGAATTGGAGTAGTCAGCACATAGACCACACTCATACTTGACACCGAGAAGTGCATCTTCTTCTGCCACCTCCTAAAGTCCACCCCTTCAAACTTGTCCAGCTTAGCAAAGTTTGAAGCCATGTGTTTCATTGCAGCAGTTGCCATTGATTATCACAAAATAGTTTACTTTGATTGTTGGTGGTTATTCGTCCCAAAGCAGGGTGAAGATAATCAATTCAGCAGAAATGTGCAACTCTTCAGCAGAAACAAACAAACTGTTAGTAGTAACATATACCACTTGGTGGTTACCGGATATCACTTGGAATCGTGTGATCACTTTCCAAAGTAAACTATTCGACCCTAATGCCTGGGTATCACGAATATCTACTTGGGATAAGACCAAATGCAGTTAGAGAATTAGGCACAATTCTATAACCCTTTCGCTAATAAGTGTTTACGTTTTCTGTTGTGTTCTTCATGCATAAACAGATCTCCTATTTATAGGAGATTACTCTTGAGCTATTCCAATGGAATTATGAGTATTAATCGGCCCATTAATAGCCTCATAATTATCCCCATTATAGCCGTTAGTGGTTACATGACCAATTAAACGTGGTCATAAAGAAGTTGTAACTGCCATTTAGCAGTACTTTCCATAAGCAGTACTTTCCACTAGCAGTACTTTCACTTGCAGTGTAAGTACAGCCTATTAGTGGAAACACTGCTTATCAGTACTTTCATAGCACTATCAGTGTATACACCACTTCAGTGGAAACACTGCTTATCAGTGGAAACCATAAGCAGTACTTTCCACAAGCAGTACTTTCACCAAGCAGTACTTTCACCAAGCAGTACTTTCACCAGTACTACCAATACAAACCACTATAAGAGTCAGGGTGTTCATGGACCTTATGGGTGTACACTCCGAACCTCCTAACCCATTACAAGGTGTGAACTAATCCCACAAGTGCACTAAATTTTCCAACACTAGCAATCCCAAATGGTTAATCATAATGGGATTTCAGTGGGATAAATTCTTGCTGGGGCAGAGTTCAGCCAATGGTATCGCAATTCTCATTGGGAAAGTTTGGTTTCTCCTTGTATGGATCATGCCAACATTATCTCCAATAGAAACTTGCACACAAATTCTTCTTTAAGGTTCCCTCATTCTTCATCAATAGATTTCAAATACAACCATATGAACATAGTTCTGATCTGTTTTTTCTATTTTGTTTTAAATCTGTAGAAAGATATATCAAGCTTCCTACATAGCATATAGCATTATAAGAATAAAGGAGGGTAAGGGACTAGTGTATGAATTGAATAAAAAAGGTAAGGTTGATACCTCTAACATCTAGCTTCTTGTATCCCAAATAGCATAATAGAAGTACAACTAAAGGTGTCATCATAAGGATTAACCCAATCCACAATTTTGTTTTCTTTTTGTTCATCATCTTCTTCTCCACCGTCTTGATATCTGGATCTGAAGAAAATAACTAAATATTATCTATGCACTCATGTGTGTTATTAAGTTTTATCCCTTGCAGAAAATGCAAGCATATAACTATTTCCTTACTAAGAAATTCTATAACCCACCATCAAAGCCTTGTTGTACATTTTAGTTTGGCCTGGTTATGTGTATATATTGATCATATTGGACAAGATATTTTTCTTATCCCTAACAAAATACATTTGAGATATAAAAATTATTCAGAAACATTTAGTATGGATGTTTTTAATGTTCAAGTTTACAATTAGTATTATCAATCATAGTTTTAAAACAAATGTTGGTGTGATCAGATTTAAAGGGCCGTGAGCATTAGATATTTGCATTTTTGGGACTGCTAAATATTTCTGTTGTGGTTTCAATGTTGTAACTTTCAGAAGTGATTATACAAAATTCTGCAGCCAGTTAGTTCTATCCATGTTACTATCGGGTGCTGTCATTTATAGAACATTCAAATTTTTAGCCTATTGTAATTTAAAAATACCATACACAATTGATATTTGCTGAAGCAAGATATACTTGTCGGGTGCACCTTATGTGCTGTGTGTATATAGGGAATGTAATGTTGGTGGAAGAAGGATTCAACAAGCGTTATTCTAACTGATATATGGGTTCATAGTCTGTATGATATCAGCAAAAGAAGTAGTGAACACACTAACCTAGATAATGCTCGATGGTGGCGTAATATCCTCTGTCAGCTTTGTCTGGATTGTATATCCTTTTACCATAAGTCTTGCAGCCTGCCCCCTTTTCTGTCACACAGGTATAGGAAACACAAGAACAATTGCCCCAACATATTTTTTTGCAGTCGTATAAACTCAAGTGATAGCTTTCATCATATACATACTCATCCACATAAACATACTGATTGCTATTATCTGCATCAAAGTAACTACCTTCCCTGCATTTCAGTTTTTCAAGCTCATCTTCAACACAACCAGGAGGGTTATCAATGGAGCGGCAGTGAACGTCAAACTTTAGGGTTGTACTCTCAAGATGACCATCTTGATGCATCGTCAGAGCTGGGAATGAATCATATGTTTTCGTTAAATATGTGAAGTATTCTTCTGCCTCATTAGAAACATAATCAAGGCGGACATCTGGACCAGAATTTAAATCTTTGTTTTTGAATCGACCATTCCGCCAAGGTCCACTTTTCCAGTGGACATTCTTTTGCCTTAGAATGACTATTTGACCTGTTCCATTTGGGTCTCCTGTTAATGTAAATGACCCATCGGCTGGTAACTCATTGTTCCGCCAAGAAGTGAGTGACCATCTATGCCCAGTCTTGAGATTAATTCCAAGTTTCATTCCTGGTAGAAGTGTATCTGTTGGATAATCAAAGCTTTGCCACAAAACCTCCTTAATAGACCCATCTGGATACAGCTCTTGAACTACCAAGTTTCCAGAATCCAATAGTCTAACACTTGCATTGCGTGTTACCTGAGTAGGACTGAAGAGATCAAGAACTGTGACTTCACTTGATAAAATGCTTATCTTGCCATTGACATCTATTTTGAGGTTACCGTATATATCCGGGATTGGATTGTTTCTGTTTGCCACCCAAACCACCGTACTAGGGGAGTTTTCTGAATAACGGTATTTGATCATGTCTTTATTAGCGTTGTTATTGTTGTAGAATACCCCTAAATAAGGGCTAACCATAGTGCCAAAGCTAAAGAACTTTAGAATGAAGACCCCGTTTGATGAAATCAATTCATCCCAGTCTTTGAAAAGTTGACCTTGATGCAAGGTATCTGTTTTTTTTGAATAGCAAAGATTGGTGAATAAAAAGAAAAATAAAGTGAGAATGAGGATGAAAAACATTCTTCTGTGTGCCATTGTTTCATGATAGACAAAAGCTCTGGTATCGAAAATATTTATGGTGGTAGTATTGACAATTGATCCAAACTTCAACGTATGTTTAACGTTAACTTAGTCAACATAAAGAGATATCCCTTTTGTGTTGATGTGATAAGAGCCTTGTTTTTATTTCTGACCCATTCTCTATGATGTCGTTATTAGGAAGCCCACCATATGGTAAGAAGCTTCATAGCAATTTAATGACTGCCACACAGATACATGATATAGGACGTTCCGAAATTCTCATGTTTTGTAGTGATAGATTAATAGTACCGACTGTTTATTGGCTACGTATATAGGGAATGAGAACAAGTCTGATATGCTATTGTGGAACACTGAAACTCTGGGTTGAGAAAATTAATTTTTTTTAACAGCTAGCAGCTTTTCTTAACCCAGCGTGTACAACTTATTTTCTACGTTGTGCACCCGATCAACAGAAATAGGCACTGCTATCATGATAATGTCATAAGAGACTTGTTTTTCCTTTTTATGTTTCTATAGCCTCTTACCCTGTTTTTATCTGTCTGTTTATTAGGAGCCCCCTTTATGGACCAGGAGTTGGATACTATTTTACATAAGCTACACAAGCATCATATATGAAGCATGATGGTTAAATCGATAAACTTAGTGTTGGTAATTTGGCATGGTTAAATGTTTGGCACCAACAGAATCTTCTAATGTATGTGAAAATTGACTGGTAGCCACTAGCCAGTCAGAAAAGGACGACATAGTCTTTTCAAATCAATAAAAATGCAGTGTTTCAATTTTTTATGTATCTTCTCATGTTTGTTCTATTCAATTAATATTATGATTATTTTCGTTAATTTGGCAAATTAAAAAACTGCCTTGTAAAGTATATCTCGTGACTTGGGTATAGTATAATATCGGACAATGGAAATAAGGCCCTGGCCATGTAAAACGTGATTTGGTAACTTAAATAATATATGTTGGATTTCTTGTTCCTGAGTTCATATCTCTGCCTGCCATTGTTTCAAGGTAGTGCCAAAGCTATGGGACATAGTTGGAAAGAAGTGATATCTATGGTGGTAGTATAGATATTCCTGCAACCTTTCTTGACTCAAAATTCTACGCCATTTGTTTTACTTACACTAGGTCAACAGAAATGTGACAGCTTTTTCTACCCCAATTTATAACAGAACTGGTATATGGTTATTTATGTCAGTGCTATCATAGGTTTAGACGCGTGTAGGCTTTTTATTATCAAGATGGCCTACCCTTGTATCTATAAGCAGTCACAAATCCAACGGACTCTAGTGGTGACAATATTGGTGGGTTAAGTGATGGGTCAGAATGGGTTATACTGTGGTTATATATATTTCAAATAATTAGCTTCAAGAATCAACATTACAGAAATAATCCTAAAACAAAATAAAACCATATTGTTACTTACGTTACAACAATATCTCGATCTCATCAATAATGTGATACATGCAAAGAAAGAGACCGACGACTTTTCAACTTGAGGGTAGCAAAAATATTGTACTTATGCAATAGAAAACAATACACGGTCCAAAGAATAAGGGGATATGTGTTCAAATCTTTACATTATGTCACTCTTCATTGTGGAAAAGTTGTGTTTTATATCACATCAATGAAACTCTTATAATGAAAAGAGTGACATTTCGTCTTTTATCCATTTTTATGTTAGCACAAGTTATACCGCTTCATTGCTTTTAGAAAATTCTTTCCGTATTTTATGGGGTCTTATCAAAGGGATTAAAATGGTACCCGCTCCTTAATTAGTACAATTGTGAGTTGTTTTGCTCAGAAAATTTCCATCTTGACACACTGAGTGAAACTTGTTAGACGTTACTTTATTAATGTTTATGGGCTTTGTTAAGTTTGTTAGGTGTTGGACTTAATTGTTTTAAGTCTTGTTAACCCATAAAAGCCTGCTACTTTTTTCTGGATGGGCCTCCACCAAACCCATTAGATAGCAGTTATAGGCAGGAAACGGTTTAGTTTTAGGGTTATAAAAACAGTTATATATTATGAAACGACATACCTTTTCATTCATGTCGTTTCATCAACTATTTATAGAGTAGGAATAAACAACAGAACAGTTAACCCTTTTTTTGTTCTTATATCAGATTCTTTATAAAGGGTTCAACCCATATTCTCTTCATTGTTTACTTTTCTTTTGATTCTTGTTTGTTTGATTACATGTTGTTATTTGATCATAACGATCCTCGTAACAACAAACCTGTGTCAAATTATTAACAGTGGCATCAGAGCCGAAGGGGATCAAGCAAGGCCCTGGCCATGTAAAATGTGATTTGGTAACTTAGATAATATATGTTGGATTTCTTGTTCTTGAGTCCATATGGGTTTCAATTTTTTAACTGTTGCTGGTTTCAATTGGTCGTAACATTAATTGTTGTGTTCATGTGGCCTGATTTCGTAACTTTAGCCCATAACACCAATTTCTAAAAATCCTAGAACAAATTAAAAGATTATTTTTTTAACGAGATCAATGAAACAGGGATAAAGAACTTTCAAATGAAAGACCTTGTTGTAAGGTATCTGTTTCTGAGTAACAAGGATAAATGAAATAGTAGCTAGATAGAGCGAGCAGTAGGAAGAGGAAGATATCTCTTCCTGCCATTGTTTCAAGGTAGTGCCAAAACTATGGGATATAGTTGGAAAGAAGTGATATCTAATGGTGGTAGTATAGATATTCCTACAACCTTTCTTGACTCAAAATTCTACGTCATTCGTTTTACTTACACTAGGTCAACAGAAATGTGACTGCTTTTTCTACACCAATTTATAAGTTAGGAATGCATCTAACAGAACTGGTATATGGTTATTTATGTCAATGCTATCATTGGTTTAGACGTGTGTAGGCTATCACGATTTGTGGCCTAACTTTGTATCTATAAGCAGTCGCAGATCCAACGGACTCTAGTGGTGACAATATTGATGGGTTAAGTGATGGGTCAAAATGGGTTATACTGTGATTATATATATTTCAAGTAACTAGCTTCAAGAATCAACATTACAGAAATAATCCTAAAACAAAATAAAACCATAGTGTTACTTACGTTACAACAATATCTCGATCTCATCAATAATGTGATAGATGCAAAGAAAGAGACCGACGACTTTTCAACTTGAGGGTAGCAAAGAAATATGGTACTTATGCAATAGAAAACAATACACGGTCCAAAGAATAAGGGGATATGTGTTCAAATCTTTACATTATGTCACTCTTAGTCTCTTATAATGAAAAGAGTGACATTTCGTCTTTATCCATTTTTATGTCAGCACAAGTTATACCGTTTCATTGCTTTTAGAAATTTCTTTCCGTAATTTATGGGGTGTTATAGAAGGGATTAAAATGGTACACGCTCCTTAATTAGTACAACTGTGAGTTGTTTTGCTCAGAAAATTTCCATTTAGAAGTTAGTTTATTAATGTTTATGGGCTTTGTTAAGTTTGTTAGGCCTAGCATGCGTAAGTTGTATCTAGGATAATCCAAAGAGATTATATATTGTGATTGTCAAGTTAATGAATAAGGAAGCCAAATTATACTTCTACCAAAAATGTTCTCGACAAGTACAAATCACGATAACACATTTGTGATGCATATACGGAATTTCTTTTACATCTGAGCATGTATGTTTCAGTAAACAACGTTTCAACCTTGTTCTATATATAATTTTAAAAATAAAATGATTGTAGATAATAGACACTAGGACCACCGATCTTGTAATGTAACTTGTTTACATGCGACGTTAAATATCAATATATCATTTGTTGTTTATTACTAGTAATTAGTAAATATCTCAAACATGATCATCTGAATATTGAGGTCCATATTCAAGTCCAGATATTATTGGATAAACTCAAGTCCACATATTATTGGATAACCTTTTAATCTTTTATGAACAGCTGTCATGTTTTTTTCCCCGGCTATCATTGATCAGATATATGAAGAAAAAAAATTGTTACCTATTGACACATCTTTCTAGCAGAGTGGATTGCAGAATAAGAGGGAAAAAAAAAATGCGCACAACGCAATGTTTCTTTTTACTCACATTTCAAAACTTGAAGTCCATGCTGATCTTTCAGCTACTCCCAATCTTTGTACTCTTCATATTTTGTTCTTAATATTTTGTACTTCTAATAATTTGGGCAAAGTTTAATAGAAGTATAGAAGTTTGTATAACATATCTCTTAGTATTTCAGCTACTTTAATTAATGATATTACACTTTTTTTTTGGTGCAAAGGTGAAAGTATTATATTAAACTCCAAAATCTTTACATCATAAGAATAAAAGACAAGATTTGGACATCACCCAAATCTGATAGAGACTGAAAAACATACACTGATCATACACAAAAATAATTAATACAGCACTTTATCCGATATCAGACATAACCAGCATCAAGTCTGACAAAGCTAAAATCTGATAGACCAAAACAGAGCAATTCTCCACTTCACCTTATCAGCCATACTATATAATATTACACTTATTCATTTCTGCTTCCTTTTATCGTGCTACTAAAATTGAAATTGATTGCCCATTTACGGATCCATTTCCCAAGTTATCATCTCTTGCTGCCTCTGCCTCACATCTCTCGATGAAGAATGCTGGTTGTTTTGGTTCGGGTAGATGCATATTTTCATTAGTAAGCATAGAAATAACTTCAGAGATGGTAGGTCTGTCAATGGCATGGTCTTGAACACACAAGAGTCCCACATGAATGCATCTCATTACTTCCTTTGGAGTGCATGAATCTTCAAGTACTGGGTCCATCAGCTCCAAACCTCTGCCTTCTTTCCACAGTTCCCATGCCTAAATCAGTTTAAGCCTTTATAGTCATATGTTTAACTAAATGTCTCAAATTATGAAAGAAGTCTTAGATAGGGTTAACTTACGAGTCCTTGAAGGTTTAGTGGGTGATCCGAATCATAGCTCCCATGGTTCATCTTACTGCTTATAATCTCCAGTAACAAAACACCAAAACTGAATACATCTGTCTTGGTTGAAACAGCCCCTCCAATCATATACTCTGGCGACATGTAGCCTCTAAGTATGAATACGAGTTAGTGTTTGGTAGTTAAAAATGGGGAGCTCTTATTGGCTCAAGATAAGCCATGGACTCACCGGGTTCCAACAACTCTGCTTGTATTTGCTTGAGACTCATTGATCTCAAATAACTTAGCCATGCCAAAATCTGATATTTTTGGCTTCATGTATTCATCTAGCAAGATATTACTGGTCTTTCAGATCCCTATGGATAACCCTCAGCCTTGAAAACTTATGTAGATATAGTAGTCCTTGAGCAATGCCATCTATTATTACAAACCGATTATTCCAATCCAGTAATCCTTTCCTCCTACGATCTGTTAACCAATTAGCAGTAGCCTAGTAACACGTAAAGAAAATAACAATTAAAATGAATTGATTGTCAGATCTTACCAAACAAAAAAAAATCCAGGCTATGATTAGGCATGTACTCATAAACAAGGATTTTCTCTTGCTTCTCTACACAACACCCTATAAGCCTGACAAGATTTATATGTTGAAGTTTGGCTATGAGTTCGGTTTCATTCCTAAATTCCTTGACTCCTTCTGCAGAGCTTCTTGAAAGGCGTTTCACTGCAACCTCTTGTCCATCAACTAATTTCCCCTGTGAACGTCATCAAATGAGTTTCTATTAAAAGAATTTCTTAATTAGTCTGTTTTGAGAGTTTACCTTATAAACTTCTCCAAATCCCCCTTCTCCTAGCTTATTACTGCTTGAGAAGTTGTTTGTGGCAGATGAGATGTTATGCAAGGTGAAATAGTGTGGCTCAGTGTCCATCTTCATATCTGTTTCTACGTAACTAATGAAGCGTTTCAGCTGATGCAGCATCAGCTTTAGGATGCTCTTGGCTTTCCCTAAAATTTTTAATAAGGAAAATCTGTTAAATGGCTAAAATGTCACTGGATATAAATTCACTATAATTCTAAAGTTCTTATAGCTGTTGTGTTCAACACTGTTCCTACTTCCTAGCAATACTTTAGGTTCCCCTTCATCAATAATAATATGTTGTAAAAAAGAGGACAACCATCTGAACTAAATTCTGAGAAACTTTTTATCCATCTCAATTCTCAAATAAAGTATCAACTCAAAAAGATGTTAAATTTTTGCAAGATAATTTGGTAATTATAGAGATCAGTTCTTAACT
The DNA here is from genome assembly GCA_019973895.1 of Chrysanthemum seticuspe. Lineage (NCBI taxonomy): Eukaryota > Viridiplantae > Streptophyta > Magnoliopsida > Asterales > Asteraceae > Chrysanthemum > Chrysanthemum seticuspe. The sequence goes on along the minus strand of BPTQ01000006.1, from coordinate 265,952,954 downwards.
GGCCAGTTAGTTTTCTGTAAGACTGCATGATGGCAAACTTAAATGATAACTGGATTGTATTGACCAGTTGAAAGCTGGGAAAGTGAGGGACTTTAATATTTATATGAATGGAGTAAAGATGTGATACTGATACCTTTAATATGCCAAATAGCGTTATGGAAGTATAGCTTCTTGTATGTCAAATAGCATGATAGGAGTAGGGCTAAAGATACGATCACAAAGATCAACACAATCCAGGGTGTTGTCATCTTCGTGTTCTTCATCTCTATCTTTTTTTCTGCATATGAATAAAAAACTAAGATTTATTTGAACCGAGAACCAAACCATTCTTGCAAACTTTGGATTGGTTATGTTTTTTTAAGAAGTGATTCTTGTTTATACGTCAAAAGTTTAACCTAAAGTATTTAAATATCACACAATGAAAACTGTTTATGATAGTGACTTGTAGTGCTTGTAGAAGAAGGCTACCCACTTCATTGGGTACTTTCACAAGCATTATTCATGTTAAAAAATGTGAATCTATATTGTAAACTTACTGACCTCCGCGATAATTGATGGCACCATATTCTGTGTATGGGTGATGACGAGCTTTTGCTGGATCATACATCATTTGACTGTAAATCTTGCAGCCTGCCTTGTTTTCGGTCGCATAAGTATAGGCCATGCAAGAACAATTTCTCCAACATATTTTTTTGCAATCATATAGACTCAAGTTATAGCTTTCATCATATACATACTGTGAAAACGTAGAGGGGGGGTGAATACGTTACCGTTTAAAAACGTTAGATCTTTAGTATCAAATCGTTTATGAAGCTTGTTATAATATGAAAGTATCAATTATTGTTTGTAACTAATATAAAGCATAGTAAACCAAGTTGTCACACAAGCATAAACATCAAACCACATCACAAGCAATTATAAAAGTAAAGAGATAAAGAAAGGAAAGTGCAAACCGAACACGAGGATTTATAGTGGTTCGGTCACGGATCTCCTTTCCGCCCTACTCCACTCCCCGAGTACCCAACTCGAGAGTTACTTCACTAAATCAACAAGCTCCCTTCTCGGCGGAGAAAACCTTACAATCGTCGCTTACACTTTTTCCGGTACAAAGCTAAATACCGGGTTCTAGTTCGAGGTAGAACCAACCTAACGTCGCCTATACAATATTTCCGACACTAAGCTAGATGTCGAGTTCTTTTCAAGGGTACAACCACTCCCACTATGTTTTATGGCCCAACATAACAAACCTTGTGTTTTATGGTACAAACACATAAACCATCTAATCTAGTTTGGTGAAAGTGTTGTGATGATGCAATGATGTTTACAATGATGATCCATGACATAAATGTCTAATGGATATGAATAACTAATCTAAATGATCTTCTTAAATAAGAAGTCTTCAATCAATGAGGATATCAAGAGATCTTGAATCTTCATATGTTGATATGCTTTGGTGAATGAGGATGGCTAGATCTCCAAGCTTTCCTTGGTTGATCAAAATGTAAAGTATGCTTACAACAAAGATGAATGTTAGAAGCATTATGATCATGTGATGATATGGGTGATTAATGTATGTTACTACATGGTTATCTATAGATCTAAAAGATGAAAGAAAGATAGAAAGAATGTGTGTTGGAAGGGATGATTGAAATGAGAAGACAATGGGCTCTATTTATAGCCAAAAATGTAATCTAAAAAATAATACTTTATTGGATTTGATATCTTAGAATATCTTTCAAGATCTTTCAAATCTAACCAAATATTGACCAAATCTTCTAAAGATATGATGATGCATGAAGTGATGTAAAATTGTATTTTCATTTAGATTAAAATGTTCATGAAAATAAACTTGTAAAATGTATTATGTAACTAGTTTATAAAAAGTCTAATTGCCTTTTATAAAATAAAATATCTAGTTAGGTGCTTGTCAAAATAATATATATTTTGTCAAGTGTAAGTAAACTTTACTACTTGTATTAATATTATAGTTAGTTTACTTGTACAAATAAAAGTATATATTTGTTAGACATTTTACAAAAGAAGTATTTGTATAAAATACTTGTGAATGCAAAATGTAAAATGAGGTTCGAAATAGAATGATTAACCTATTAAAATACTTAATGACTCTAAACGTATTTTAAACATTCTAAATGATTTGTTAATGGGTTTGATCATAATGCCACATAACAAACATGTACGAACCTGTGTTGTAACATACGAGGACTTGAGACATCGAGAGGTGTTGAATGTATGTTGAGACAAATGTAATTACAAGTAACTTGTACATTTTACGTTATGTATTACAAGTTACATGTTTGTCATCAATCAAAACAAACGAGACTGTATAGATTAAATATCGTAATATTTGCACTAACAATCTCCCCCTTTTTGATGATGACAAAGATATGTAAACGTAATAGAAAGTAAAATGTAAAAAGTTACTTGTATCCTTACTACCTTTACGTTACCTTCTCCGTTTACACTCTTCTCCCCCTTTTGTCGAATCAAAAAGGGCGTGTCCTTGGAGTTTAACTTAATTTCTCCCCAAAAAGGCGAGCTTGCATCATCCCTAGTGAAGTTAAACCATCAACTTCAATCCGTCCCTTGTTTGGTAGCGGATCCATGGATCAAATAAAGAGGCTTAACCTACATCAAGGTTAGCTAAATGCGTGCATGCTCCCCCTTGACGGTTGCTCCCCCTTGTTTGAGGCGTCAGGGTATGATTAAAAACCAAAAAAAAAAAAAAAAAAAACAAATATTAGTGCAAAACTATATTCGTCATTGGACGAGTAAGTGTTATACAACAAAGTGTGTATAAGATGCATTCAGTAAATTCTTGACGGAAGCTCCCCTTACTCTAGGGCGTCAAGATGAACCTTCAAAATAAATATTAGTATAATAGAAGCTTTGTCTTTAGAAAAATATGTCATATACAACCAAGTGTATAGACGATGCAATATGAGTGCTTAAAGGATATTCCTCCTTGTTTTAGGGTGTCAAGAAGCACCTAAAATAAGAAAAATAATTGATGCAAACTTCATCCTTAGATGAGTAAGTTATATACAATCGAGTGTATATGATGATGAACCTACAATGAAAAACATTAGTGCAATATATTTCATCTTTTTCACAAAGAAAAATAAGATGTATATATGTGATAAATGATATAATCAAAGATCTCATGAAGTGTAGTCTCCTAATTACAATCATAAGAAAAGTGAGAATATAATATGATAAAAGCCTACAAAATAGTTCCTAGAAAGAAGATATGAAGTCTTCCACCGGGTGTGCCACTAGTGGTGCTAGTGTTGGTGTCGGTTTACTAGTAGGATTCATGTGGTGATGGTAGATGACTCGAAATTTACAAAAGCAAGTTTTCGCTAATCCATGGTGGTGATGATTAGTGAAAGTGGTGATGGAAGGTGGTGGTGATTAGGTAGGAAGCTATTAAGGAGTTAGAAACTCGTATGTATAAAAAATATGGATTTATGCAATCCTTTCGTCATGTCAAGTGACCAAAGCTAAGAGGAAAAAAAAATATATGAATGGACATTGCATTTCAATGATGCATAAGGGTTATGATTTGAATGATTTATTGATGCTAACAATCTATTGTTATGAGCAAGTTCTCATATGCTTCAACCCAAGAATAATCAATAATGCGTTCTATCTAAGAATATATAAAAGTGATAACATGAAGATAAATTCGTTCATTGATTGACACGAATTATAAAAATGACCTATTCTAGGTGACAATGGGAAAGGTAGTATTAGCATGGTTTTGACCGACATGGATGATTATTACTTTGAAAAGAAGTGAAGACAATATGGAAAATACTAATAATAATAATGAGTACCTATATGAGGATGAGAATGACATCATATAAGTGAGAGTTGGATGGACCAACGTGTTGGAAATGACTGTTTTGATTAATATATCGTTTGCACTGACAATGAGATGCATGATATATGTCAAGCGAGAAAAGGATAAGATCCTATGATGGTGTTCTAGATAGTGAAGTTGTAGGGTGCTAGTTTAAGGAAAATCCTAGATTCGTTGATTGTGGAGATGAAGAAGTTTGTAAAACACATGATGTGTTTTTCACTTGATGAGGTATTGGTGCAAACTTGTGATATAAGGATTAAAAAGGTTGAACTAGTTGTGGTTTCGTGAACTGGTTTTAGCTAAGTGGTGTTCGCCTATGTGTTGGTATTTTAAAGTCTAAGAATAAGGTTAAAAGAGGTTGAACTAGTTGTGGTTTCATGAACCGGTTTCAGCTAAGTGGTGTTTGCCTATGTGTTGGTATTTTAAAGTCTAAGAATAAGGTTAAAAGAGGTTGAACTAGTTGTGGTTTCATGAACCGGTTTCAGCTAAGTGGTGTTTGCCTATGTGTTGGTATTTTAGAGTCTAAGAGACATAAAATTTGACAAAAGACAATTATGTGAATGGATTTCTCTCCCCCTTAATTGGTGGACATCCAACATAATGTGTAATGTATCAAATAAGGAATGACAACAAAGTGTTTAGGAGGTTATTCGGGTTAACGAAAGAGATGAGCTTAGTGATGTTTTTCTGGATGATGGTTAGCATACAATGAACTTCATCCTTAAAGTCACGTACCTCTTCTCGATTAATACGAGATGATCGTATGATGAGGCATGTGGTTTCCTAATAGGAAGTGAAGAGGATTAGAGTATTGTTATAACTAAATAATGATGGAGGTGATTTTTGGAGAGCGGAAGCAAAAATGAGATTTGGAAAGAGGTCGGTTGAAATACAAAAATGCAAAGCCAACCCGCTAGAACTTAATTTTATATGCTTTTAAACTATATGCAAGTGTAGGGGTCCCATAAAGCATATTATTAATCTATGTAGCAATAAAGGGGATTATGCAAAATGAGCATATAAAAGTTAAAACCAAGTGAGATAACAAATAATTTGTTATCGACCTACAAAACAAGTTTGTTAGTGACAAAAGATGTTAACATGATAGAAATCAAATGATAACATATTATATAAGCAAAAACAACACATTGTACTTAGTAGACAAGAAATCACCACATAAGATAGCATCAAAACAATCATATTATGCAAGAATACAACTTTATTCAAGACATTTCATTATGAGATTGTTTTGTCGTTAGACTTAGATACTTAAGCATACTTGGATATACAAAACTATGTGATTAATTTGTAAGATAAAAAGGCTTCTAAAAGTTTGTCATACCAAAAGCACTTTGACAGATTATATGTGCCCATGTAGCAAACAAATAGTGTGACAAGAAGCAAAAGAAACAAAATGAAAGATTCATGCAAGCCATGTTTAAGACATAACAATTTGGAGCATGTATCATTTGAATCGTACTACACATAGATATAATGAATGCCAACTAATAGCTTTCAAACACAAACTTATCATATCAGAATTATCACGTATCAAAATGACATATTATGATTTCATAAGTAACATGTTAATCATGCTAAAATTAATTTAAAAGTAAGTATCATGCAAATAAAGTTTTAGGTTTAAACGTTTAGTAGCATGAAACAAGAATACAAGCATTATAAAGATAAAACCGTACTAAGGTTTACACATTCGACTAGTTATCAAACACTAAGATAATGTCAAATCAACTTATCGTATTAAACAAGAACATGTAATCAACACATGTAAGTGCAATGCAAGTGGTTTTAAAAGAAAAGTCATATATACTACTTGTTTGATTAGTATTCCTAAGGCGAGGCAAACTATCAATGTTTTAACACTTACTTTAGGCAAGTATAGGAAAACAGATTTTTCAAGTTGGAGAATGAATATGAGACTATTACTAGCGGTGCTCAATTAAGGCTAAACACGACCATTTTTACGGGTGATTCCACAAACCCAACTTCTCTCCAGGAAGCAATTCAACCGTTAGGTCAAATTGAGTTTCTAGTGCAATAGATTCTCCAGTAATCATTCTCATGTTAGAAAGATGGGAACTCCTACTTTTGCCTATTAAAGTGTATAAAAGATGATAGTTTACCAATACTTGGCTTAATGTGACACAACTAATATGCAATATAACCAAGGAGATGAAGATGTCATGTTATACACATGAATTTTAACAATGGTGTGTTTGATAAACAATGTGTTTTAATCTTGTGTTTAGAATCGAAAGTTGTTCAAATTACACAGCTAATTGTATGATCTAATGGATGACATCTTGTACTTTAAATGTGAATTGATCATCTAAGACTAGAGAATGGAATATGTTAAACTAAGAACGTTCTCAAGAAAGCTCTTTGGAACATTATTTAACAAGAATCTAAGTAAGGTTACCAACTTCAATAGATCTTGTGTATGCTCTAAAATTGTGTAGTTTTAACCTTGGATGTGCACTCGGTTTGAGCAAGGTTAGGTTATGATGTACGCTTGAAAGGAAATAGATACAAATAGTATCTTTCAACAAATGAGATTATCCCATGGGATAAAGTTATCATGCTTATGAAAACAAGTATGACAAGATGAATTGGATATGCTAGTTCACAGAACTTGTAGATGTTTGTTTCAAGATCATTTAGCCAATGAGGTGTAATGAAATCTCTTGTAGCACAACTATTTATGTCGCAAGAGTGATGCATAGGATATACAATATCCTTTTAACAAAATGAAAGCTTAACGCATGAATCTTAGTCATAATGTTCTTCAAAACATCATGTTTTCCTAAATGAAGATATGAAGCCAAAGTGTTTGAATCGGATAGTCCCATCTAAATAAACTTGGTCTCAAGATTATATTCACTAGATGATGACAAGAGGAATTCACTCGAGTTTCTTATGTATACTCCTCAAGATTCATTGTTGCTTGGGGTGTATGATGTTGGCTTTGAGATTGCATTTTAACATATGTTGTTAAAATGTTGATTTGAAGTTTAACGAAATTTATGCAGAAGTTTATCGACAAAGTATTACTAATACTTTGATAATTTGTGAAGGTAGTACTACTTATACCTAGTGGACATTGACAACAATTACCAAGAGCACCATGCTTATTTGATAGTTGAGGTTCTAGCCATAATGAATTATCAAAGTCCTTATATATGGGAAAGGATGGTTGAGTTTGTTCAAACGTGCATTTGATTCAGTACAAGTGTTGGACACAAAGGCTTTTTGGGCAATACACTCAACGAATTCAATTGATGGTAAGGATGGTGGATTTGTTTATCTATGTGGTATGTCTTCTAGTGTGTCTAAATAAGGATGTGGTGATGTAGGGGTTTGTTGTGCTATGGGAGTACTTAGGTTGATTATTTGTCCATAGACGTTAAACACAAAGAAGTACGGATACTAATTCTTATGGTTCATTGGTTGCTACAACTAGTGGGTGAAGTGCTTGAAGTTTTGGTCATGTCTATGAATCTTAGGGGCTGAGGTATAGGTTCACCTTGAAAGGGGACGTTTGATTTAAAGGATGCTCTTGGAAGATCATGAGCAATACGCTTAATGGTGCCAAAAGATGGAAGAGGGATAGTAGGTGTCAAAGAGGGATAAGTGGCACAATGGGTTGTTTGTTTTGGATAAGTGCTTCAACATGTGTTGTTAAAATACTTGAGTGTTGATTTTTTCGGATATGACTTTTAATGACTACAATCGTAAGTCGCATATACTTGAATATTTCGGATGAAATACTTAAGTTGTCAATCCTAATTTGTTGAGATTATAAAGCTTAGATTGAACTCAAGGATAACAAGATTTGATAGTATGTCTTTAACATATGTGTGAGTTATGACTCTATGTAAATACTTATCGTCTTGAAGGATGACACATTATTTTCATGTTAACCAAGTGAGGCAATACATGTAGATACAAAACAATATCTATAGTCATATGTTAGACTTGTGTATGATATCTTTGCAAATAATGAGTCCAGATTTGATAGTCTCGGTAAGTCATCTAAGTCATCCGCAAACGGGTGAGGAGATGTTGGTGGTGTTGCACAAAGTACAAGTTTTGGAGACTTTGGTTGTGAAGGTGTTTTTAATGGTTGTAAAGTAGTCATAATGATGGGTGATTTTGGTGGTGGACTTGGACTACTTAAGTTAAGAAAGTTCACATCTTGAATGGGTGATGAGATGTTGAGAGGTAATGAGTCTGAGGATGAAGAGCTCAAGCTAATGAAGCAACAAGATCGAATGCTAATCCTAGTGGTTTTCTTAAGTGGCTTATTTGAGGTTAAGGATTTAGTCATTTTGACTTTGCTTTAAGAAATGCTAAGCTTGAGGAAAAGTAACAGTGAGGGTGTGAAAATGATCATCTTGAATGTGTCGATTTATGAAACTAAGGATTCATGGATTTGATGTTAATCCATACAAAGATGGTAGTTTCTAATGAGATGGAAGTGTCTAAAATCATGTCAAACATCCTAAGTTAATCCATTGAGGATGTGTTGAGTGAGGTATGAAAGATATGTATTAACAACTATCCTAGAAACGAAGTTTGGTAAATTAGATTGCGGGTTTTAGTAAAATTCAATAACTTACCTGTAGGATCCACGGCACCAAAATCATACACGCACGGTACCCTAAAGAGGGTGCCGTCTGGTCCGCCTGTACAGGTACGGCGGTACCAAAATACATAAAAGACGGTACCAAAATTATGGTGCCGTCTGATCCGTGGAGTGCAGAAATATGGACAGAGTACGTTTTTAGGTGTCGGGGACATTTCCGAAACCTGAAATTTTTCTCAAAAGCTGTTATACTAAACATTTCTAGTTAGGAAAAGCAAATAACACATGTATAAACATAGTGGAGCATAAATTTTGAGCAAGGCTTTTTGATTTCCACAATATAGTGAAAATGGGTAAAATTTGATAGCACACTTGTGCTATCCACCTGCATAAACCGGTTAGCATACAACATTGTTTTAAGTCATATTATCATCCTACAAAGTAAAAACAAATAAATTACATCATACAACATTGTTTTTGTCCTTGTACCAAACACTCTCTTAAAACCTCTATTTTTCAAAGTACTTGACTAACTTACTTAGTACTTATTGCTAAGCGAGTCATGACATTTCATAAGTTATGCGAGATTTTAGTATAACCTATGTAAAGGAAGTGATCTAAGTCTATAAGTGATGGTAAAACAATTTTCCAACTAAGTGCACAAAATCTAGCAAATGTCCTATTGTGCATAAACAAGAAATCGTCAAGCAAGCGAATAAATAACATGGCAAGATTGACATTACATTATGCAAACAAACAAGTGTAAACAACAATTTGAAAATAAGCAAGCAACATATATGCAAACAACATAAACAAGTGGTCATTTAGCATAGCATAACAAAAAACACTTTTCGTCATTTTGCGTTTAAGAATGACGATGTATACCAAGCTTAATTAGTTTCCTTTAAACATATTACCAAATTATTTAGTTTCAAAAGAAATTGTATCCAAGTTTCAAGAATACCAACTTAAATTACTTGATTCAAAAATTTTGAGTTTTTATGTTAAAGCGAAACTTAATATCTTAGATATACGGTAGTATTTGGTCTATTTCACCTATTTAAAATTTGACTCATGCCATGAGAGTATTTTTAAATGAAAGTAGACTCAATTCCCTTTAAAATGATAGGTGGTTCGACTCCTACGGACTTACGGTTAATAAGTTATGAATTTTTTAAGTTGGCTAAAAAACTGCGTACTGTGCAGACCAAGGAACCAAAATGTAACAAGGAAGGATCCCTTTATTTGGTACCGCCCAGTCCGTGGCCTTCACAGAATGTCACAGAATGTTGAAAAATGTACTTACTCATAGCGAAAAAGTGTAGGACTTACTAGATTTGATAGAAAAAATATAACACACATATTTTGTTTATTATTTTTTTTTTAATATGACTTATCTAAACATTTAACAATAAAATTTATAAGTATAATTAGCAAAACCTTTTTCATATTATATTTCGATTCAATGATAATTTGATACATGGATCGTGCTCCATTTTAAAAACCATTTGTTTTGAAAATAAGAGCTACGAGGCTCTGGTACCAATTGTGAAAACGTAGAGGGGGGGGGTGAATACGTTACCGTTTAAAAACGTTAGATCTTTAGTATCAAATCGTTTATGAAGCTTGTTATAATATGAAAGTATCAATTATTGTTTGTAACTAATATAAAGCATAGTAAACCAAGTTGTCACACAAGCATAAACATCAAACCACATCACAAGCAATTATAAAAGTAAAGAGATAAAGAAAGGAAAGTGCAAACCGAACACGAGGATTTATAGTGGTTCGGTCACGGATCTCCTTTCCGCCCTACTCCACTCCCCGAGTACCCAACTCGAGAGTTACTTCACTAAATCAACAAGCTCCCTTCTCGGCGGAGAAAACCTTACAATCGTCGCTTACACTTTTTCCGGTACAAAGCTAAATACCGGGTTCTAGTTCGAGGTAGAACCAACCTAACGTCGCCTATACAATATTTCCGACACTAAGCTAGATGTCGAGTTCTTTTCAAGGGTACAACCACTCCCACTATGTTTTATGGCCCAACATAACAAACCTTGTGTTTTATGGTACAAACACATAAACCATCTAATCTAGTTTGGTGAAAGTGTTGTGATGATGCAATGATGTTTACAATGATGATCCATGACATAAATGTCTAATGGATATGAATAACTAATCTAAATGATCTTCTTAAATAAGAAGTCTTCAATCAATGAGGATATCAAGAGATCTTGAATCTTCATATGTTGATATGCTTTGGTGAATGAGGATGGCTAGATCTCCAAGCTTTCCTTGGTTGATCAAAATGTAAAGTATGCTTACAACAAAGATGAATGTTAGAAGCATTATGATCATGTGATGATATGGGTGATTAATGTATGTTACTACATGGTTATCTATAGATCTAAAAGATGAAAGAAAGATAGAAAGAATGTGTGTTGGAAGGGATGATTGAAATGAGAAGACAATGGGCTCTATTTATAGCCAAAAATGTAATCTAAAAAATAATACTTTATTGGATTTGATATCTTAGAATATCTTTCAAGATCTTTCAAATCTAACCAAATATTGACCAAATCTTCTAAAGATATGATGATGCATGAAGTGATGTAAAATTGTATTTTCATTTAGATTAAAATGTTCATGAAAATAAACTTGTAAAATGTATTATGTAACTAGTTTATAAAAAGTCTAATTGCCTTTTATAAAATAAAATATCTAGTTAGGTGCTTGTCAAAATAATATATATTTTGTCAAGTGTAAGTAAACTTTACTACTTGTATTAATATTATAGTTAGTTTACTTGTACAAATAAAAGTATATATTTGTTAGACATTTTACAAAAGAAGTATTTGTATAAAATACTTGTGAATGCAAAATGTAAAATGAGGTTCGAAATAGAATGATTAACCTATTAAAATACTTAATGACTCTAAACGTATTTTAAACATTCTAAATGATTTGTTAATGGGTTTGATCATAATGCCACATAACAAACATGTACGAACCTGTGTTGTAACATACGAGGACTTGAGACATCGAGAGGTGTTGAATGTATGTTGAGACAAATGTAATTACAAGTAACTTGTACATTTTACGTTATGTATTACAAGTTACATGTTTGTCATCAATCAAAACAAACGAGACTGTATAGATTAAATATCGTAATATTTGCACTAACACATACTCATCTCCATAAACGTAGTCATTTCTTGAAGCAAAGTAATAATCCTTTCTGCATTCCAGCTTTTCAAAATCACCTTCAGCACAACCAGCTGGGTCATTGGTTGAGCGGCATTGTACGTTAAAAGTTATAACTAAACCCTGAAGAAAACCATCTTGATGCATCCTCAAAGATGGGAATAGCTCAAATGATTTTGTCAAATATGTGAAAGATTGCTCAGTCTCGTTAGACATGTAGTAGAGGCGGACATTTGGACCAGAAGATTGTAGATCTGTGTTTTCGAATTGACCATTCTGCCAAGGTCCACTCTTCCAGTGGATGTTCCCTCGCCTGAGGATGACCAGTTGACCTGTGCCATTAGGGTCGATTGTTAATGTAAAAGACCCATGGGTTGGTAGCTGATCACTACGCCAAGAAGTGAGTGACCATCTATGCCCAGTCTTTAGATTAATTCCTAGTTTCATTCCAGGCAGAAGAGTGTCTGTCGGGTAATCAAAGCTTTGCCATAATACCTGCTTAACTGACCCATCTTGATAAAGTTCTTGCAGTACCAAATTACCAGAATCCAACAGTTTAACACTTGCATTCCGTGGAACTAAAGTAGGACTAAAGAGATCAAGAACAGTGTCTCCACTAGATAAAATGTTGAGCTTGCCATGAACATCTATCTTGAGACTGCCATATATATCTGGGATTGGATTGTTTCTGTTTGCGACCCAAACTGCCATTTTATGCAATTCGTATAAATACCTGTAATTGTGTTCGTCATCATCGATGTCATTGTAGAATATCCCTAGATAAGGACTTATGCCAGTGCCAAATCCAAAGAACTTCAGAACAAAGACCTTGTTTGGTGAAAGCAAAGAATCCCAGTCCTTGAGCAGTTGACCTTGATGTAAGGTGTCTGTTTCAGAGTAGCAAGGGTCGATGAAATAATAGCAAGATAAAGTGAGGATGAGAATGGGGTATATCCATCCAAGGTAGATGTGGGATGACATATTTTTTATATTGTTGAAGACATAAGCTCCAGGTTAAGAAATCATGTTTATTGTTAGAACTCTTGGCAACTTTTTTTGACTCAATCCTCTATATCTTTTTTTAGGTTAGACTTGGTCATACTGAAATAGACGTGCATTGACAAGAACCTTTTCCTGTATGTTTCCTAGCAATTCGATCCATTCTTTACGCTCTTGTAATAATGGACCAAAAGCTGTTTAGCAATTTATAGATGACACAAAAAGCATGAGGATTGTACTTATTGCTGCCACTGTTTCAAGGTAAGATCGAGTGGATTCTGTGGAACACCAAAACTCGTGGTTGAGATAAAGTCGATTTTTAATAATTAAACAGCTAGCAACTTTTTTTTGACTCAGTTTGCACAACATTTCTTTTAAATTGCCTAACGGTCAACAGACTTTTTTGTTTTGTTTTTTTTTTTTTTTGAAATGGTGAACAATATATTAACAACAACCAATATTTACAATTCATAATAGCCTTCTTGTGCCATGGCATTACCAAGGCTACCAAGACAGAATAAATGTGACATACAAGTAGCTGAACAATACTCTTACTTCAATAGCATCTTATAGTGACATACAACCATCAAATTCAAAGCATCAATCAATAACCAATTCACCTAGGACTACATTTCCTTCCCACCTTGCACCATCAAATCTGCTGATATAGGTGCATCCTCATATCAACAGATGGATGATATAACAGTGGAAGGCCTCATCCCTCCATTCAACCCATCCATCCACCAAGGGTAATAAACTAGCAAATGGCTACATTTCCAAGACTACTTAAGCAGTCTATATCTTATGGCCAACAAAATATAGCATACATAAGCAACTTGGCCTCATCATCTGCTAGTCATCACCTATCCTCCAATAGGATATCTCAATAAGAAAGGACTACATTTTCATTAAGGATCTTTCCCAACTACTTTAATATTGCTTCAATTCCTCTACATATTAGAGCAGAGATCAAGATCCTATCAGGCATCATCCTATCTTTCTGAGAAGTCCCATGGGTATACATTAAACATCCACTTAGAAACCTTCATTTTGAGATATTGACTACTAAACATCCACGGTCAACAGACTTACACATCGCTTTCACGTTGATATCATAAGAGACTTAATTTTAGTATTTAAGTTTCCATTAGCTTAAATTTCTGCCTAATTCTTCATTGTCTGTTTATAAGTAAGCCTGCATTCAAACAATTAAACATGTATTAATGAATCCAACCAACCTCCCATTGGCGCAATTTATTACTTAAAATGTTTATTACAAGAAAAAGAAAGATCACAAACTGTGAACTATCAAGAACAGAAACACTCAACAAGAAATCCTTACTAACACTCAGAAAGAGAAAGACAGAAACAGTGGATCAAAACAAATCAGTCGAACGGTTAACAAGAGAGTATTTGAGAGAAAATAATAGAGATGAAAAATAGTGTGTGAGAGAAGGAGATCAAATGCATTAAATGGAGTCCCTGAACCAAAAAGAAAGTTTCACTACTTCCTGAGGCAGAACTCATCAAGTGAAGTCCCTGAACCAAAAAGAAGACATCCTAAACTTAGATACTTAGAAAAGTATCCAAGTTTCTGAAACAAATAGGCGGGAACTTTGTTGAATTGATTAGTGAAAGGTGCTTATCAAAGAAAGTCAATAAAGTACAAGAGTTGGAACAAAAAGGTAAAACATTGTTCAACACTATACCCTAAATTAAGGTTGGACGTGTTCAAAGAATAGAAGCATTAAATGCGGTAAGGTACCGGTAAACATTTTTTACTAGGGTTCCCATACATGCAATACAACGGCCCGGGCGACCAGACTTAACATAAATGTAGCCACTGGAGCCATTCTAAAAAGGGAGAAATTTGCACTACTTGGTGAAACGTCTTTTTAACTAAACTACAATGGTACCTTCCTAGTTAGATGCTTGAAATGTCGCTATTATCCTACGGGTATCCACCTCTTGTTTGCCTATATAAATGAATGTTGTAATTGAGTAAATGCTTACCTCGTACAATTAATGTGTTAAACATTTACGAGAGCATTTACTCCTCTTCGAACTAAGTCCATGAACATCTTTAGTTGTTAACATAGTTCTTACTTAAACACATAACTTTGGTTTGTGTTTAAGAAAGTGAGGTGATCACTAAACTTTGTCATTCAACTTTGATTGTTATTCCGCCAACAATCTTAGTAAATTCTTTGATTCATTCAAATAAGAATTTAAACGTTGAAAAACTTTGTTGTCTTTATTGTTTAAACTATTTGTGTATTAGTGCTTTAAATATTTCAAACCTACATCAGATTAACATGAAAAGTGAATTAACTTAGTTTTCTTAAGTTATATTCACTTTAAGGGGAACAACAAGTGGTATCAAAGTTGTTTGACTTATAAAAAATTTTAAGCAAAATTGCTCAAAAGTTTTTAAAATCAAGATCCTACCATGTCAACATCTGATGTTCCTCAACTTCTAGACACAAATGGCAGTGGTTGTCACCACTGCTCAAAGATTCATCAAATGGAAGAAAAGGTTCTTATGCCACATTTTTGGTATGGAACCTTACTTCATTAAGGTTTTAAATGATGGTCCATATGTTCCTAAAACAGCTGTTGGTCTTGAAAAACCTAAAGCTTAGTGGGACAATGATAAAAGAAGGGCAGTAAATCTTGACCAACGCCTCAAAAATATCATCATATCATGCTTGCCTGATGATGTAACGGAATCACTCATAAATTGTCTAACTGCTAAAAAGACATGGGAAGATCTGATACTAAACTATAAAGGACCTTATGAAGTCCAATAGATAGAGTCATGGACTTAAAACACCTTCAAACACATTGAAGGTTTACTGTCTCTCAAAATTTCGCCAGATATCTTATGAGTGAACTCGTAAATGATGGTGTTACCCTCTCAAATCATGAAATCAATGTTGGCTTTGTTAACAATCTTCCAAAGAAATGGTTGAGCTTTAACCAAGGTATAAGGAACTTTAACCATGTTACAGACCTATATTTAGTCACTCTTTTTAGAAAGTTTAAGTATGAAGAGAGGTTAACAGATAAAATTTATGCACCTGAGTCCAAAAAGACCATGACCACAACTAACCCCATGTCAACAACCTTTTTCTCCAACTCTGTTGTTCAGGACATTCAATGTGATCCAAATGATGAAGAGGAACTAAGAAGCACTTGGATGATCTTACTGAAGAATTTTAGGAAAAGGCTCTTTTAGCAAATTCCAAGAGATTCTTGAAAAAGAATCCATCCTATTCAATACCTCAAAACCCACTGACAAAACTAAATTTTTTAAGTGTAGTAAGACTGGTCATTTTGCTAAAGACTGTTTTTCCAAAACATCCTCACCATCTTATCCAACTTCACAACAAAACATATTTCAACCAAAACTCATCACCTCAGCCTAAACATTTTCAAATAGTCAAACAGAACCCACAATTCAGAAAGACTGTGTTGCAAATTACAGAAAGACCAAAGCTAAACTAGCAATCATAAAACAAATGCTATAGGCTCAACCTCTCAGCCTTCCTAATCATCTCATGCTAGAAACAAAGGTCTGGTAGCTGAGTCTTATGACTGGAATGAAGAAGAAGTATCATTTGATGATGATGAAGAAATGGTTACAGTCAGAGTACTCGTGGCTTTAGTTGATGATGAAAAGGTTGTTGTGGGAAAGGAACATGCAAGGAATGCTGAATGGTTTGTTATCACATGTACACACTCTTCTTGAAATGGAAGATAATGATGATATAAAATCTTTTCTTGATTATACATGTGTTGACCTTAGATATGTTGAAGAACAAATAATGAATTTGATGTCAAAACATTAGAATCTAGTTATATAACTGAATACTTGTAGGGGAAGAATTACCTGAATTAAAACAAGCTAAGCTTACATCCCTCACACTTTAATATGCTAACCCTGAGACATTAAAAGAAAATCAATCACTTAGTAAAGAACTTGAAATTGGTTAGATAGCTCAGATAGAGTTAGTGAACATATTCCTAACGATAAACTGAACATATTCATTGAACATATTCCTAACGATAAACTGAAAATGCTAGGGGCAGATCAATTCATTGAAGGTTCTTCTGGCATGGAACCTAAGAATTTAGTCTTTGTGAAATCATCAATTGGTTATGATCATGAGATGTCTGATTGTTGATAGAAATTGGTTTCAAATGGCTGAAACTGAAAAAATGCCTAATTGAAATACCAGTAGGATTTTAGCACCTGAATCCAGTGCCACTGAACATCCAAAGATATCAGTGACAAAGTCTAGTCAACAACAAAATCAGACTTGATGGATATTACACCACTTCCTCCTCTGAAACATCGTTCATGGAGCTGAACCTAAATCCATTCTTAAAAGCCTCTAAAAGAAATTGTGGCAAAACAAGAAATATCATCATTAATGAGACTGATAAAATTCAATCAAAAGCATTAGCCTCTTCTGACAAAGGTAAAGGTGTGGCAACTACGCCTGAACTGAATTCCCTTATTTGTCTTGATAAAGGAAATTCAGGCACTAAATCTAAAAATTAATTTAATCATACCTCATCCTACCAAAATTCAAACTACTAAAGCTCAGGTTACCCCTTCACATAACAACAAATGATTAACTGAATCATCAAAATCAGTTAAGTCAAACCTAAGTTCCTAAAACCCTATGAACTTTGTGGATATAACAATCATTTATTTGATGATTATTATAGAGTTCTACATTGCAAAATATGCAAAGGGACTGACCACATGAGGTGGTTCAGGTTGCTTTTCTATCCGCTAATTCCATTTGTTTTCTTTGTTTGCATTGTTATTAGGCAATTTAGTTTGTGTTCCATTTATTGGGGTTGAGTGCCAAAATGCGTGGGCGCTAACAAATAGATTGATTTTTTTTAGGATTCTAACATTTGAACATGAGAGGTCACGTTAGTTTGTTGTGAGTGAAAGCTTATTTTTTACTCCCTCCATCTCAATTTAATTGTCCATATTTCTATTTTTGGATGTCTCAAAAAGATTGTCCATTTTCTTTTTTTAGTAAAAACTAGAGAATCTAAAAAGGGTATATTTTATTCGTGTGGTTGAAAATTAAAGTGGCCCACTTTTATTAAACTTTGTGATTTCTCTCTCTTGACAATTAAATTGAGACGGAAGGAGTAGTAAAATAGAGGTCCCGTTATATATGATTGTTTTTCGAGGTTCTAAAAAGGTGTGACCTTCACGTTACGAAATAGACCAAGACCTCGACTCGTCATTTATAATCTTGTTTTTACATTAATACATTGTACTTTTTATTCATTTTTAAGTATCAAAAAGCTCTTGCTAAAATGGTTCTCCAATGGTAAAGCTTTTTAGAAAAGCTAAGTGATGATTCAAGAAGAGTTAACTGATATATTTTGATTAAAATATTACTTAAGTACAAAACTTTAAACGTTTGATGAATTACAAGTCTTTCCAAAAAGCTTTTGAAAAAGCTCAAAATTGCAATGGTGAAAAGTCTTTTAAAGACTATTTGAAATAGTGAAAAGCTTTTGAAAACCTTTGCATTGCATTACATAAAACTCAACATTACGGAATTACCTCTCATGTTTAAATCGAACAACTTTGCAAGATACTCCAGACGATGCTTCAATTGTAACTACCGGTCTACCATTGCCACCATTTTCAACCCACCACAGCAAGCACTACCAGTCCTCGTGCCTCCGGTCACCGTCTTTCCCCATTCCGTCTTTTGTTTCAAGATATGCTTTGATTGTCTTCCCATTGTGGTTGATACTTTTTGATGACGTATAGTCCGCATTCGGGTCATGAACCCGACCAATGGACGCTACTAACACTCGAGCCCAGTATGAGTGGGCTAACACAGTAACGGTTTGGGCTTACGAAGGCCCAAACCAGAAGTTATTTATGGTCTTGATATCGGATATCTCTTATTTATGGGATATGCATCAACCAACCGACTTAGGCGGGATACACCGAAGGTTGTGGAACACGAAACCAACAAGGATTTCGTGTGTATATAAAGGGCATCTCGGCCCTCATTAAAGGTACGATCACAAAACCCAACTCTCCACTAAACCCTAAAAACCGATTACTTACTCTCACGCCGGAGGATAATCGTGGGAGACAATCCCACGATAAGCCTAACGGTGTTTTCTGTTTTCTTAGTGCGCAGGTCTCAAGCATTAAGGTCTAATTGATACGAGAACCGGAGTCCAAATAAGGAACGCCAAACTTTTGTATCAACAAGTGGCGCCATCCGTGGGACCAATCACTAAGAACTAGAATGACGAAGCACGGACACCTAAGTCAGCGATCGCATAGTGACCTACAAGGGAAGAAGCAGCAAATCGAATCAGCCTCTAAACAGGCCTCTGGAACAACCAGTGCGACCAGAAACCAAGGGTCAGGCCCAATCTTCACGACAGTGGAACCACGCACGGGGACAACCCATGCCACTACGACAACCACCAGCGCAGAAGATCCACAACTCACCCTTTTTACCACTCCCCACCAATCGGTGCCAGAAACGGACCCAACAAACCCTCCAGGCGCGCCTGGCCGAAAGAGGGGTCCAGAGGTGGAAACAGACACCCTCGCGCTAGAAGGAGTCGCGCCTGAACTAGCGCCAAGTGACTTCGTGTCTCAAAACTATGAAACCTTGGCTGCCTTCATGTAAGAGGAAGCAAAAAAGATGTCGAGTCAGAGCCTGGAAGCCCGAATCAACTTCAAACCAGAGTATGAGACATCCCCATCGCGTCACCAGAGGGAGAGGAGCAAGAGGGACAGCCGCCGGCCCCCAGTGTTTACCAGGATCGGGAGGAGAGTTGCGAACGATGAAGCAGCTGACCTACAGTATCTGGGAGAACATGAAGATGATGGACGGTGTACCAATGCCCACGCTAGGCTTGGTAGCCGCAGGGTCCATGACAGACTTGGACGATGGCACTCCCCAAGCGAAAGCTCTTCGAGCTCGGATTCTGAGGACAGTTGGCGCAAACGCCGAAAGAGGGGAAGCTCGTCCTCCAGTGACCCCTCGGACAACGAGGACAAAGAAACAGGGCACTGGAAGTCCAGGAGAAGATATCGCGACCAGGAGGATGAAGATATGTCTCTTCCCTGACGCCGCCAAAAGGTGGATGCGTTCACTCAGCGCATCAGCAATTTTTCAGAAGATAAGAGAATGCGCATGCCCGCCAATGTGAAAACCTATGATGGAACAGGTGATCTAGATGATCACCTAAAAATTTTCGAGTCAGCTGCTACCATCAAAAATTGGCCACAACCTGTGTGGTGCCACATGTTCAATTCCACATTAGTGGGAAATTCGCGAAATTGGTTCAATAAGCTCCCACGCAGAAGCATTGGTGGTTTTGAAGAGTTGCAAAAGACGTTTCGCCTGAACTTTACTCAAAGGAAGAAGTGCGCCAAAAACCTTGTCGAACTTGCCATGGTAAAACAGCGCCAGGGGGAATCTACAAGCGCTTATGTGGAACGCTACAAAGACGAATGCATACATGTCAAGGCATGCCCCGAAATACTAAAGATCTCAGGGTTCATGAACGGAATCAATAACCCTAAACTCATCAAAAAGTTGAACGAAAAGGTCCCCCAAACCTTTGATGAACATATGAAACGCACAAGGTCCTTTATCCAAGGAGAAGCTGTTGTGGCAGACAGCAAGAAAGGCTACTCAAACTATAGGTCACAAGAACAGCCTAGGAGACAATCCAATGACCAGAGTAGCAACCACAACAAGAACTACCTCGGTCAGGGGAGCGGACGAGAGAATGACAAGTATACCCCGCTAACCAAGACTCTAAAGGAGATATTCACATTGGAAGGCGTGAACTTCCCGAGACCCCCACCAATGCGCACCCCAAAAGAACGGCACGTGGGGAACGGATACTGCGACTACCATGGACAGAAGGGCCACACCACCAATGAGTGTGTTCAATTGCGCCAACTAATTGATAAGCTAGTAAAAGAAGGTAGATTAGACCATTTAGTTAAGAACATCAAGGATGGGAAAGATAAGCAAAAGACTGGGAACAAGAAAGAAGCACCAAAAGATAAGGCTGATACCATTTACATGATACAATCATGGCAGCGAAAGACTAGGCAGAAGGTCAGCCAAAAGTTTTCCTGTGGAAGCGAAATTTCTTTCCCCACCTTGGCTGCGGACAACGCAGTGGTAGAACCACTTACCATCGAAATTAATGCAGGGGGTCACGATATTCACCGCATGTATGTTGATGGAGGAGCATCCGCAGATATAATGTATGAACATTGTTTCAAGCGATTGCGACCTGAGATACGAAGTCAGTTAAGCCCGGCCATGACGTCGTTGATTTGTTTTACAGGAGAAAAGATATGGCCCATGGGGCAAATACGCCTACTCGTCAATTTTGGTAATAAGGAATACTCCACGACAGCCTGGATGAACTTTATGGTGATCAGATCCCCTTCGCCATACAATGGCATTGTTGGAAGGCCAAGGATATCAGCCATACACGCGGTACCGTCTACAGCACATGGGATGCTCAAGTTCCCGGTGGAAGAAGGCATTGTTACTCTCTACAATACTACCGTACCACCTGGAGAATGTAACACGATTACAGATGAGACGGCACACATCCCAGAACAGCGCGCCACTAAAGTATCAAACATGAGGCTCGCAATTCACCCTGATTACCCAGAGCAAGAAGTATCGATCGGGGGATCGGTGTCTGATAAAGGCAGGGCGGCCATGTGCGCACTCTTGCAAAAGAATCTGGATATCTTTGCATGGGAACCAAAGCACATGACTGGTGTGCCACGCTCGATTACAGAACACAAGTTGAGAATCCGACAAGGATACTCCCCAATACGACAGAAGAAGCATGGCCAGGCTCCAGAGCGCGCAAAAGCCATTCTGGAGGAAGTACACAAACTTGTGGATGCAGGTATCATACGAGAAGTCTATTACCATGAGTGGCTTTCCAACCCAGTGATGGTCAAGAAGAGCGATGGTAGTTGGCGGATGTGCGTGGACTTCACGGACCTCAACAAAGCATGTCCACAAGACTGCTACCCATTACCAGAGATAGATTGGAAGGTAGAATCTTTGTGCGGATACCCACTTAAATGTTTCTTAGACGCATACAAAGGGTACCACCAAATCCAAATGGCTAAAGAAGATGAGGAAAAAACGGCCTTCCATACAAGCCAAGGCATCTATTGTTATACAAAGATGCCCTTTGGCTTAAAGAATGCAGGCGCCACCTACCAGCGATTGGTAGATAATGCATTTGAAAAACAGGTGGGCCGCAACCTAGAGGTTTATGTTGACGACCTTGTCATAAAAAGCCATACTGAGGACGAATTGGTGCGCGACATTGAGGAAACATTTAAGACACTACGAAAGATTAACATGAAGTTAAATCCTAAGAAATGCACCTTTGGCGCTACAGAAGTTATGTTCCTTGGATATTTGATAGAGCCCGATGGCATTAAACCATGTCCAGAGAAAACGAAGGTTGTCATCCAACTTCCTTCACCACGCACGTTGAAAGAATTCCATTCCCTGACTGGAAAACTAGCCGGTTTAAATAGATTCTTGTCCAAATTAGCAGATAAGTCACTCCCCCTCTTCAAAACACTCAAGAAGTGTATAAAAAAAGGGAGACTTTCGCTGGACTACGGAAGCAAAAGAAGCTTTTATATAGCTTAAACAACACATAGCAGCGCTCCCCACACTAGTCGCGCCCCGCCCAGGGGAAGAATTAATTATGTACTTATCTGCGACTCATGGAGCAGTCAGCGCGGTGCTACTGACGGATAGGAATTCAGTACAAACACCGGTATATTTTGTAAGCAAAGCACACAAGAAAACAGAGTTTAACTATAGCACAATGGAGAAGTTGGTCTTGGCATTAGTATTCGCCGCCAAAAGGTTGCGCAGGTACTTCCAGGCGCACCCAATAACGGTGATCACAGACCAACCAATCAAGCAAGTCATCTCCAAACCCGACGCATCAGGACGACTGCAGAAGTGGAGTGTGTTGCTAGGTGAGCATAACATCTCCTACAGACCACGTACTGCGGTTAAGGAGCAGATACTAGCAGACTTCATCATCGAAAAACCAGATACTGATGATGCACCTTCACAAAGTGAGGTGGAACTACAAGAACCATAGATCCTATTCACGGATGGATCTTCATGCGTGGACTGGTCAGGCGCATGCCTTATCCTCACGAGTCCTGAAGGAATGGAATTCACTTACGCATTGCGTTTTGAATTCACAGCCACAAACAACGAGGCAGAGTATGAAGCCCTGATTGCTGGATTACGCATTGCAGCTCGAATGGGCATACGCAACCTAGAAGCAAGTGTGGATTCCCGGTTAGTAGCCAACCATGTGTTGGGCGAATATGTGGCTAAAGAGGAAAACATGGTTCAATACCTCGACAAGACCAAGTCACTAATCCAGGGTTTTGACAGGTTTACCATCAAACAAGTTCCTAGAGTGGAAAACAGAAAGGCGGATGCATTGAGCAAGATTGCATCCACAAGCTTTGCGCACCTGTCAAAACAAGTACTGGTGGAGACTCTTAAGAGCAAGTCCATCTCAGAGATGGAGATATCCACGGTGATAGAGGAACAGGGTCCTACATGGATGACTCCCATCGTCGAGTTTATAAGCAAGGGCATACTGCCCCAAGAGCAGAAGGACGCCCGACGAATACGTCACACATCACAAAGGTTTGAACTTTGAGATGGTATATTATATCGGCGTTCATTTCTACAACCATGGATTCGATGTGTCGGACCCCTTCAAGCAGATTACGTACTCCGAGAGATCCACGCCGGTTCATGCAATATGCACTCAGGACCACGGTTCGTTGTAGCACGCGCCTTACGGTCAGGGTACTACTGGCCTACGATGCACCGTGACGCGTGGGATTTGATAAAAAAGTGTGGCGACTGCCAAGTTCATAGACCTATCCCACGACGACCACAACAGGAGTTAACACCTATTACGTCGCCATGGCCATTCTATAAATGGGGTATCGACATTGCAGGCCCCTTCCCTGTTGCAGTAGGGGGACTGAAATTTCTTATTGTGGCTATAGACTATTTTACTAAGTGGATTGAGGCAAAAGTGGTCGCGACAATCACAGGTAATCAGGTGAAACGATTTGTTTGGGAGAATATCGTATGCCGTTTCGGATTACCTGGGGAAATCATTTCGAACAATGGAAAACAATTATGTGACAACCCTTTCAAGGAATGGTGCGAGAAACTAAATATTGCACAGCACTTCGCGTCAGTCAAACACCACAAACCAATGGTTTGGTCGAGCGTGCAAAATGTAGTCTGGGTGAAGGAATTAAAGCACGCTTAGATAAACACAAAGGGAGGTGGGTGGAGGAATTATCACATGTTTTGTGGGCGTACTGCACGATAATCAAAATTAGCACGGGAGACACTCCTTTTTCTCTTGTCTATGGGACAGAAACCATCATACCAGCCAAAATTGGGATGCCAACTATTTGTACTACCAAAGTTAATGTCACAACCAATGACGATGAACGGCGTATAGACTTGGACCTGTTGGAAGAAAGGCGCGAACGCGCATCTATATGTGAGGCGAGAGCTAAGTCAAAAATGAAAGGATACTACGATGCTAAAGTTCGAAGCACCTCATTCAGACCAGGCGACTTTGTATATCGCGTCAATGATGCGAGCCATGCAGAAGATACAGGAAAACTTAGACCGAAGTGGGAAGGACCTTATGAGGTCATTGAAGCATTGGGAAAGGGCGCGTACAAACTGCGTGACATGGATGGTCGTGAGCTACAACGCACATGGAACATTTGCAATCTCAAACGATGTTATCTTTAGGAAAGGCTACGGCCCAGCGCACGGACACCCCCACACTTTAGTACAGTGCTCAATAAGTATCCGTGTATTTACATTCTGTTTTACTTAGGCAAATGTCTTTTTTCTTTTTACAAAAACTTGCAAGTATTAATAAAACGCCGCGGTTTCTAGCTAACCCCGCGACACATTTCACTTTGTTATTTACATATTATTTATGTCTCAACATGGTTATTATATTATCT
Source organism: Chrysanthemum seticuspe (assembly GCA_019973895.1). NCBI lineage: Eukaryota > Viridiplantae > Streptophyta > Magnoliopsida > Asterales > Asteraceae > Chrysanthemum > Chrysanthemum seticuspe. The sequence continues at coordinate 265,928,129 of BPTQ01000006.1, read as the reverse complement.
TTTGCCTACATGGCGTGCATGCACTTACTAAAACCCACGATGGTAAAAGGATGAGTAAACCTACTAAATAACTCGTTGAGTAAGAGGGTTGCAAACCCATCAACATCAGATCATGCATCCTTGTTAAACACCTTATTCTCAAGACGTTGGAATAAGTTCAATGTGCATCCCACGATGGATGCGCAACAATGCACACTGTGCGCGTTTAACAAACTAGGAATCAAGACTCTTGCCTTCTTGATATGATATTTACAGTACGCTGCATATCACACAATACACGATTATGATACAAGTACTTAGAAATTATGTTTCAAATACATTAAGTCATGATTTTCATACACGATTATGAACTTCATATACTATTCGCGTTTATATAACTGTTTGATTCTTAGACAACGAGGACGTTCTTTATGCAAAGACAGATAACTAAGTACAAACATTATAATCACAACCACATTCGATAAAACATATGAATCAACATACCTTCAACAAAAAAGGGAAATTTTATTATGGACCACAAGTTCATACATAAGGATATCTACAAAGATGCTATAGCCTATATACTATTACAACGCCTAAGATGTAAGCTCTCAACACGGTGCGCAACGTCCCCAGCCTCTTTAAGTCTCTTCAACAGATCAGAATCCTGGCGTGATACCGTTGCCACACTAACAGGTACCCCGTCGGATCTCGGGAGATGCGCTGCGCCAAGACCATAAAGAATGGCCTTTCCCTTCACGCCCTTCTTCTTTGCAAGCCTCATGGCATGGGCTTCTAAGGATTCTTTCAAAGGGATTTCCTTCTCAAGCGCAAAGGGGTTCAGGATATCGCATGGGCGAGCAAAGATAGGCACTTGCAGTTGTGACTCGTCAGGCTTCAAAAAGTAGTCAGGCTGCGCCTCTGCATCATCAGCACGGTGTCGGGCCAAGGTTAACCCCTCCATAATCAAACCTATGGGATAATCCTGGTCGCGCTCCAACTGGGAAATCTGAGGAAGCTCCAACAGCTTCATTTTCTCCATCGCAGCGACCAGATCATCATAGGCACGCTCATTATACCCGGGCACCTGTGCGGCAGGCACTGTCAGCAGGCCGCTCTCATGAAGCTCTTCTATGGCCTTCGCCTTGCCACGCGCCAACGCGCACTGAACAACAGCCCCGAAGGTGTCTGTCACCTCTCGAGATTCCAAAGTGTTGAGGACAGCAAGGCGCAAACCATTGCTGATGAGCCACCTGCACTCAGCAATCGTGGAAACCAGCTGAGGATATAGCTCTTCATCGTATTCGATGCTGAGCTTGCGTAGCTTCATCTCCTGCTTCTCCAGCAAGCCTCCCACGGTTGCACGAAACTCCTCCAACCGAGAGAAGTGCTCGTTCTTCCCATTCTCCAAATATTTAAGAGCCCAGAAGCAAGTAGCCTTATAATCCTCTAATGCGGCACTCTCCTGGCTCACTTGGGTAAGCAACGACATCTTTTTCCCAACAAGTTTTTTGGCATAGGAGCTCGCTGCCTCTGCTTCAGCCTGAGCACTGGCCAGCCGCGCCTCCAGCAGCGCAATTTGCTTATCCTTCTGCGCACTCTGGCTACTCTCCCTAGAATACCTTGACCTTAGCTGCGCAACCAATGTAGCCTGGTGTGCAGCATCCAACACAAGCTCCTCAACAAGATGGTCCATGGGCACATCCCCAGATACTAACGGCTCGGCGTCTCGGTTCTTTGGCTCAGAAAAGTCAGCGCGAAAGGGACTTGCCTCGGGTGGCGACTCCCCAGAACGCTCAACAGTAACCCCAACAGTTTCAACACTGCACGCAAAAGAGGAGAATTAGTGATTATTTCATAACATAAACAGGGAATGTGATAAGTGCTTCAGCGACAATACTTACTTAGGGGGAGCGGTCTCAGTTGCATGCGGGGGGGGGGGGGGGGGGAGGGGGGCGATACATCGTCTGATGACGACTCTACTTCAAGAATGACATGACGTTTTCTCCTGGATGAGCCTGCGCCATCACCACCAGGCGCTCTCTTGCGCTTTACTCCTTGGCCTGCCTCCTCTGGCTCTACCCTGAGGACCCCCACGCTCCCCGCTACGTCTGTGCGTGAAAGCTCCACTCCAGGGGAGTGTACCCTGGGGCTGGGCACGCTGCGCAGAGGGGTCGCCTCCAGCACAACGGGGGAACCACCCCTCGATTCCTCCAGATTCATCTCCATGGTGTGCCCCGCGATAGCATCCAAAATGGGGACTTCTCCTTCTCTCAGAGAGCGCACCCCCACGGTGACCTGGCGGGGTTTTGCGAAGCGAACAACGCTGAACAAATCCATCTCTGCGCAGCAAGAAACAAACAAAAACAAGAGTTATATAAAATACAATGGCGAAAAGAAATGCTCACACTAATAAAGCAAAGGAGAAGGAAGGACGAGCACCCACCCTGGTCATTCACGTCTAGGAAGGTTGGCACCTCGTCAGGACTATCGAAATAGTTGCGACTGATGCCCATGTGCACCAAAAATTCCTCTGGATAGGAATTGATGGGAATACGATTGGAGTTTATCGTTTCCGCATCATCCGTGCTGTACGTTCCAGGGAGTGGGCGCTCATCCTTCGGTAGCGAACTTTGGGTATAGAAGCCGAAGCCCCAGGGGAACAAAGCCTCATCAACCCTGATGAGTGTGTAAATACTCATCATTTTTGTACAATATAAACTGCAAAATCATCTGAAAACACTCAGAAACACATCAAAATGATCAAAATATCACAAATCAGTGTTTTATGTGTTTTAAATGCTAAAATATCAAAATCAGATGAAAAACATATCAAATTTGCAAAAATTGCAGTTTTAGTCCCCCAAGTTTCTAAAATTGTCAAAAATAGTCCCTGAGTCAAAATTTCAAAAGAAAAGTCACCAAAGTCCTTTTTAAATCATAACTTGTCAAATTTAGTCCTTTGGTGAAAAATTTCAAAAGTTTGAGAAAATTACAAAAATGGTCCTTCAAGTTTCAAATTTGGCAGAAATGGCCCCTGGATAATTGGGAAATGGAAATTTTGGTCCCTGTACTTTTGAAGATTATCACTTTTAGTCCTTGGAGCATCTTGGCAGAATTGGTAGTAATGGTCCTTGCAATTTCAGAAGTTACACAAAAGGTCCCTATATATTTAACCCTTTATAAACCAATTTTGGACCCTTACCTATCTTTGGACCCCTGTCATAATGGATTGTGACCCCCCTTTATATTTAACTCTGGTCAACCAATCCAGTCAAACCAACCATTGGCGCGTTTTTCTTCTCTTCCCCAACCTGCTCTCTGAAATCATTAAACACAATCAACCCCCCTCCTCACCATATCACTCTCATTGTCCCCCCACCTCATCACAACTCCAAGAAACATTAAATGCCTCTTCACCCCTTCACTCAACCTTAGCCACCTGTCAAATTCCACTTTCCCGCCAAAATAGATCAATGGCCAAAATTGACCTTAAGCCATCCAATGGCTATCAACAGAAGTGGGAAATGCTCAGAAAGTGAAGAAAAAGCAAGTTTGTATAAAAGAAAAGAAAGAGAAGAGAGGAGGAAGCAAGTAGTATAGTGTAGTTTTAATTTTATGTCGTTTTTATAATTTCAAGTTTACTAGTGTACTTTTTAGCTTTTAAGCTCTTGCTTGAGCATTATTAAGTGTATGTAAATCTTTATTGAAAACAAATTTCCAGTTTCTAGTTTAATTACAGTTTGTGCAATTTTCAAAAATCTCTATAAATTTGAATGATATTTTTGGTTGTTGTTTTGGACATATAAGCTTGTATAAGTCTTTTCTAAGCTTTAATAAGTTTACTTTAGGTTATCATTCACTCAGAAAGTCACTTAATCAGATTTCACTCAAAATTCTCAAATAGTCAACAGAAGTCAAACTGAGCTTTATATGGTCTTGGTAATGGATAAATGGAGATGCAGTGGTGATGTTGGGTTTAATTAGACTAGTTTAGATTGGTCTTGGTTCTGGTTTTGGCCTGCAATAGCTGGATCAGTGGTTAGTAAAGTTCCTCATTTTCAAGTTTCAAGCTAGTTTTTGCATTTTATGGTTATAGGTTCAACTGTGATCTTCACTAGTTTTAATGAGTTTATATAGTTGTATCATGATCATGTAATCTCAGTTTGATCAATGATATATGATAATCTAGTAGTTAGCTTCTTTATTTTTGGAAATCAATGCTTAAAGGGGTGTTTGGTTTGGCTGCACTATCTATCTTAAAGGCCTAGTCAGTAGTTAGAATCAGTGGGTTGCATCTCTTAAGTCATTTGAGACTCATTTGAGTCAATTACCTGTGTCTACAAGCCTTCAAAGTCAAAATCCATCTTTTTAGTCCCCACAGGTTCACTGTTGGAATTTTTTACAAATCCAATTCTTATTTTGTGTTTAAATATCTTAGATATAGCTTGTTTCAGTGTTATTTCATCACATTAAATCTATATCAGTCATTAAATCAAGATTAAAGCTCAACAAAGTCAACTTTTAAGTTTTGATAAAAAGTCAAAAACTTTGAAAACTCAGTTTTGGGTCAAAAAGAAAGATTTTTCATTCACTCATTTCTGAGCCAATTTTAATGAAAATTGTAGGTTTAGAAAGCTCAGCTGGTCTTGTTTCTTATTAGTATTTTTCCAGAATTTTATCAAATTTTTAGAAGCTCCTAATGAGCTTGGCTTTAGGGTCTTAGTTGCCCTGTGCAACTGAGACAGTTGACACTGGCTCTGCACAGTTTGTGCAGAGCTTGTATCTAGCTCAATAAAGCTCACTGTGGTCTCTTCTTTGGTTTACAAACTCTCAACCAGGTCTAGTATAAGTTGCAAGTTTTAGTTTTAGGTTGCTAGCTTATTTGGTTGCTTATTTGGTGGCTGCAAGAGGGCACCCCTTTCACTGTTTTTGGCCATAAGCTCATTAACATCAAATCTGTAATAGCTTGTATTCAGTAGCTGTAGCTTGTTGATTCTTGTTCCATTTCAGTTATTTTAGCTTATTGTAGCTTCCTTATCAGTTTGGTATCTTTTAGACTCCATTTGCTTATTTAAGAGCTTATTTAAATAAGCTCTTGCTCATCAGTTCCATAATCTTACTCTCAAGTGCCTGTTTTTTCTATTATTCCCAGCTTCCTAATATCATTTTAGACTTTTCCTGCAATTTTCAGATTTTTCCAAGTTCATTTGCTATTTTTCTTAATTTAAATTAGTTTTTAAGCACTTTTAAATAGTATTTAATACAAAAAAATTAAGAAAAGCTTCAAAAAAATAATTTTTCATTTTTATTAAGTTTAGATAAATGTAAAAAGCTTAAAAAGTATTTTTCTATAATTTTCTTAGCTTAAAAAGTATTTTTTAGCATTTTAATTAGTTTTAAATAGTTTTAAATTAATAATAAATATATAAAAAGTCTAAAAAATATATTTTCAGTTTTAAAATAAGTTTTATCATATTTTAGATTTTTCTAAGTTATAATTTCATTTTTCTAGGTTAATTTTGTATTTTCTTCTATTTTAGTGCATTTTAAATACTTAATAAATAGTTTTTAATTAATAATAATTAGATAAATAGTTGTAAAAATAATTTTCTTTTTCTATAAATTTTCTTTTATCATTAGGTTTGTAAAAATGTATTTTTCATATTTTTAGGATTTATATTGTATAAGTTTCACGTTTTTATTTGTACGTTTACGTTATTTTTATTTAAACGTAAGTTTTAAGTTTTAGGTTTTAAACGTTCATCACTTTAAATATAGTGATAGCGTTTATTTAATATCTTTTATCTTTTTAATTTTCTTAATTTGTATTTAAGTCGCTTTATTTTATAACCTTTTTCAGTAGTGTAATATTCAATCTAATCCTTTCTGATCGCTATCATTAGTGATCATTCTATCGTCTGAATCAGTGTTGTACACACCATTGAGTCTCCGTGGGACATAACGACCCGGGAATCCCCTGTATTCTCTGATCTTCATTGCATTTGTGTTTAAGCTGTTTTAAGTCTGTTTGACTTGACGGTTTTGCGCGAATCAAATTTTGGCGCCGCTGCCGCGGAGGCTTTAGCGTGTGTTTAGCCATTTTCAGGCCCATTCTTGCACATACCCATCTTTTGTAAAAAGTTTTTTGTAAAGTTTTCTGAAAATCCAAAAAGTTCATTAACGCTTTTCCTAAAGTGTTAAAAACGCCAAAAATATTTTCATTCTTTGTTTTTATCATCATGTTTCTCAAAAACACCAAAAATATTCCTCTTTATCCTCTCACCTTTTTGATTCTTCATTTCTTACCCTCTGTTAACCTTTGATTCTTTCTATGTCTTATCCTCACCCTCTTGGTTGTCAATGGTGTGGTGGTCCTCATAATGGTGGCAATTGCCCCAGTTGTTGCATGGTGGAATCAGGAAACGGGTCTGTCTATAACCAAGATCCCTATTCCTACCATAACACAGCTGATTTATTCCATCAGCTACCACACCGTGAGACTCATCAGTTGTACTGTTGTGAGTACTGTGGTGGTTCACATTCCAGTTCTGATTGTCAATCGGGAAACACGCTTGTCTATGAGCAGGTTCCTAATAACAATTATGACTACAACACATACCACTCACAGCCACATCAGTTTTACTGTTGTGAGTATTGTGGAGGTCCTCACTCTAGCTCGGATTGTCAAACAGGGAACCCATTTCCTTGTAACGATTACGGCTCTTCATATCATGACCAACCTCTAAAGTACCAGCCTGATTCACTTCCTCAAAATCTTCTCCTTGATCTTTTGGATTTAGTGAAAGATTTGAAGGAATCTAAACACTCCCATGATAATCCAAATGAGAAATCCATGGAAGTTTTGTTAGCCGAAGAGCGGGCTGCTAAATTAGATTCCCAAATTGCCTTTGAACAATCTATTAGGGAATCAATTGCAAAAGAAAAAGCGGCCATAACTAGCTCTCGATTCCGTTTCATTCCTGATGACGATGATGATGAAGATATCCTTGATATCTTACAATTTTATAACAATTCATCAAGTTCATCAGTTGAGACTCCTTCCATGAAAAGTCAGGGAGAAAAGACTATGATGGAATTACTAGCAGAAGAACAAATGTTAAGTATTAAACATATGTATGCTAGTCCTTCTAAACTCCCTCAGTCTGTTGTTATCACACCCAATATTCCCACTCACTCTCTAAACATGGGGGATGAGCATCTTGACACTGTTCCTGAAAAGGAATCGGACGAATTTATAAAGTCTAGTGTTGAGGACCTTGTCCCAATCCCGGGAGAGTCACAGGGAATTCTCGAGCATCTGTGTGATATTCCTTTCCCTCTTGAGTGTTCTCAAGATCATTTTGAAACTTTCTCTGATCTTAGCGACGATTGTGCTTCCTATGGAGACATCGAGTACGTTGAGGCATCACTTCCACAATCTGATGCTAATTCCCTTCTTGAGGAGTTCTCCGGTGAACTCACTCACATCAATCCACTCTTTGATTTCGAAGCCGATCTGGGAGAGACTGAAAGTCTCATTGATAATGATCGTTCACTCACTTCTTATCCCAACAGTCCAATAGAGAATGTTGATCACTTTGTTCCCGAAACATTCAAAGCTACTTTCACTAATCCTCTATTTGAATTCAACTCTGAATTCACTTCAATTTCTGAGAATCCACTCTTTGATAGTCAGACTGAGGATAGTGATGAGCCCACAATGGAACAAGAGTTCACAAATTCACATTAAGTGATTGATTCTCTTCATGAGGAGTTCTCCGGTGAACTCTCTCATATCATATCTCCGCTGGAGTATGATTGTTTGGATGGCAAAAATCATGATCGGGGGGAAAAGTTCTCAATCATGAGAGTTTGTATTTCTATGACAAATTTTCCCACCCTCCCAACCGAGATGCCTTCCAACCCAAAGAGCTCTACCGATAAAATCCAAATAAGTGCAACTGCACTTAATCCCGAGGAAGAAGATCTAGTTATGATTGTTATCATGATCTTCCTTCTTTTCTTCACCTACTCGGTGACTTCCTCTCTTCTTCACTCCTTCGGGAGTGAGGACACTATCTTTGACCCCGGCATTTTCATTTATCATCTGTGAGCCGGGTCTGTCTTTCTCTGTATATCTCATCGGTGTGGAACTTTCACGTGCTTCAAATGTTTGTCCAAACATCTTGAATGAAAGTCCGATGGAGATTGTTTCTTCCACTTGCTTCCCCATGAACCAATGAATTCGGGGTCGAGTCAAGCTAGCGACTCGAAAATCAAAAACTGTAGCACTCATCATATGGGTTTTCACCCATATTTCTGTCTTCTTACCCCTTTCTACCACCTAAGTGTGGGGGTGATGCCCCACATGTTATATATATATATATATATATATATAAGTTTAAAAAAAAAAAAAAAAAAAAAAAAAAAAAAAAAACCTTTCTAAATAATGGCCGTAGTATTTCCCTTTTACGTTCTTTGTTTCGGCATAACCGTCGGTACTTTGAATATTGAGGGCAATATTCATTTCTAAGTGTGGGGGGGAATTCTCACGAATTTCATATATTATCTACCCAATTCCCCCGTTTTTGGCCAAAATTTTTTTTTTGGAGAAAGTGTTTTACACTTTCTCATTTGGTTATCAATCCGCCTTGTCTAATAGACAAAAGGATTGGCTAATCCAGGAGCAAACGGCTCTTGGTAAAGATATCTCAAATCCGTTTATATGGCTTGCAATTTGCCCAAAATTGTATGGTATTCAGCTCACCATATCCTAAAAAGTGAAGAGTTGGCTAGCCCGCAAGATTATGGCTTGTGGTAAAGGCAGTGGAAAAACCATAATTGGTAATCAACTCACCAAAGATAATATTGATAATTTATCTAAGAGTTGGCTAGTCCAGAAGGGTACGGCTTCTGGTAAAGACAAAATCAAATCCGTTGAAAGCTGGTGGTTTGCTCAAAATCACATGGTTATCGGTGTACCATGGTTCTTACTTGAACTGAAACATTTGGCTACTCCAGAAGTAATGGCTTTTGGTAAAGAGATTAAAATCCATTATGTTTTCTCAAATCATTGCTAGGGACTAGCAATATCTCAGTGTGGGGGATTGATGAGTGTGTAAATACTCATCATTTTTGTACAATATAAACTGCAAAATCATCTGAAAACACTCAGAAACACATCAAAATGATCAAAATATCACAAATCAGTGTTTTATGTGTTTTAAATGCTAAAATATCAAAATCAGATGAAAAACATATCAAATTTGCAAAAATTGCAGTTTTAGTCCCCCAAGTTTCTAAAATTGTCAAAAATAGTCCCTGAGTCAAAATTTCAAAAGAAAAGTCACCAAAGGTCCTTTTTAAATCATAACTTGTCAAATTTAGTCCTTTGGTGAAAAATTTCAAAAGTTTGAGAAAATTACAAAAATGGTCCTTCAAGTTTCAAATTTGGCAGAAATGGCCCCTGGATAATTGGGAAATGGCAATTTTGGTCCCTGTACTTTTGAAGATTATCACTTTTAGTCCTTGGAGCATCTTGGCAGAATTGGCAGTAATGGTCCTTGCAATTTCAGAAGTTACACAAAAGGTCCCTATATATTTAACCCTTTATAAACCAATTTTGGACCCTTACCTATCTTTGGACCCCTGTCATAATGGATTGTGACCCCCTTTATATTTAACTCTGGTCAACCAATCCAGTCAAACCAACCATTGGCGCGTTTTTCTTCTCTTCCCCAACCTGCTCTCTGAAATCATTAAACACAATCAACCCCCCTCCTCACCATATCACTCTCATTGTCCCCCCACCTCATCACAACTCCAAGAAACATTAAATGCCTCTTCACCCCTTCACTCAACCTTAGCCACCTGTCAAATTCCACTTTCCCGCCAAAATAGATCAATGGCCAAAATTGACCTTAAGCCATCCAATGGCTATCAACAGAAGTGGGAAATGCTCAGAAAGTGAAGAAAAAGCAAGTTTGTATAAAAGAAAAGAAAGAGAAGAGAGGAGGAAGCAAGTAGTATAGTGTAGTTTTAATTTTATGTCGTTTTTATAATTTCAAGTTTACTAGTGTACTTTTTAGCTTTTAAGCTCTTGCTTGAGCATTATTAAGTGTATGTAAATCTTTATTGAAAACAAATTTCCAGTTTCTAGTTTAATTACAGTTTGTGCAATTTTCAAAAATCTCTATAAATTTGAATGATATTTTTGGTTGTTGTTTTGGACATATAAGCTTGTATAAGTCTTTTCTAAGCTTTAATAAGTTTACTTTAGGTTATCATTCACTCAGAAAGTCACTTAATCAGATTTCACTCAAAATTCTCAAATAGTCAACAGAAGTCAAACTGAGCTTTATATGGTCTTGGTAATGGATAAATGGAGATGCAGTGGTGATGTTGGGTTTAATTAGACTAGTTTAGATTGGTCTTGGTTCTGGTTTTGGCCTGCAATAGCTGGATCAGTGGTTAGTAAAGTTCCTCATTTTCAAGTTTCAAGCTAGTTTTTGCATTTTATGGTTATAGGTTCAACTGTGATCTTCACTAGTTTTAATGAGTTTATATAGTTGTATCATGATCATGTAATCTCAGTTTGATCAATGATATATGATAATCTAGTAGTTAGCTTCTTTATTTTTGGAAATCAATGCTTAAAGGGGTGTTTGGTTTGGCTGCACTATCTATCTTAAAGGCCTAGTCAGTAGTTAGAATCAGTGGGTTGCATCTCTTAAGTCATTTGAGACTCATTTGAGTCAATTACCTGTGTCTACAAGCCTTCAAAGTCAAAATCCATCTTTTTAGTCCCCACAGGTTCACTGTTGGAATTTTTTACAAATCCAATTCTTATTTTGTGTTTAAATATCTTAGATATAGCTTGTTTCAGTGTTATTTCATCACATTAAATCTATATCAGTCATTAAATCAAGATTAAAGCTCAACAAAGTCAACTTTTAAGTTTTGATAAAAAGTCAAAAACTTTGAAAACTCAGTTTTGGGTCAAAAAGAAAGATTTTTCATTCACTCATTTCTGAGCCAATTTTAATGAAAATTGTAGGTTTAGAAAGCTCAGCTGGTCTTGTTTCTTATTAGTATTTTTCCAGAATTTTATCAAATTTTTAGAAGCTCCTAATGAGCTTGGCTTTAGGGTCTTAGTTGCCCTGTGCAACTGAGACAGTTGACACTGGCTCTGCACAGTTTGTGCAGAGCTTGTATCTAGCTCAATAAAGCTCACTGTGGTCTCTTCTTTGGTTTACAAACTCTCAACCAGGTCTAGTATAAGTTGCAAGTTTTAGTTTTAGGTTGCTAGCTTATTTGGTTGCTTATTTGGTGGCTGCAAGAGGGCACCCCTTTCACTGTTTTTGGCCATAAGCTCATTAACATCAAATCTGTAATAGCTTGTATTCAGTAGCTGTAGCTTGTTGATTCTTGTTCCATTTCAGTTATTTTAGCTTATTGTAGCTTCCTTATCAGTTTGGTATCTTTTAGACTCCATTTGCTTATTTAAGAGCTTATTTAAATAAGCTCTTGCTCATCAGTTCCATAATCTTACTCTCAAGTGCCTGTTTTTTCTATTTTTCCCAGCTTCCTAATATCATTTTAGACTTTTCCTGCAATTTTCAGATTTTTCCAAGTTCATTTGCTATTTTTCTTAATTTAAATTAGTTTTTAAGCACTTTTAAATAGTATTTAATACAAAAAAATTAAGAAAAGCTTCAAAAAAATAATTTTTCATTTTTCTTAAGTTTAGATAAATGTAAAAAGCTTAAAAAGTATTTTTCTATAATTTTCTTAGCTTAAAAAGTATTTTTTAGCATTTTAATTAGTTTTAAATAGTTTTAAATTAATAATAAATATATAAAAAGTCTAAAAAATATATTTTCAGTTTTAAAATAAGTTTTATCATATTTTAGATTTTTCTAAGTTATAATTTCATTTTTCTAGGTTAATTTTGTATTTTCTTCTATTATAGTGCATTTTAAATACTTAATAAATAGTTTTTAATTAATAATAATTAGATAAATAGTTGTAAAAATAATTTTCTTTTTCTATAAATTTTCTTTTATCATTAGGTTTGTAAAAATGTATTTTTCATATTTTTAGGATTTATATTGTATAAGTTTCACGTTTTTATTTGTACGTTTACGTTATTTTTATTTAAACGTAAGTTTTAAGTTTTAGGTTTTAAAGGTTCATCACTTTAAATATAGTGATAGCGTTTATTTAATATCTTTTATCTTTTTAATTTTCTTAATTTGTATTTAAGTCGCTTTATTTTATAACCTTTTTCAGTAGTGTAATATTCAATCTAATCCTTTCTGATCGCTATCATTAGTGATCATTCTATCGTCTGAATCAGTGTTGTACACACCATTGAGTCTCCGTGGGACATAACGACCCGGGAATCCCCTGTATTCTCTGATCTTCATTGCATTTGTGTTTAAGCTGTTTTAAGTCTGTTTGACTTGACGGTTTTGCGCGAATCAAACCCAGAAAAATTTCTCTCTCCAGTTCCTAAGCGCGTCTAAAACCTCAGTGTAACACTGCAGCCGTCCTGCGCGCTTAGCAAAAGAAACCCATCTGTTTGACCACGACGTATGGTAAAACGCGAGAAAGAGATAGATGGTGGGGTTAATCGCCAACAAACGGCAATTCACCTCGAAGTTTGTTATTTTTGCTACGCCTATACAGTGCAGTTGGGATATGTATAGGCGATAGTAATTTAGAACGTCGCACAAGAATAAGGAGATTGGCACACGTTGATTTGCAAATTCAAAAAAACGTGTGTATACCCCCACTTTCCCTTCAGGGAAATCTGCTATCGACGCGTGCGCAGCCGGAACTACCGGATGCAGCGCGAGCGGGATATAATACTCCGAAGTGAACTCACGAAGTTCGTCCTCGGTTATAACGGAGGAGAAGTCAGTTAATCCAAGAACCATGATGAGATTTCGAATGCGCACGCGCTGTTACTTTTAAAAGTTTGTGGGTTTCTTGGTTGATATTTCGAGCTTCTTTTTTAACAATGGTGGAAATGCTTTTAACTGTGATAACCACAATGGAAGGGAGGCGGAAGTTTATATAGGGTTCCACATCCATGTGATGATCGACATGTGGACCCCACTATCTCTAAACGTGTGGATAGGAGATGCTGAAGTAACACACCCTCCACCCACTTTTTCACGTTTTACGAAGGATGTATTAGACCTAATTAGACTAGATCCACTGTATCTTCTCTTAGGCGGGAAAACTTTGAAGCTTCCCCGCTACGCCTCGAGGAATATATTTGCTACAGTTATTAGTCTAGCATCCTTGGGTTTCACCCTGCGCATACTAGACTGGGGGGACATGATGACGTATAGTCCGCATTTGGGTCATGAACCCGACCAATGGACGCTACTAACACTCGAGCCCAGTTCGAGTGGGCTAACACGGTAACGGTTTGGGCTTACGAAGGCCCAAACCCGAAGTTATTTATGGTCTTGATATCAGATATCTCTTATTTATGGGATATGCATTAACCAACCGACTTAGGCGGGATACGCCGAAGGTTGTGGAGCACGAAACCAACAAGGATTTTGTGTGTATATAAAGGGCATCTCGGCTCTCATTAAAGGTACGATCACAAAACCCAACTCTCCACTAAACCCTAAAAACCGATTACTTACTCTCACGCAGGAGGATAATCGTGGGAGACAATCCCACGATAAGCCTAACGGTGTTTTTTGTTTTCTTAGTGCGCAGGTCTCAAGCATCAAGGTCTAATTGATATGAGAACCGGAGTCCAAATAAGGAACGCCCAACTTTTGTATCAACACTTTTAATTTATACCTCATTGTTGGTGTGCTATTATGCAAAAGCAGGTTGGATTTATTCACTTTTCTTGATTTATGAATTAATGTGAATATGATGTATACCGTCAGGTTCATGTATATGTTATGAAGGTTTAAAATCATTGTTTGGAATTTTGTATCTAAAAAAAATGAATGTATAAAGGTTTATCCATCACAAGAAAAGAAACATCTATCTATTATAATAAACAAAAGTTTTGTACCAGTCTTTAAAGCAACCCAAAAAATTAATGCGCTCATATGTATGCAATGTGATTGGACAAATCTTTTGGAATGTACAACTGCTATGCATATACTCATTCTATTCAACACAAACAATAAAACACATAGAAGTCAAAGCTTCTTGAGTACGCCCCTTTTCAAACCCAATCAATCACATTTAGTTAGTTGCGATTGAACATTAAATTTCAGTACTGTCAAATATACCTCCAAAAATAACTTATGTTTTAATAATTATGGCATTGATTCAGAAAATGAAACATAAACCCATTTCATATATTAATCTTGAGTCCATACCAGTTTCATCTCAAACGCACCACGATTCAAAAATCAAAAACACTACTTTCATCTCAAATTAGTTCTTGATTATTACCGGTGATTTCTCTTCTGTCAACATATAAGTACCGATTCAGATTCAAAATAACCTTCGATTTGGTCTTAATAAATTTTCTATGCCATCAGACTCAAATTAATCAGTGTGCCAATGATTTCTCTTTTGTCAACATGTAAGTACCGATTCAATGTTAATATATTTAGCGTTTCCATATTAGTTCCATATTTCAATTATTTTGTTTCGTTTCAACTAAAATATATTTTTCTTTGATTATGCTTGATTTAATTGTGTTTTAGCAGAACCTAAGAAAAAATTGGGGAAAATTACATTGATGAATTACATGGTTTTTTAGGATGGTCCTTCTGCACGATTGCGAGATCAAATGATTCTTAAGAGACAGTATAGTATGGTTGTGTATACTTGTAAGAAGTCTAAGGTATGTATCCAAATTTATTTTTAATGTTTATTCTATCTGATGGTAGTATGTTTTTCTTTGTTTCTTTTGGGAAAATAATGAAGATTGATGCATTTGATATATGGAATGCTTGGGGCTTGCTTTGATTCGAATGGACCTCAAGGTTAGGATTTGAATTGACAATTGGTGGGGTGATTTATTTTCATATAATGTTAAAAAAAATCTTCAAGAAACAAGGGAATATTATATACGAGAGAAGAACATCTAAGCATATAAACAAATTATATACAAAGGAAGTTAGATAGGATGTTTAAATAGAACTTGTGCTAAAATTTATAAATATCAAGAGGCAAAGGTAATGTATCAAGTCTAAAATAAACAACACCTAAAAAAGAGTTTCTAGAATGGCAAGTAAGGAAATTGTGTTAGTAATGACTAAGCAAATTTCATTTATAGCTTATTTTGCGTGTATCTTTTATGATGGAGATGTGTAAGTGCGACATGTGCGTAGAGTGTGTTTTTAGGCCCTATTAAAATCTACTTGGCCCATAATAATCTATTCATACAATAGTATTATTTTTCATACGCTTTGTAAACGTATATTATGAATGATGTTGGTATATCTTTTTTGAAGGTTATAAGTGCCATTGCATTGGCGGTGAGAAGAGCCTAAAGGTTAGTGCTTGAATAACTAAAAATAAATAAAAATTTATGCATAAATCTCTTCTTAAATTGAGTAATTTGATTGTGATATGGACTAACCACAACGTATTTGATAAGATGTGTAGTTATTGATCTCCCTGATATGTTGGCTTTTCAAGGTGATAGTTATAATATAGGTTGCCAATGTTTGTTCCATTAATTCATTATTTCATTTAAAATTTTAGAGTTCTTAGGTGCAGTTTTATAACTATGAAACCATACCCTCCTAACTGTGGTTTATCTATCCACTATTATTTTACTTTTTCTTTGCTAATACTTTGATAATGCATTATGCAGATAAGTGACAAGACACATAATGCAATGTTATGGATGTGATATTTAACTAACCACAATAATTATTTTCAAATAAATTTAGTCATCCCCTTAATCCTCACTTAGCCTTTTCTTAACTAGGCTTCACATATAGTCTACCTCATCTAAAAATCTTGAAAGAAAATTTTCATTAAGAAGTTAGGTGCACGAATAAAGTTGTGTCCTGTATATAACCAACCCCCACTAAATGATTCCACAGGTCTATTTGCGATTTAGGTAGGTTTCAAACATATACGCTGCGTCAAGTAACATTTAAATGGTCTAACTGCCGCTAAGAAACAGTAGGTAAGTGTGCATGCGCGTTAACTATATGAATGAGGTGCCTAACATCCAAATAATTATGCCTGTGAGTACTTAAATCAATATTAGAAGAACATGGTGAAAATGGATGTTCATTATTAAATAAGAGTTGAAGTACTTATTTGTTATCGGTATGTCGATATGTAACCGCATACGACTAATGTTGTTGTTGATCGATATCATATGTTATGTTATAAAAGAAGAATACCAGCTATCCTACATCAGTCTTCTTTGGATAATTTTCATAATAAATATTGCAATCTCTTTCTTCCGTTTGGTTTTCTGACTCCCTTTTTCAAGATTGCATTATAATCTCAACTGCGTGTTCTGTTTGCAGGATGTTTCAAAACCACCCAAACCCATGAGATGAGGCATGCCCGCTTGCTTTCCTCAGGTTTGTAATTTTAAAGGCCTTATACCATTTATAATTTGCGTAATATATCGCCGTATAGGTACTTACATTGTTTATCCTGAAATATTTAGTTAGTTTTGGGCCTTTTCTGTGATTTAAATGGGAGATTAAATACTCCTCTTTATATGGATTTGAGTTCCGCTCCATGTTTTGTTAGTGCTTAGAAGCTCTTACAGTGATTGCTTGTGTGAGAAATGTAGATAGCAAGAACTTCCCTTTTACAATTGCACTGCTTAATTACTTTTCTGTATTTGATGTTAAGTTTTCCTAATACAACTTACCTCTTCGAATCGATCAATTGAATGAACAAGTATCAGTTGTTTTTACTGATAGCTACTACATTAGAGTCTTTATAAATAAGATGATCTTCCACTCGCATTTTTTTAGGTTCGTAGTTAGAGGTGGCGAGATAGGTGGGTCGGGTAACGGGTAAGGTTTAATGGGCTTTTTATGATACATTTGGAAATGGGTTAGGTCGGGTTGACCCACCAACTTTGACCTTTTGGAGTTGTTATTTTTTTAATGTCCTAAGGGGTTGAAAGGAATTAGTTGTTGTGAGAAACTACTTTAAGTATGGCTTAAATTCTTTACATTTTGTTCAGTGGGTTTTTAAATATTAAATATCATCTCTAGCATCAAACCTTTTTGACCATATCATGTTCTACTTTTACATTGATCGAGTGTACTTGATCACGTTGGAGTATGCTCGTGTCATAATAAATAATTATATGGCTAGACGTATGTGAGCCTATGGGGTCACACACATATACACTTAGACACCATTTAATATAATGTATTTATCGTATTTATGTTATAAACGACCTTCGGAACTCGGGATCAATAACGGGCCATTAAACATAAAGTTAGACTTTGTGTTTCTGGACTCGGGCCAACAATGGGCAAGCCCATTGAAGGCCTTAGTATGGCCGGCCACATAAGGGGTACTAGGGGAGGATTTGGACTTTCAAGGTGCTAATGTGTAACTTTTATATTTGATATCAATTATCATTAATAGTGATTAATATAATTGATTCTAATTAGGAGGTTACAATTGACTTCTCCTAATCTCTTTCCCATGAAAAGGGACGCCTCCTTTCTTTCCCTTAAAAGGTTTTTGGTTTTTGATCTCATTCCTTGCTCATTCTATTGTAGTCTCTTGCAAGGTGATGGTTACAAGGTTAGACTAGCATCAAAGTGGTGATTGCTTGAAGTGTAGTGTGTTTCACTCAAGGAAAGGATCAACCCTATTGGTCCTTTTAGTTCCTGATACCATTCGTGTGGTACTTGGTGTGTTACAACCGGATTCACGCTTCAAAGGTATACTAATTGTTGTGTTTATTTATCGATTGATCATATGACTATATGGATCCGTTGTTGGTGATTTTTTCTGCTGCGTTTATTTGTACTAATATGTTTATTATTATTCATCATCACCTATAGTGGTATCAGAGCCATCATATGTGCCATATGATTATCGGGTATGCGAAAAAATGGTCAAAATGCTTGTTTTTAAGTGATTTTTTAAACCACTTTCAAAACAGCCCCGAGGGCTCTATTTTTCATGGATTAGGAATGTTATTAGTAATATAAAGATCTGTGATTTTTGGTCCTATGGCCATTGGTTTTGCATACATTAATTAAACAATGTGTTCGGTACGCTAAAAATGGCTTTATACGCGTTGTTTTAATCGATTTGTAAAATGATTTGAAAACATCCCCTAAGGCTATATTTTCTGTGGTAAAATGGTTTTTAGAAGGTCTAATATCAGTAGGTTTAAGAACCTAAATCCATTTTACACGTGTATGATAACGCTACACGCGTCGTTCGGGGTCAAGGAAACTTCCTTTTCTTCGAGCAAGTTTTATAACACCCTAGGCAGTGAACCTAATCGTTGTAGTGTAGTAATTAGGGTAAGCCACGGGTATTGATATCATTCTCTAGGGGAATAGGAATGCTAGTAGGGAGTTACTACGCTAAGGTTAAGGTTGAGGAAGATTATTTTTTATCTTTTTATATTTTATGAAAAATGGAAAGGTACGAATCTCGGGTATTGGATTTGGGGGGGGGGGTTGGTATTTCTACCGATTACTCTACTATTATCTAATTATCTAAACTAAGGTTGTGGGAGTCTATGTCTAATTAATGTGTGCTCGTATGATAGTTTAAAGATGTGTTTACTTAGTTTGTATTACTCCTTAATTATCTCCTATTGATGGTTGAGTGTCACATCTTATTCCTAGTTGCGTTGTGTTTCTAAAGTTGTAGGGTATGCGTTTCTCCCTAACTCTTTGAACTTACCAAAGGGTCTTGTCTACAAATCCACTTAGAGATTATAGACTCCTACTCTAAGGCACTCTTCGGATGTTTTAGCCTACAATCACTCAGGTAATCATACTCTAAGGTTCACAAAGATGAATCAAGCATTAAGTACACAACGAATGACCTATCGCATTACTAGATCATTAATCAACTAAGATAAGAAACAACCAATCAATATTTAATAATTAAGTTTCATACTTCCTAAGCAAACACACAAATAAATTAGCCGGACATGGAGAACATGCAAGCATACACACAAATAATCAAAGACATAATTGAATTAATGAAGCAAAGACTTATCTTGGTGTAAGATAGGGTTAAAAACCCTAAAATACTGTACAAGACACCTTAGGTTCGGTTTTAGGTTTTTACTCCAAAGACTCTCCACACAAAGACTGAAAAATTCGGATTCTATATATAAGATTACAATTGCGACGGCGTCACCTTATGTTTAGTGACGCCGTCGTGTCGCCGCCATTAGGGTTTCGTCTTGGCCACGTTAACCTTGCGACGGCGTCACCTTATGTCCGTGACGCCGTCCTCTTCAGCTTCTGACGTCGTCTGGATCGCATCTAGGCCGTCTGAGTAGCGACGGCCTACTCTTTCGCAACTAGACGCCGTCTCTTGAAAACACGAGTTTTGAGTTCTGACCCGTCACAATAATTCTCCGACGGCGTCGCACATAGCACCTGACGCCGTCGCCTTATACTTTCAGCAACTGTTAGTGTCTGATTTCGACTTTGGCCATTTTCTTCATATATTCGCGCCTTTCTGTCCAAATAAGTGCCATTCCAGCATTTTGCCTTCACGAGACCTAAAAAGTGAAAAGGAACGATATTAAGCAATAACGGATACAAAAGTGATCAAATAAGGACTTAAACGACCCCTCAAAATGGTACCTTTTAAAACCTTATCAAATATCCCTACACTTGTTATTTGCTTGTCCTCAAGCAAATGTGCTTTTAGCCAATTAATTTATAAGTTAGGGGTCATTCAGCATTAATTCAAAACGGTCCACAACACATATAAGCCCCGCAAAAGTCATAACAAGCACGGAAATTACATACTAGCACCTCACATGGGGTGTTTGGATACTCACATCTCTCTCAGGTGTATAAATGAAATATAACAATATAGGAAATGGAAGATAAACACTCATTAACCGGTCCTAGTACATAGATTACCATAGGCTTGAGAATAGATCGAACCTCCATCGCTTTGGCGTAAGCACCTAGGAAAGACTATCAAAGAGGTCTTTAAAGGGTTGTAACGTTAGGCTTACGGTAGGGAAATAAGGGTTTGGTGGGATAGGCTATATAGTGGTGGTAAGTCAAAAATCTTTATGTTAACTGCATATGAAGAATGGCGTTGCTAAGCCAAGACTCGACACTCTAAACTCTAGATAACTGAAATAAACAAACATAAATTTAAAAGATAGATGTAGGATGGTAGCCCGTATTTTTTTTATTATTATTTTTTTTTTATCACTCTATTTTTTTTTCTTTTCTCTTTTTCTATTTTTTTCGATTTTTTTTTTTTTTTTTTTTTTTTTCATACACTTTTACTCTACCATCCTCTACGATAACATCAAAATACTAGGGATTTACAGGCACATCCCTACACTTGAGTTTTTATTATTCTAACACTAATTTGACCCGATTTGACAAGTTCAAAACACTTGGGGTACATTATTACGTAAACAAAGGGAATTTGAATTTAACGTTCCCTTCCCGTCATTTCATAAACTTTAACTTTTCCCATGAATCCCAATCATCCCAAAACTGTATACAAAGGATATGACTCGACTTAGCAACTTATGCAAGTAACCAGATAATTGAACTAAGGGTTTAGGGTGATAGCAAATATTTGCACTAAAAGTGAGTGCATAAGGGGTAGGCTAAGGCGATTTGGGTGTATATTTGGGGGTGGGGCGTAAACAATGCTCTTCATTGATATTCCGGAAAAACCGAAATATCACGAGAACCGCGAAAAGGATAGGCTCTGAGGGGTTAACTAGGGGTATCGTGTACTAAAAATGAGTACAACGCAAAGGGTGTGGGGGAATTACTCAACCGATGTGGAAGAAGTAATTATATTACGGGTATCAAACAAGGGTTTATCCTAATGCCTCTTATCATTTAGTTATTCCTAACTACACAAGTGTAGCCTCACTTGCGATCTCGGAATGCATCACAAAACAAGTTCTAGAATCTAATATACTACCGGTTCACACTCTAAGCATTAAAGATGAATGCTTTAATTCCTACTAATCTAAGGGCGATCCTCACATTTTGGGTGGAATTTGGGTGGTAAAGGGTTTTTGTGCTAGTCATGCAACTTCCTATCCATGAGACGCTTTTGTTAAGACTAATGGCCCACTCCTATATGTCATGGAAAATTTTAAATTTGGTGCCAAAATTACCCTAACCGACATTTCTCATGGTTTATTACACAAATACAATTAGACAAAGCAAATAGTCAAGGATAAGCATAGTTTCAAAGTTCCCGTTTTATTTTCCCTCCCTACACTTAAACTGAACATTGTCCCCAATGTTCCCCGAAAGTATCAAAGTTATGATAATGGAAGGTAATTAAAAACGAAAGAAACTAATACTCCCCTGATTAGCTCGGTAGGATCCGTGTAAAGTGGTGGTTAAATTCTTTTCAAGAAGAATTTATGCGTGAAAAGCTCCTTCCAATCTTATGTAACTTCTTCTTGACAAACTAAACCTGCACACTTGAAGAAAACAAACGAAACCTTCGCGTAAAATCGGCGGTAATAATATATATAAGACTCAATTTAAACTAGGATATAATGCTTGTGGAATGGATGTTTACAGAATTTCTAAGAAAATTAAGACCTGGAAAATTCCAAAAATTTATAAGTAGCTCAGAAAACGAGAAAAAGTAATCTGATGTTTTTACTCCTTCCTGACGCCGTCAGGTTGCAATCCTGACGCCGTCAGGTTATCTTGACAAAAACTGGTCTGCGATTTTCTGGAAAAAATTTCTGGAAAATTTACATCTTTAGAATCTGGAAAAATTTCTGCAAAACATCCATTATGACTCGATACAAGCATTTGACTCAAACAAACAAACATATATATCTTTTAATTAATTGTTATTCTCATGTTTACGTTTCTTTTGAAAACGTGTGTAATCCTCCCTACACTTATCCCTTATGTAAAATACATTTATATGTAATTAAGACGAAGTTAAAAACAAAATAAAGCATTTTTACAAATTTAAACATGAGGATAAACAATTAATAAAAGATATATGACACTAACAAGCAAACAATTAAGCATGGGTTGCCTCCCACGAAGCACTTTTCTTTATTAAAGAGTCTTGTAGCTAGACTCGTAGTCGTGCTCCTACGTACCGATATACGTAAGTCTATCCTCAACAATGTCGTAAGGATCAAACTTATCATTCAAGTTCCTAGTAGTACGTTCGGTTAAATATGCCTTTTCAAACATCTCACCATCGGGATCATAGATTTGTATCCTAATGTGCCACCTTCCATTACCATCACTAGGCGGTCTATTCCAATTCCACATGTGTTCGGATTTCTCAACTATCCACTTATTCATGACAAGGTTAACGGGCAAGCTTCCTAGGAACTCGGTCATCTTCCTAAATACTAAGGCGTCCTCGAACGGGTTCACTTCTATATCCCTAGCCAATTCTTGTTCTTGGAAAGTTGCTGCACTAGCAAAGGCCTTATCTAGGTAAAAAGGTCTTTGGGGGCCTATGATGTTCTTCTTAATCCAAGGTCCATATCGAGAAGGCTCTCTATCCAACCCTATCTCTTGTGGGATTTCCTCATCCTTATAGTATGTATGTTTTTTAACATCGTAAACGGATCTAGCACTCCCCTCTCCTACCACTATTTTGGACATCTTACAATCGATGATGGCACTAGCGGTAGCTAAAAATCCTCTTCCAACTAGTAATGGGCATGTCGGGTCCTTATTCATGTCGAGTACATGAAAGTCGGCCAAAAGAGTCAACTCTCCTACATGTACTACCATGTCCTTTATTATTCCAACCGGACGTGCTATACTACCGTCCGCTAATCCTAAGATAGTTTCCGTTGGTTCAATTTTACCTAGGTTGAGGCTTCTATGAAGGGACAACGGAACGAGATTGATGCATGATCCTAAATCGGCTAAAGCATCGAGTGGCTTGGAAGTTCCAAGTCTACACGGAAGAGTGAATAGCCCGGGATCATCTAACTTCTTAGGTAAGTTGTTTCGCACAAAGGCGGACCCATGTTTCCCAAGCCTAAGTTCTAACTCATATTTTTCTTTTAAAGCATTATAATAAGGTGCATGAGCTAAGACTTCAAGGATTGGTTTCTCTTGATATAGTTCCTTGTACTCCTCCTCTAAACTAGGTTTGGATTCTTGGCTGACGGGTTTCTCAGGAGTAGGCTTTACCAAAGGTGCCGGGCCTTGGTATCTCTTGGATGACTTGGAACCCTTTTTTATAGCATTTACCGAGTGAACCGTTGGGTGAGAGGGACATGGATGTGCACTTTCCCATGGTGAACTGGAATGTGAATTCGATGCAATCGAATTCACTTTTGGGTTCTTAATGGTATCACTTGGGAGTGCTCCAACTTCCCGCTCATTGAAGGCTTTTAAGAGGGCATCAAGCTTGGTTGTCATCTCGCTCTGTTTTTGCTTAAAATCGGCTTCAAGCTTATTCAATCGAGTTTCTTGAGATGACAAAAATCTAGATGCAATTGCCTCGAGATCAGTGGGGTTCCCAGTATTAGAAGAATTGAACCTATTAGGCGAACTAGATGAGTTTTGGGTTGTGCTTGAGTTTTGGTTCCACTTAAGATTAGGGTGATTTCTCCATGAGGGGTTGTATGAGTTTCCTAAGTTGTTTTGTTCGGGTTTGAAAGTGTACCACTTCTCTCCCGCTCCGTCGGTATGTATGGAGGCGTAGTCCGCAAAAGCTTGTTCGGAGAGCCTTGAGCAGTCACGAGTGTCATGGGGACCACTGCATAACTCACAAGGTAGAGTGATTTGATTCACTTGTCGTGAGGACTTAGGATTTTTGTAGGAACTCATGAGGAATTTAACTTGATCTTCAAGTTCGATCATCCTACGGTCGGGAGGAGGCAAGGAGATTGCCTTGACGGTTTTGGGCAGCTCACGGGGGTCATCCCAACTTTCGTTGTCATAGAGGGCGAGGTCCTCTATTATTTCCCATGATTCTTCTGCGGTGAGATCACTGAGTTTTCCACCGGCCGCTTGGTCAATGGATCGCTTAGTGGGAAAGTTGACATGATCATAAAAGATTTGGACTTGGAGCCAAAGATCAATGCCGTGATGAGGTACTTTATGAAGTAAGTCCTTGAATCGGGTCCATGCTTCGTAGAGAGATTCACCTTGACGTTGTTGAAACATCAAGATGTCGTTCCTAAGCTTAGTGGTTCTCCCCGGTGGGAAAAATTGAGCAAGGAAGCGACAAGTAAGATCATCCCAACTTGAGATGGAGCCAGCGGGAAGTCGCTCAAGCCAATTACTAGCTTGGTCCTGTAGAGAGAATTGGAAGAGACGCAGGCGCGTGGTCTCCCGAGTAGTAGCATCAAGATCGATGGAATCGACGATTTTGAGGAAATCCCTCAGATGCTGATTTGGATCTTCGGAACGAAGTCCATGGAATGCACATCCGTTTTGCACCAACCGGATGGTGTCAGATCGCAGGGCCGTAGTTTGGGCTTGGTCGGGAAGCTCAATGGTGTTCCTATAGCCTAGGTGGCTTGGTCTCGAGTATTCACCAAGAGTACGGGCTCTTGGCGGGTCATTTGGTGGTGGGTTGATGAAGGGTAGTGGGTTATCACCTTCCATGATGAAAAGTGATAGAATTACTAACAAAGGTCACGAAGAAGGGGGATAGACTAAGAGAAATCTAAAAATGAGAAAAAAAAAGTTTACTTGATAGGAATCAAGCAAAGAAATCTAAACGAGGTGGACTACTAACTAGCTATTCTATTCCCTGGCAGCGGCGCCAAAAACTTGATAACGCTACACGCGTCGTTCGGGGTCAAGGAAACTTCCTTTTCTTCGAGCAAGTTTTATAACACCCTAGGCAGTGAACCTAATCGTTGTAGTGTAGTAATTAGGGTAAGCCACGGGTATTGATATCGTTCTCTAGGGGAATAGGAATGCTAGTAGGGAGTTACTACGCTAAGGTTAAGGTTGAGGAAGATTATTTTTTATCTTTTTATATTTTATGAAAAATGGAAAGGTACGAATCTCGGGTATTGGATTTGGGGGGGTTGGTATTTCTACCGATTACTCTACTATTATCTAATTATCTAAACTAAGGTTGTGGGAGTCTATGTCTAATTAATGTGTGCTCGTATGATAGTTTAAAGATGTGTTTACTTAGTTTGTATTACTCCTTAATTATCTCCTATTGATGGTTGAGTGTCACGTCTTATTCCTAGTTGCGTTGTGTTTCTAAAGTTGTAGGGTATGCGTTTCTCCCTAACTCTTTGAACTTACCAAAGGGTCTTGTCTACAAATCCACTTAGAGATTATAGACTCCTACTCTAAGGCACTCTTCGGATGTTTTAGCCTACAATCACTCAGGTAATCATACTCTAAGGTTCACAAAGATGAATCAAGCATTAAGTACACAACGAATGACCTATCGCATTACTAGATCATTAATCAACTAAGATAAGAAACAACCAATCAATATTTAATAATTAAGTTTCATACTTCCTAAGCAAACACACAAATAAATTAGCCGGACATGGAGAACATGCAAGCATACACACAAATAATCAAAGACATAATTGAATTAATGAAGCAAAGACTTATCTTGGTGTAAGATAGGGTTAAAAACCCTAAAATACTGTACAAGACACCTTAGGTTCGGTTTTAGGTTTTTACTCCAAAGACTCTCCACACAAAGACTGAAAAATTCGGATTCTATATATAAGATTACAATTGCGACGGCGTCACCTTATGTTTAGTGACGCCGTCGTGTCGCCGCCATTAGGGTTTCGTCTTGGCCACGTTAACCTTGCGACGGCGTCACCTTATGTCCGTGACGCCGTCCTCTTCAGCTTCTGACGTCGTCTGGATCGCATCTAGGCCGTCTGAGTAGCGACGGCCTACTCTTTCGCAACTAGACGCCGTCTCTTGAAAACACGAGTTTTGAGTTCTGACCCGTCACAATAATTCTCCGACGGCGTCGCACATAGCACCTGACGCCGTCGCCTTATACTTTTAGCAACTGTGAGTGTCTGATTTCGACTTTGGCAATTTTCTTCATATATTCGCGCCTTTCTGTCCAAATAAGTGCCATTCCAGCATTTTGCCTTCACGAGACCTAAAAAGTGAAAAGGAACGATATTAAGCAATAACGGATACAAAAGTGATCAAATAAGGACTTAAACGACCCCTCAAAATGGTACCTTTTAAAACCTTATCAGTGTACCAATCAGGGTTTTAATTTTTGTTGATTATTTCTTCGATTCGTTGGCTAATTCTTTTATTTCTTGTTATTTAATTGTTACCATGGCAAATACATGCATATTTGCACATGGTGTAACACCCCCAATTTTGTGATACGCAGCGGAATTCAAACTGGGTGTTACTTCATGGCACAACAGTCATAACAATAGAAAACGAACTCTAATGGAGTTGTTTTAAAAGATTTATCATTCGATTTATATAAATATCAGAGTTTACAAAAATGAGGTCCCAGTAGTTTCACGGTTTACAAAATACATTAAATTGGTTTTCGAATGATAATAAAATTTTCTTGATCTAGTCCTCGCTCTTCCGTGCCAGTTTCTGACATTATGGACCTGAAATACATGCTTAAAACTGTCAACACAAAGGTTGAGTGAAATTCATAGAGTTTAGGAAATCAATTGAACACATAATGTTTGTAGTGTGAGTTATAAATTAACACCAATGGTTTGAAAACAAAACAGTTATTATTCACTAAGCATCATGCAATCAAGGCGTTAACTTGCTGTCATATAATAGTAACCGATGCCCCAAGTAGGTAAAATTTGCCGTTTTACCTAATGTACTCAAATATAGTGCGTTTGTTTACCGGATCCTAGTCAAACAAACGGGATTCGTCAATCCCGATAGATCTATCCACAATATTCGCGCTCACTTCACTCGTGATTAATGATTCATGATTTAGGGACTTAAGATTGGCAAATACGGTAACTTAGTGCAAGTAAAATAATCAGATAAGTATAGAATTTGAAAGCAATGTGTTCGGTTTAAAATAAAGCATGTATCTCCCCCAAGGGTTTGTAAAACAATTAAGTAATAGAAAGTGGGGCTATGAACTCACCAAGAGTTGATGATGTTAAGTACTAACGGATGCGATGGATAAGTCGGAAGACTTCTACGAGCAGCCTAAAAATGAAATGTTGCGACTTAGGTTTGGAATAATGTTTAAGGAAACATAAACCATCCTATATATATTCCTATGTTGATCATGATGTAGTCAATTATCATTTGATGTTTATAGAAAGATCTTTAATATGTGAAAATGTATTTAGTTTATAGATATCATACTACCGTTCGGGCCATCATAATTCAGAGGTCATGTAGTAAACGTTCGAGGAGCTAGGACACTTTAAATCGTAAATCCAGCAACTCGTCGATACATTTTACTCAAATGAAACCCCTCACATGAAGCTCCCTAGTATTGTAGCACTTTAATAGATAAGACATATGTTTTGTTTATATATCATAAGTGTCAAAAATGTCCATATGGTTTGCAAACATAAGTTACATGTTTGTTTGGTAATGATTAAGAATTCATAATGGTTATCACAAGTATCGTCATAATTTATGTCACAAGTATTTAAAGAAAAGTTTACAAGTTTCTAAATTGTAAAGTTGGTTATTACAAGTATAGTTTCATGGTTCATCGAGGGAGTAGATCCAAATTGTATTGTATACGTTTACGTTTGTCAAGGCTAAGGCCTTTGGTTTACGGTCTCGGCTTAGGAAGCCTTGAGGATTTAGCCATGGCCTTGCCGTGGCTTTGGTCTTGACTATCATGGTCTTGAGACTCATCCTTGACCTTAGCCGTAGCCGTGGTCTTTGCTTATGGCCATTAGGCCTCTTGGTTTGCTTTTAGTTGTGACAAAAGTATAGTTGTAAGACTATATAAAGGGGCAGTTTCTGTTTTTGAAAGATTATGGCCTGTTTATGCGTTTTCAAGGTCCGAGCTTCTTTAATGTTGAAGGAAAACGTCGTTCCGGACAACTTTCATGCTTTAACTTTTTGATGAAACGGACTAGAAGGGCCTCAAAAAAATCCGGAATTTAGGCAGAAAGCTATTTTGGCAGTTTCATATTTTAGTTTCTCTAATTTCTTTTTGTCATAACTTTTGACTCGTGTGTCCGTTTCGGGTGATTCAAATTGCTACATTTTTGTTTTAATATTATCTAAAAGAATATGAAAAGTATCAGATCTATATGTGGTCGATTTTATGGAAACTTTATACAAAAGTTTAGCATTTAAACACTTACTAACCCAAGTTTAACATATAGGTTCTTATAACTTGTTTTAAAGATTTTTGTACATCATGATCCAACATATGAGCATATATAGCATAGATTTAAGAATATGAAACATGTAAATGATGTAGAGCAAGAGTGGTGGTTAGTTATTCTTACAACTTTTGGCTTTCAACTTAAGAAAGGAACATCAAAGATCAAGAGCTAGAACAAGAACTAGTAACCCTAGCTTCCAAATTCTTCAACCTCTTGATACTAAGTTGAGATGACTTGGGAAAGCACTTGAAGTCTTCTACTAGAACACTTCTTATGTGGCTTGGAGATCACCAATGTAAGGAAGGAATTAGGACTTGGATCAATCAAAGCTTAACATGAACTTTGGAATAGATATGGAGCTTATGTTTCTTGTAGGATCGTTATTTTATGTGTTTGATGATTCGGGTGGTCTTGGGAGATCAAAATACATGTTTGCCATTAGAGAGAGAAATTTAGAGAGTTGGGTGGTTTCTTGGTAGAGAGTTGCTTCACAAAATGTAGAATATTAGATTGAAAGCACCACCCCTTCCATGGATGGAAGGGGTATTTATACTTACACAATACACGACCTCCTATCGGCCTGTGGATCAGGGATACAGTGGGTAAAGACCTGTCCTTCCTCCACGGTGTTACACTACGCTAAACTACGCTACTAAATAACTAATAAACTACTAAACAACGAAAATAACGACACGTCTACGAGCTAACTTATGCTAGATCATAATTGGGGTGACCGACACTTTAACATGGAATTTTCTAATTCCTAACAATCTCCCCCTAAGGGAGGTCACCCCATGAAATACATTTTGCTTCCTAGCATTCTATCTTTGACTTCGTTCTTGAGCTCGTAGACTTCAATTCTTCAATTCTGCAATCTTTGTGCTTAAGCAGTGATTCTTCCAAGTCCGCATAGATTAGTACTTTAAGTGGAGGCCTTTGAACTGATCCACATCTTTGATGATCTTCGAGCTTTCTTTGAGATCATCAGCCACAGTAAATCTCTGGATCATCCATAGTTGTGTTGCCTTCATGTGATGTTGTGACTTTTGGACCGACATGCTCACACTTTTGAATCATGACATCTTTCCATCAGAGTAGCGGAAGCCTCACTGGTTCATGATATTTGCAGTAGCGTAGCAGAAGCATAGTATAAAAATATCAGAACCAGGTTATGTAGATATGCACCAGTCATGATTTCTTCAATTAAGTGTGGTTGCTGTGAACATGCGGCTTTGGATTGACTCCTCAATTCTGATCAGCTGCAATCGTCGGGGTGTACCTGCATACGACAGTTAGCAATAAAGCGCATGAAAGTGTCTTTGATCACTTTCGTTGAATTGAGGTACACGGCCCACGGTTCCCCGTTGATCAGTACAAGTACTGCCTGTGATCAGGTAGGATTCCTAAGAATCTCCTTGACAGGGTTTCGCAGCTGCTCTAGCTGTTCTCAAACCGGAACGTCTCAAAGAAGACAACACAGAGTGAGTGAACCAGCGAATTGAGATTCACTGATTGATGAAAAATGATTTGAAAAACAATCGCGTACTGCTTGAAGAAAGAGTTTTGCAATACGACGAAGGTTTTATGAGAAAGATCAATTTTCAATCAAAATACTTTTTGTATTAGAGAATGAGTACACATTCAATGTGCTAGTGAAAAAAAGAGATTTGCACATCGAACGGTTTTTCTAAAAGTATTTTTCAATCAGAGATACTTTTTGTGTTTGAAAACATGAGTACACATTCGACGTGCTAGAGAAAAGAAGGTTTGCACATCGAACGGTTTTTCCAAAAGTATTCGTCAATTCATTTCCTGGACCAAGGTTGATTCAAGATTGAATCTCCCCATCGTTTCTATCCAGTTGTCACAAGTTTGATCTTACGAGAAGATCTCACATGTCACCCACCAAGAGCTTGTTTGATGTAGGCTCTAGAGGGATTTCCATCTTCATTGTGAATGTTTTTACATATCACTCGGATGTTCTGGCAATACCACAAGGATAATGCGTAGGACTCTTAATATATACTTACTTTCCACATTGTGTGAAAAAGCAAGTCTTCAAGAATTTAGTGTCCTAACGAGATATTGTGGATGATCTCTTGGCTCTAGACTCAATAGTGCATATTTGGTTCCTGTGCCGGAGACTAGGGAGAGGGTCTCCTTCTTCAATATCAACAATCTCTAAGAGAAAGTCGATAGATTATGTCGGTTCCCCGTGAGAATGAAACAAGCCCTTTTAAGAGGAACTTGAGTAGTTTGGGAAGTTTAGTGCAGTGCGTCACTGGGTCCATGACGTCTTGTCTTCAATACCGATGTTACCTTAGTAAGCACCAGTAGCATATGTATTGAACCCGGTTACTGCCCTAAGGTTGAATTGATGGAGGGCTATTTCTTTTCACCCCTTTTCACATTCAGTTCTTTTTCATTCTTCAACCCCTTCAGTGCTTACCGAGACTTCATAACTAGAACCTTGCTGGGTTTATTCCAGTACTAGCTCTGTCTCAGTCCGCACTCTTCCCATATTCTCATTTTTCTCCTTTTTTCAATATTCCTAAAGACTTTACACTATCTAGTGGATTATCCCTCGGAAGATCCCTCCGGTTCTGGCGGATCGTGGGAACTAATACCTAACCTCACCATCCTTATAACTCCATGCATAAAGTAAAATGGTCGGTCTTTTGGTACAGTTCAATCTTCTTTGAAACCAATTGAAAAATCATTTGGAAAAACAATCAAGGTACCTGTGATACGAGATCAAAGCATTTTCTACCCTAATAGTTTTGATCATTTAGAAAACCTCCCCCTCAACATGTGCGTATGTAATTTGAAATCATTTTATCACATAGAGGCAAGAGTTCTTTTGAAGCACATTTACGATCACACAAGCCATTAAGAAACCATTTAAAAACTCAATCAAGGTACTTTATAAATCACTTTAAAAAGCTTTCGTACCTCGATAGTTTATTTGCTCCCCCTCAATATGTGCTTCAAGATTCGAAAGCATTTAGCACATATGAGCGAGCAGCGTGCACAATTAAATCAAAACGATCACCTTTTATCAAATTTCATAATTAAATCACAAATTCTCCCCCGATCAAAAATATCAAACCCTTTGAGATTTTGGATCCCAAGTGATTTAATAAGGTTTAGAAGATATGGGAGAATATGTGGCCTGGTTTAAATACTCATCATGTTTTTTGGATAAATCCTCCTCCTCAACATGTGCATTGTGTATGAAATCGTTTGGCACATGGAGGCAGGAGTGCCTTTAAAGGACTAAAACCAATTCCATTTAAAACAGATTTGAGATTTAAATCACGATCTCTACCCCGATCAGAAATATCAAACCATTTGAGATTTGTGATCCCAACTGATTTAAATCATTTAGAAAAATTTGGGGAAAGACGTGGCAGGATTCAATTTTTGAAAAATGACAGATAAGGACCAATTTAAGACATTAAAGATTGTTAGTGTCAGGTATGATAGTTTTTAAGAGATCTTTTAGTAAAATAAAACAATTTCACAATCAAACAAGAACAGAAAAAATTTCATTTTGAAAGACCTTGATTCTAAAGAAAAAATCATACCATGACATAACATTAAATCTTTAGATCACCACTTATATTGTACAAAGCGGAACTTTTGTGAAGAAATATCGTTTGAAAATATTTTATTTTAAATCACTCTCCCCCTCAATCCATGACCGTAGTCGATAATTGAGTGACTCAAGTTTTGATAAAATGAAGTCCGGTGATTTTCAAAATTTAGTCCAATATATTTTCAAAACAACATTTTTCCATTTTCAAAACAATTTAATTCAATTAACTCAAAAATTGTTTAAAAATGGTATCCTGCACAAAGATTCGTTAGGTGGTTGAGAAGCTTCTGTTGTTGCTGTAGGGCTTTGAAGAAAAACCGTCTGCATATGCAGTGAGACTTCTTCTTATGTTGCATTTTGAATGCCAACTGAGGTCCAATTAAGCTCCGTTTCTTCAATCACTTAGAAGAAAACCATCTGCTGATGCAGTGAGACCTCTTACGTTGCATTTATGCCAACTCTCCATAGAAGTCCAATTAAGCTCCGTTTCTTCATTTGTCAACCCAAGATATCGTTACCCTTTCCTTGCGGCATCCAATCATGTTCATTAGTGGGATCCGGATCGGGAACATTCTTATATACCAATATACCTGCATATGTTAGTGAACACACATACAAATATATGGTGGTCGACAACACCCAAACAACAATCGACTAATAAAAGTCAATCCAACATATCAATCAGATCATGTAAGGTATGGGTATAATGTGTTTCTCAAACTCTAATCATCTAAACCTAACAATCATATCCTAGAAACCTAGTCCTTCAACATAGGCAATTATATTTTTTCAGATAAGCACGTAGGATAATTAAGAAAGTCCGTTAGATGATATAAATTTGAAAACATTTTCCCCCTCAATCAATGACTTATTTTCTGAAAAGATTAAAAGCGCTGAAATCATTGATTGAGTTTTCAATTTTCACAAAAACTCTGAATCTGATTGTTTTTAAAGCAACTCATTTACCACCATTTTTGAAACACAACAAATATTTTTCTGAAGAATTTTAGACGGAAAAACATTTGTGTAGGAACAGCAGTCCTTCGACATACTTTCCTCAAATTGTTTTAGGATAAGTGCACGAAATATTTGAAAATTGTTTAGCGTAGCACTTTCCTTTCTTTAAAAGAGCGGGTTGCTATCAGAGATAATAGCAAGCCATAGTTTAAGCACGGGTCACAGTCTGAAGTAACTGCAAGCCATATTTTGAAACGCGGGTTACAGTCTGAAATAACTGTAAGCCATATTTTGAGACATGTTTAGAAAATAATATTTACACCTCCTGCTCGAACTTCATCTATGGTCCCGTGCCATTATTGAATGACATTTCTAAGACCGTAGATGTTATCGATACCAGAAGACATGTCTTGAGAAAAACATTTTTTTTTTTTTTTTTTTTTTTTTTTTTTTGGCATTTTTTTTTGGCATTTTTCAAATTTTCTGATTTTTTATGGGTTTTTGTTGGTTTTATATTTTTCTATTTTCTTTTTCTTGGTTTTATAATTTTGTATTTTGCTTTTCAAAAAAATATATACAAAGATAGAATAGATGATATAGTTAAAGAAGATGATGATACGAGTACCGAGATAAGGATATCGAGCAGCCCCGTTGAAGAAGATAGAAGTCATCATCCCTTAAACATTCACCACCAAAGCTTCCAGGGCTCTTGAATCGAAGAAAGAAATTGAACCAACTGAAAGTGAGACTTTGGCAGCTTCCCCCCAAACCGAAAATCCTTTAGCTGAGCAGATTCGAAGCTTTATTTCAAGCTTGCCTTAGCCAGGTGCACAGAGAAGCACACCATTATCATAAATCCCGCTGCTCCTTTCAAGAATAATCACCGTGATTCTTCGTTCGAGGTTATATCATCAACAAGAACAGCAACGTATCATCCCACGTATAAATAATCTTCTCAGATTCCATATCCACTGAAGTCTAAAGCAATCCATACCACAAGTTGTCAAGAAACCACTTCCCCCAAGTAGACGAATTGATGCAGTCAGTCTCTTTGTATAATGCTCAAGAACTCTCCCGAATACACATCATGAGGGTAATGAAGAACAACTCCCCAATGTTCACATCTTTCGTCCCTGATGAATGTGTATGAAGCTCAAGAACCCAAAGTACACCAATATCCAAGAACTCTCCCGAATACACATCATGCCCGGAAGGAAAACACCTCCCCAATGTTTGTGGTAAACAATGGATTTCTTCCCTGATGATCGTGTATGAAGCTCAAGGACCCGAAGTACACACATTCCCCAAAGAGAGAACAACCGATAACATTGAAGAAGCAGGCTGAATCACTGATTATCTCTGCGGGTGACAATCTCTGCGGATGTCAACTCCGGAATAAGTGATTATATCTCTGAATCACTGATTAAGCCCTCAAGTGAGACAGCTGAGCGCCCCCAATGTACACAATTCTCTCTTCCCTGATGATTGCGATAACATCGAGATCATCACACACCAGTGTACCTCTTTTATCTTCAGAAACTTTCATTTACATCACTTCCCCCACGACGTTGGAATAAGAACACTAAACGCTTTGATAAGTAAAACCTTGAGTTTCTCTGCGGTCATGACATTTGTTTTCCCGGGATAACTTCAATCACTTTGAAGTATTAAGTCCATCAAGTTTACTCGCCATGAGTCAAACCTTGAGTTTCTCTGCGGTAATAACATTTGTCTTCCCGGGATATCTTCAATTGCTTAGAAGTATTAAGTTCATCAAGTTTACTCGCGTTTAGATACGTGTCTCCTTCCCCCTTGCTGGTTTTGACACTTCAGAATCAGCAACATATTATAAGCCCAAATACTTGAAATCTTTATGAGAAGAACACTTGTAATCTTGTAGGAATCAACTTGCTGAAGAATATGAGCAAGTCTAATTGGGGATTAAATTCGACATTTCACTCTCCCCCAATTAGTGCTCTCCCCTAAACCGACAATCTGTTTGATAAATGCTCAGATAAAGAAGAAGTCTTCAGATAATCAAATGCAACACGTCTTTAGTCTTCTAACATGTAGCAGAAAATGTAGAACCGACTGTAGACTCGACCTTCTTCAAGATTGTGCAGTTGGGGAATAGATAGTTAACATCTTCAACTCACACCAAAAAGAATCCCACCAAAAAGCATCCCAATTAACTTACATCTTGCAAATCCCCTTAACTAAAATCCCTCCCAATCAAACAAGAACAGAAATATGTTCATCAAGGAAATCAGCAATCAGGCCGCAACGAACACACAAGATGGTAACACCAAACTACCAATCACATCAAACAAGAACAGAGAGATTGTTCGGAATCATCATGTTGATGTATACGTGAAGCATTAACCGGAAGCACTTTATCGATAAACTCATCAATCCGAGTGAAGATGTCAACCAACGGCTCTTAGAAGAGAAAACTCCATGTGAAGATGATCCGATCAGTAGAAGCTCGGTTCTTACATGAGTTTGGAGCCGTTTGACCATTTATTCTCATATATCAATCAACCATGCAAAATTATCACACTTCTTCTCCCCCTCAAGAATTGCATACGGAGATGCCATTCTTGATTAAACAAGTGAAAATCATCCAAATGTAGTCAATTCACACTTCTCCCCCTCAAAATTAGCACAGGATGTTGCCATCGTCATCATAGTTGAGCAAGTGGAATAAGAAAACAATCATCGGTAGTCCGGTTCACTTGATAAATGAAAGCGCGCGGAAAAAGCATGAAGCATGTTGATGAGAATGGTCATTAATGAGAAGATTTCTCTTCTTTCGAAGATAAAGCGCACTGACACGTACACTTTTCTTTTCTTTGAGGAACGAGGCATGAACTGTTGTGTTCATACGTCATAAGAAGATTTCTCTTCTACGGAAGATAATGCGCACTGAAACGTACACATTTCTTTTCTTTGGAGTACGAGGCCTGAACTGATGTGAACAGACGTCATAATCTCTCTCTTTTCAACATCTCTTTTGGCAAAACAAGTAATCATCACCATTATCATTCAGTAGGCTCTTTGCAGTGACAGCTAATGGAGATAACCCAATATGATGAATTTGACCCTGAAGTAAACTAACCCGAACTCGTGACTTAAACTTGCACATATGTAACAAAGAGCGGTGCCGAGAATTCATGCTCCATTGAATCTCTTAAGTACTCTATACTCTTCAACCAACCAACCATCAAGTAATAGACGTACATTACCTCTTGAAAATCCACAATTGAATGTGACACTAAGCACTACAATGTAACTCCTTAAAGTGATAGTTATTTTTGTAGTGGTATGAGCCCAATTCCCCCAAGTGGTAAAAGAAAAGGTAAAAGACACCCCACAATAACTAGATTTCCAAGTCTTCATTTTTGATAATAAGCTCGAACAAGGATCATGAAGAATCTTCATCCAACCATCCCCGATACCTTCAGATACTAAGTACACTCACCCGTGATATTTCACTTCAACCTCAAATATATAATAGTGAATTAACTCCGTTGTCACATCTTGGTAAAAGCTCAAATCTAGCCTTCTTTGACATTTAAATGAACGCTGATAATGGTT
The DNA here is from genome assembly GCA_019973895.1 of Chrysanthemum seticuspe. NCBI lineage: Eukaryota > Viridiplantae > Streptophyta > Magnoliopsida > Asterales > Asteraceae > Chrysanthemum > Chrysanthemum seticuspe. The sequence continues at coordinate 265,891,545 of BPTQ01000006.1, read as the reverse complement.
TCATCCCGACCATGGTTAAAAGCACATAACCCCGTAAAACCATGTAATAACCAAACTGCCATGACAAATATCCAAACACACATCCAATTCATTAAGTATACCCTTTTATCCCTTCTTCGAAACAGAAAACGTAGCACCAGCATCAAATAAGATCCCGAAATACACTTTCCTTTCTCCAAGATGGTTCCATCAATACGGGATTTTACAATTCTATGGTTTAAACCGAGAAATAGGTTCTTTCGCGGGATTTTACAAAACCAAGAATAAACCGTAAGATATATCCGGAAATGCACTTTACTTTTACCAGGAAGTTTCCATTGTTATGGAATTTTACAATTCTATAATTTAAACCGAGAAATAGGTTCTTTCGCGGGATTTTACAAAATCAAGACAAAACCGTAAACAATGTTAGCTTGAATGTGTTGTGACAGCCTTGGTTTCGGTGAATATCTGTTTTAGGGGAACATGCAGCGGTTCATCAATAGTTCAAACACCAACATCAATAACATCATCAACCATCCAATCAACACTTTGGTAAACACATCATTCACGCATATTGTCGGCTATTGTAGTGACCACATGGAGAAGTAAACCCGATATACCAAACTTGATCATGAAGTAGAATTCCCCAGATTTGTTACTTAACCTTGTACTAATCCTTGTGAAGAAGAAATGGTGTACCCAATGTACAAAACCTCTTGACATATCCTCAACTGCGTGAGACACCGAAGTGATAGCTACGTTGTGGGTTAAGCGAGAAAGAATCACAACCGCAACTAAATAGCCAAGTCTTTATCACCCTCTATAAACGCCCAAACAAGTCATCTTCGCGGAAGGGTAGAAAGAAAGAAGACGAAATAAGTAAACGCGCCCGGAAAACCTCACTTCAAATCCAAATAAGAAATACCATACAAACATCCCCGTAGTCAACTTTGTTCGATAATCAATTCAAGCCGTGACGAAAAATCCTACGTGGAGATGTATAAACCAAAGTAACAAACCCCATAACATGATAAATCTCATTGTCATAGCCAATATCACTAGTCAAATTTGTAGCCCAGTCCATATCTCTCATACAATATCATATACAAGTCCATTCTTGATTCAATCAATGCCCATGAAAGCAAATCACTAAATCTAATTCAACGCTTAATGCATCGTGAGATTAACTTAACCAAATATTAAACTTAACCAAGACTCATCATGAGATTAAGATACATCATGTTTAGATGATTTAATCATCACGTGATTCACAAGGATTTCTCACTAAAATGTGATTTATCATACAAATGTGATGTATCTTAACTAGGCCCATGATTCGTATTATCTGTTCCAATAAACAACCTGGTCCGTTACATGGCCCATTATTCGGCCTAAAGCCCAAACTCCAATTCAGCATATTCGGCCAAGTACCCATGCCCTAATATACCGGGTATAAAGTAGTCACACATAGTCTCACAACCCTAAAAAATCTCATACCAAACCCTAAACTTAATCTCTGTCCGCCCCCACCATCACATTTCAGCATCTCACCAAGTAATACCACTCAACACAAACCCTAAGTCCTTATCAAAAGTCCGCCCCACATAATCTCAGGAACATCACACACCTATTTACTTTCACACAAATGCGCCTCCTATGATGAAGAAACGCATCATCAAATCACTAAGGCCTCGCCACAGGGTTGGCGAGAGGCTCAACATCTTGGCCACAGGGATGGCATAGAAGATGAAACGGCTTCAATGTTTAACAAAACGGACACGGGTAGGTTATACATTATCATCATTTGTAATATCGTTTTGTTAATAATCGAACAAAGAAAAGATTTTTAACTTAATAGTTATAAATCGATTCGTTTTAGTTCGAATAAAACACAAGTTTAGATCCATGATGATGTAGCTTTCGTTTAGATGACCATTCATGGTCTCATATGGCATTGAAAAACAACGAAGGTACACTGAGATCCATTTCTTTTTGAGTCATTGAACGAATTAAGTGTGAAGGGATAGCATGGTTGTTATTGACTTCATATTACACATTCGGATAGTAAACATTGTTGATCAATGATGAGTTTTTCATTTCGTGTATATGGGCTTTTGGATTCGAAAGGAATTGAAGCACACGAAAAAAAAACTGAGATCAATATAGTTTTTATTATTTCAAGAATGATGTTTAACTGAGTGATGGGGAGAGATGGTGAGGGTCCATTGGTGAGTCTAGTTTAGGTAACGTTGATGTTTGATTGAGTCGACACTGTTAGACCTCCTTAATGCTTTTTACTTCGACTGCTTTACATAAAAAATCATGGACTTATGATGGATCTAACAAACTGAGGTTCATGTATCTTGGTATATGGTTGCTTGAGGTCGAGTCTTGTTGATGTATTGTGATATTATGGTTGTGGTCTTGTTGTTTGGTAAATGTAAAATCTTAAGGTCTTTTGTGGTCGAGGTCATGGTATTTTAACAGCATCATCTTATCCATCCTTTCTGTCAAGTTAAGTAGGCAAGTCGCTACAGCATATACCAAGTCGTTAACCCATTTTTCAAAACAAGTCGCTAGCTATAGCATAGCCCAAGTCGCTAGCACTTTTTCCAAACCAAGTTGCTAGCACTTTTTCCAAACCAAGTCGCTAGCACTTTTTCCAAACCAAGTCGCTAGCACTTTTTCCAAACCAAGTCGCTAGCACTTAAAGCACACAAGTCGCTAACTTGTTCAATAACAAGTCGCTAGGTCACCATTACACAACTCGCTACATAAGTCGCTAAAAATGAGGTACAATGAACCTGGACAACATAAACAACCAACTCGCTAACTAGAACTTGTACAAGTCGCTAGTAAGATGTTTTAGTTTTTTCGGCGAGTTTTCCGACAGTATTTCCGACCATCTTCATGATAAACCCAGAAAAACAGTTTTGACCCCTTACTGTTTGGACAATAGCAGATAAATGGACTTTAGACACACAAACAGATGCAATATTTGTAATGACCATTGGACTTTGACACAAAAATGTAACTTTTTGACCAAATCACCACTTCGAAATCATAGTTTGACCACATACAAAAAGAGTTAAGAAACAGTTATACCACATATCAAAAACCAAGGATGAACATCAAATAAAACTGGATTAGACCACGATAAAAATGACCATACCAACAAGCATAAGAACCATATACACGAATTCATAACAAACTGCATAAATATCGTGTGTTAAACCACAAGAATCACCATAAACAACACAACCTTGGCTCTGATACCAATTGTAGGATCGTTATTTTATGTGTTTGATGATTCGGGTGGTCTTGGGAGATCAAAATACATGTTTGCCATTAGAGAGAGAAAGTTAGAGAGTTGGGTGGTTTCTTGGTAGAGAGTTACTTCACAAAATGTAGAATATTAGATTGAAAGCACCACCCCTTCCATGGATGGAAGGGGTATTTATACTTACACAATACACGACCTCCTATCGGCCTGTGGATCAGGGATACAGTGGGTAAAGACCTGTCCTTCCTCCACGGTGTTACACTACGCTAAACTACGCTACTAAATAACTAATAAACTACTAAACAACGAAAATAACGACACGTCTACGAGCTAACTTATGCTAGATCATAATTGGGGTGACCGACACTTTAACATGGAATTTTCTAATTCCTAACATTTCTTGAATAAAACTTGAAGTAAAAAGCAAATGAAGTGTGTTTTGTGTATGTTGATGGTATGAACGACCTAAGGAGAGGGGAGAGGTTTATATAAGGTCTTGAGGAGGTTAGAAAGGTGTTAGGAAGGTGTAAATGAGGAGGTGTAAGTTTAAGATATTTTTGGAAGCTTAGCTTAGAAGTTTACTTACATATGAATGTATCCTAAAGTCCAAGGCTTATCACTTAGGCACATGGCATGGTGAATCACCTATATACACGTTCATATCATAGTTAGGGTGACTAGGTACTTATTTTTGGTATTATCTTGTTTTACGGAGGTCGTTTAGTCCCGATAACCGCTAACAGTAAATCATAAAATCATAAAACTTAAAAACGGGTATCGTAAAAATATGAAACTTGTAGGAATGATGAAACTCATCATTATACTCCATCTAAAAATATAAAATGGGTGATAAGTCTCATTGGGTGCAAAAACGCTGCTTAAAGCTGGAAATACGGGTCAAAAACGCGTAATTCGCAGTTTATCAGAAAAGAACAAAATTTCAGGGAAACGACCGTGAATTTATTTAGAGTAGACTAAAATTAGTCTAAAAGTGATATGAGATGTTAAAATATGGTTTTCGTCATATGCGGGATAACTTTACAGTTATTCGTGAAGTTTAAAAGTTACGCAATTTAAGCAAAAATGTAGAACGTACAAGGTTAATTTCTTTATGGTCAAAGGAGGAGGGAAATATGTTTGACTTTTCCAAAAAATGTAAAAGTGTCAAAAACATATTAGAAACACAGTGCAGGAATCGTTAAGTCTGGATGTAAGTAGAATTGTTTAAAACGTAAGTTTAGTTTTGTCAGCGCAGGGTTTATTTGGTAACATAAAAATAAATCTTAAAAATTCTCAAATTAATTATGAGTGATCTAAAAATTTATCTGATGTGAGAAAAATTGTCAGGGTTGATTTTCGTTAAGTGTGTGATGTTTAAACGGTGGACCGTCCAAAACGAAACTTTAAAACGATGTTTTCTTAATAACTTTTGCGAAAATGATCTAACGATTGTCGAACTCTCAGGTCATTACTAAAATAATTTATCTTACGAGAATGTGAAATAAAATTTTTACGAAATGAATAGTGAAAGTGAATAGTAAATGTGAATAGTAAAAGTGAATAGTAAATTCTCGAAAATGAAAAGTAACCTAAAAATGCGGGTGGTTACACATGGGATTAGCCAACACCTTGTTATGTTCATAATTTTATGGTATTATAATGTTTTATATGCAAAGCCGATGAAAACCTAGACCACTTGTGCAATGAATGGTTGTGATTGTCGTCTATTTCTTGTTAGTCGGGGTTTGCCATTGTTTCGGCCTTTATGTATGTATTTTAATTTGGTTTTTGCCATTGTTTGGGCATTTTACAATAAATAGATAGTAGATTAGTTATATTTTACATTCTATATATTGTAACCGAGGCTTGGAATGGAATGGCGAAGACTTATAGACATAAAGACGCAAAATGGTTAAATGGCTGCTCGAACAAGCTGCAGTAAAACGGAATTTCCCGGTGATTGGTAGGGTATTTTTTAACTAACTTTTTTCTGCAGGTAGACAACTCATGGGCCCACAACGTTTTAGTTTAGTGCTAAGCTCGGGGAGGACTCATTCTTGGCCTCCGAATGCAGAAATTCTAGGCTGGTAGATTCACTTTTCATGTGCATAATGGGCTTCTACTTGTCCAAGCTTGGTCTTGGAGCAAGTGGGAGTCCTCCGTGTGGTTGTGGTTTATGTCCCTAGTTGACTCTTGGTTCTCGTGATGGCTCACGAGACCAAGCGTAGGTTTTTTCATCGGTTGAGGCTTTGCATATTGTGGTTGTGTGTTGGTTGTTTGCTTATTATGTATGTTGTGAATGTATATAACTTGCAAATTGTTTTCTTAAAACTAAAATGCCACACAAACCATTTTCAAACTAAGTCTTATGATTTAGTTTAACTAAGTTTAAATATGGATTTAACTTAAAATCATTGTTTTCAAAATAACACTTAAATTGTTATGTATGTTATTCGATTTATGTATTGTCCAATCTGAATTATAATCCACGTAGGTTATATATTAGACTTGAAAATGGACAACTTGACACACATAATATAAAACAATGATTAGACTTAAGTTAAGAAGTGTTTTTAACTTGTGCTACGAAGAATGAATGCATGCTTCTTTCGTACACCTTTTTTATTTACATCAAAATGTTTTACCCAACACAAATTTAAGTCATGCCGTCCAATAGCTTGAGAACACTTGCAATTACTTTTTCCCTATGCGTGGGACCTAGGTTGAATTGTAACCCAAGGTGATTATTGTCTATGCGTGGGACCTAGATATATTCTCGCATGTTCTCAAATTGGATGACTTAATCGAGTTAAGCGGTGAGACCTTGACCCGAGGCAAGGATGGGACTAAATATGCCTACTTGACACTAGATGCTTGTTCACTAGTGCCATGAGTCCCATAAGGACCTAAGAGTTGCACATGTAATGCAATTGGTGATCGTCGCCTACCAATTGAATCTACTATTGCTAGCAGATCAACTGATGTGATAATAGAAGCACAATGTGGATCTTAGCCTTTTTTCGTAAATTAATTGTTTTAAATTGTAAACATGGGGTAATTAATTTATAAAAGGATAATTATCGAAAATACTAAAATTGAACTTTGTGAATTCAAATTAATGATATAATGCAACACAACTGTAAACAAAAGTTTGTTCTTTTCTTGTTAAAAAGACAAACTAAGTACTTCTTTCTTGTAAGAAAGAGACGTGTTCCTATCTGTTTTCTTTATGAGGAAATACCATAATAGGAATATGTGAATTGTCTTAATTTCTAATCAAAATCAAAGCACACCTACTCTAGAAATTGTGATGTCTTGCAAAAGTCAAAACGGTTAAGTATGGTTGTACATCTTATTCTTTCAAGTTTGTTTTATAACCCTAGTTCCGGTTTTGAAACCTTGAAGTAGGATAAGATATTTGGATAACTAGAGAACACGTTTTCTATAGCTACCAAAATAATATGAGTTTTAATTAGAAGACGGAAATCTCAATAAACCACAAAGTGGTAAAGAGAATTACTAGCATGATTACCTAGCAATTATCTTAACCCAATAAACCTACTAAGGTCCTACACACCCATGTGGTAAAGTAGACCTTATGGAGGAAATGCATGCCCATTTTCAAGTTAAAATATCAATGATGGCTAGCCCGTCATCTATATGTTAGAACTTGATGCACTTCATTGAATATCTAAGTACATGTTTACTAGTCAAAGTGACTCACATTAGCAATGATGTGTAGATATTCAAAGCAAGAAGGAAAGTATCCAATCGACACTCACTCTCCACTGGTGACATAACACTTATAATGTTGTCTAATCCAATGGGAGCTATGTGACTTTAATACTGGTGACGAAACACATGTAATGTTGTCTAATCCAGTGGGAGCCGTAAGCTTTATTACCTTGCAGGATGCCCATCTTATTTCTTGATTGTCTTGAAATAATACATTACTTTCCACACGTGAAGCATCATAGTTTATATAAGAACCACTGCATGAATTTTATTAGATAACTTGTCGCGTTCCTGATGTTGCTTCCTGAAAAGTTATCAATAAATTGTTATTCATGATTCATTATTAAAACAATAAAGTTCTACATATCTATATTTTGATTTTGTCTAAAATCATATCTGTGACACTGTCATATTACGCATGATGTTGTGCCGTGCACAAGTGGGAGAAATCTTCATTGTGTGCAAGATACAACATATAACAATATGACTAATAGTTTTTCTTGACTGCAAGGTAAGAAAACTAATATTCTACTAGGACTTCTACACATAAAATGTATGTTGCCCTAATTAGAACAAATGTCAAGATAATATGAAAAGCTACTTCACAATATTCAATGAATTGTTCATTAAATATGATTAGGCATTCTTGTAAAGTCATAATATTGAAGTATGAAATTAACTTGAAATTACTATTGAGGCCAAGAGTCGGCACTCTAAATTGCTTTACTTGAATATGTTTAGGTCTCTTGTAAAGACTTAAACATCAAGTCTGTTAATTGTTGAAAGACTTATAACATAAAGTAAGACCTTAACTTGTTATGTATTCTTTTTAAATACATGTACATGAAGTCATTAAATTGTAAATGACGTATGACGTATAGTAAAATATTAAATTTTTATGTTTTCTAGTCAAAACATGCACATGAAGTCATTGACTTAGTCAACAACTTATAAATTAAGTATGTAATAGGCTGAAAACACTATTGATGCCATCTGATTTGACTTGGTTGGCTGATACGTAAGCCAAAGAGTATAAGTTCATCTAATGAGTTATGGGATAGTCTCACAACATCAATCCTCATGGAATACCACTACATTATGGTATGTGCATCATGGAAAATCAAACTCTATTGATATTGTTTGATCTTTGATGACTTAAACTCTCTTACCTCCAAAGCTATCAAGGTTTAAAAGTTGGATGTGCCATGGGTACACTCAATATGGTTCCAATCTAGAAGGTATTTAAGACGCCATTGTGTTATGGAATGGGATGAATCCCATTATGTCTTGATTGAAGTTCTTAATTTGTTAAATATCTTAGAGTAAGTAATTAACAAACTGGAGTCAAGAACTACTAATGTATTTTGGATGTCCCAATTGAAAACGATTTATTGTTTCTCAAGATGCTGTGTATCTAAAGATTAGTCTTTATGTACAAAGCTAGTGGGAGCACCTTTAGATCTTGAATTTATTCAAGAACTAATATACACAACCTTCTAGGAACACTTGCTGATGTCATACTAAGGTTGAACATGCATATGTTAAACCATAGTATGATATCTCTCATTCATAGATCCGCAAGGATACTTCTTGCACCTGAATGATATAGTTTTATATCAATGCTAAAGGATATAAGTTAGAGGGTCATTGTGAACCTGCTAACTACAGAGCTGCATTATCAGATTTTGAATCTGATGAATGACTCAAAACTATGAATGTTAAGATGCAGTCCTTGGAAGACAATCACTCATGAAGCTTGATTGATCTCTTACCAATCAGTTAGACTGTGAGGTTAAAAATGAGTTTCTCAATGAGAAGACTCAAAAGGACAAGCTTGTACAGACATTTAATTCACGCGTAGTTAAAGGAGTTACTCATACTCAAGAAATTGACTATGATTAAATCTTCCTACCTGCAAATATTAAATTTATAAAGATGATGAATTGTCATACTTGTCTTCATGTAAATGAAATATGACAATAGGATTTCAAAACTCTTTTCTTATTGAATACATTTGCGAGGACGATGTGTATTCAAAAGGGTTTATGAATCCATATAATCTTTATTATGTCTACAAGATACAAGAATCCAAGTGTGGATTAGATCATGCATCTAGGAGCAGAGATCTTAAGTTAACTAAACTCATTAATTTGATTTTGATTAAAATAAGATCACTCCTAAGTACACTAAGAGCAAGTTGGAGCACTGTATTTATTTTTTGAAATCTCATATGTCGTTAACATATTAGAAACATTATTCCATCTAAGCTAGACTTTATTCCTTAGCTTGGAATGAAGTTTCTCTTGAGGGTTTTAGAAAATAAAACATACAACCTTGCTACATATGTTTATTATAATAAACATAATCGGTTATTGAATATGACACAACATGACACATTATTGAGGGGAGCCTCAATAATCAATCTCACCTGATGAGATTGAAAGCATGAATAGAAACCTTAAGTTTAACTAAAGGATTCATTATGTATATCATATTGTGCATTGGACTAATTATATCATTTGCATGAATGCAAGATGAGTTGAAACAACAAATATCTAAGTGAAAGTCATTAGATAATTGTTAAACAAACATTCTAATGGACCTACAAAGGACCAAATATATGTTCAACATTTACGGATATTTGAGGATCTCTATTTTGTTTGCATACATTGATGCTTATTTAACTGAAGTGATGCTCAACCCTAGTCATGGTAGGATATCATCATGAATGATGACATTGTTGACTAGATGTGCTCGACTGAGAGCATTAATGCATTATACATTAAAAGAATAAGAATACTTTACAGTATGAGAAACTGTTTAGATGAATGTCTAAAGTAGGTGTTTTGCTAGCTTCAAACACCCTATAGAATGCATTGCTGCAATACTCGTATTGTACTTGAATGCACACATAAAAAAAGCACAATCATCATACCTTTCATGGATATTGAAACAAGTATTCTCTAGGTTTACTCAAATGACTACTTGTTGTCTTGTACAACATAATTTGATCATGGTGGGAACATCAGTTTCCGACCTATAAGTAGTCTTATGCATATCTGTTTTTAGTATTTGGATAATGGAACATTAAGCAGTCGTATTATATAATGAATTGAAATACCTGGAATGATCGTCTTCATTCATACTACTGTGTTCTATATTTGCATGTTTAATCCATGAATAATTTATTTATTCTAAAATTGTCCATTGCCGGTTGACGATACGGGAGTATCATCAAATTAAGGCAATTGTGAGCGTGTTGGTGACTATTTGCCAAACTCACATGTTGTTCATTGTGATGAGCATTGGGCTGACCCAACCTACGAGAATTCACTACATGGATCAGCGTCAACAATGAATCTCGAAAATGGTTAAGTCTATTATCCTTAGACTTGAGATGCAAGCAGGTCTTGCATGTGTGGAGTTTTATTCCTTGATATGGTTAAACGCTGTCCTAAACAAGGTAGTTATAAAGGTCATTTTTCAGGAATGCTTTGAAGCACATAAATGACACGTGCAGTCGAAATAGGATTTGTTCTTCCACATGATTTGGAGTTAGATACTACTGGGCCCCTCGATGAATTGAACATATGTTTGTATGGCCGTACCCAAATGAGATTAAGATGATGCTTAATTCACTTGGTAATCTTGTTCAATATCAAGATCGAGAACATAATAGTTGAACCATTAGAATGACTTTTGATCCATGTCTAATGTTCAACATGGTATCTGCAACAAAGGGATATATGACATATAAACCATTTAATGAAACGTTTGAGAAACTGACCTCACATATCTCTAGGGGCATTGGCGTATTGCTAGACGCTAACCATTGCTTGTATAATTACTGGACTATTATGACGTCGCAAGTGGGAGCTGTTGGAGTATGCTCATTTCATAAAAATAATTATATGGATAGACGTATGTGAGCCTATGGGGTCACACACATATACACTTAGACACCATTTAATATAATGTATTTATCGTATTTATGTTATAAACGACCTTCGGAACTCGGGTTCAATAACGGGCCACTAAACATCAAGTTAGACTTTGTGTTTCTGGACTTGGGCCAACAATGGGCAAGCCCATTGAAGGCCTTAGTATGGTCGGCCACATAAGGGGTACTAGGGGAGGATTTGGACTTTCAAGGAGCTAATGTGTAACTTGTATATTTGATATCAATTATCATTAATAGTGATTAATATAATTGATTCTAATTAGGAGGTTACAATTGACTTCTCCTAATCCCTTTCCCATGAAAAGGGATGCCTCCTTTTCTTTCCCTTAAAAGGTTTTTGGTTTTTGATCTCATTCCTTGCTCATTCTATTGTAGTCTCTTGCAAGGTGATGGTTACAAGGTTAGACTAGCATCAAAGTGGTGATTGCTTGAAGTGTAGTGTGTTTCACTCAAGGAAAGGATCAACCCTATTGGTCCTTTTAGTTCCTCATACAATTCGTGTGGTACTTGGTGTGTTACAACCGGATTCATGCTTCAAAGGTATACTAATTGTTGTGTTTATTTATCGATTGATCATATGGCTATATGGATCCGTTGTTGGTGATGTTTTCCGCTGCGTTTATTTGTATTAATATGTTTTGTTAGCCTTAATAGTTTTTATTAGAAGTGATGGTCATTCACGTTTAGGAACTTTGTAACGCGTGTTAGATATCGTGCTAGAATAGTCAACGGGCTCGTGGATTGTACTAAGCTAAATGGGTACTAGTTATGATAAGCTTGCCATATATCCAATCCAACCCAAGTCCATATCCACGAAGCCCAAAGAAAGCCCATTAGGGTGTATGATACTTGTACTATATAAACCCCTCAAAGTCTCATTTGAGGGGTGTGCTTGAAAGTGTGTGTGTGTGTTTTCTTCCTTTGCAATATACATCTTATTGTTTATCTTTATCTCTTCACATACATACGCATAACTTATATCATCATCAAGTCACCAATCTTTCTCATCTTTATTTCTACGCTTTGTTTGTGTTTGGGTTTCACGAGTTCAACGCATAACTGTGGTTAACGTGGGTATTTCGTGATAAGGTTGATATTTATAAGGTCCTACAATTGGTATCAATCGCCTAACAATGGTTTAGGAGTGTTTTGGTTGAAGTTTTTTTGTAGTGTTACGCGTAGTTTTCATTCTCAAAGATTCACGCATAAAACTTTTATTTTTGCACTTAAATCTTCAAGATTCTTATGGTCTAAGGTTTATATAGTGTTAAAGATTCTAGTTTTGGCAAAAAGTTCGAAGCTTTACGTGTTTTAAATCGTTTTTAAACTCGTTTTGATTTCGTTGTTCATTTCTACGCGTAAGCATAAAAAGCATTTTGGGTGTTTAAGGTCAATACTTTCCTGCTATTTGAGTGTTTTGGAAGCTTTCTGTGCAAAAGAAATCGGTTGAATCATTGGAAATTATTTACGCTTAAGTCAAAACCCTAATCTTACGCGTAAGAAAGTCAAAACCCTAGTTTTCTACGCATAACTTTTTGGTAACGAATCTTCGTGCAACAAAGGTGACTCAGTGCTTCCCTCACTTGGATAAGTGTGTGGAACACTTCGACTTTCGGATATCTTTTACGCTGTGACAGTGTAAAGGATTTTTGGTTTTAAACCAACTCTTACGCATAAGCAGAAAGCTTATGAGTAAGCACTCTACGCATAAGTTAACTCTTACGCGTAAGGTACTATACTTCTACGCTTAACGTTTACGCATAAGACTTACGTTTAACCTTAAGTTTACGCGTAACTTGGATTTCTACGCATAAAGATTTCTACGCCTAAGCTCTTTACGCATAAGATCCTACGCATAAGCACTCATCTCTACGCATAAGAACAGTTTTACGAGTAAGATTGTGATCAAAACTTCAAACGGCTATAACTTTTGAACAGTAACTCCGTTTTCAGCGATCTACCCATCAAAACGACTGTGAGAACGAGGAGAATAGACCGCCGTTCGGGTCAACCTTCATCAATGGCAAAGTTCATTCGGGTCAACCTTCAAGTCCTAAAAACGCTCCTAAAAGAAGTTATTGAGGTTTTTAAGTTTTTAGAGCCAATTTTCACTACAACAACCGAGCTTAATCTTCATCAACCACAACTCCTTTATCGTTGAATCGATCCTACATCAACTTTATCATATCATACCTTCATCAATGGCAACTCAACAAGACATTCATGCAGCCGGTGCTGAAAACCGTCCTCCTATGTTGGAAAAGGTGGTTATCTTCAATGGACAAGTCGAATGCTTCGTTACATCAAGACAAAACCTAATGGAAAATTGATGATCAAATCCATTCAGGATGGACCCTTCATACCTCGACAAGTCCAAGACCCTGGAAATGCTGATGCAACACCTCCCGTCCCACCATTTTTTCGTCCTAAAAAAGAATCGGAATACTCTGAAGAGGATCAGAAGAAGGTCGAAGCAGATGACATGGCAATTCATATTGTCCAACTGGGTTTACCAAGAGACATCTTTGCTGCTGTAGACAGTTGTGAAACTCCTTTCGATATGTGGGAACGAGTTAGACGACTTTGTCATGGAACAGAAATTGGTCAACAAGACACAGAGAACAAGTTGCTAACTGCTTGGGAGAAGTTTACATCTACTCAAGGAGAATCCATTGAATCCTACTATGGAAGGTTTTGCACTTTAATGAATGAGCTGATCAGAAACAAGTTGACACCCAGAACTATCGTGAGCAACATCAAGTTCTTGAACAATCTACCAGAAGAATGGGGACGATATGTCACTATTGTCAACCAAACAAAAGACTTACATCAAGTAAACTTTGATCAACTCAACAATTTCCTGAAACAAAACCAAAATGAAGTGAATGAAGTCAGGCAAGAAAGATTAGCAAAGAATCATGATCCATTAGCACTCATTGCAAAGACTCAAACTCCAGTGAATACACAACAACAACCTTCATCATCTTCCACTAACAACAACTTGCAGCAATACATCCCTCAACAACAAAACTATCCACCTGAACAACAACATTACCAGGAACAAGGAATCACTGATCTTGAAATGGAACCAGAAGAAGCTTTGTCTCAAGTATTCTCTTTATTGGGTAAAGCATTCAGAGGTCGCTATTCCACACCAACTAACAACAACCAAAGGATTTCATCAAACACTCGCAATAGGCAAATTGCACAGCCGGGTGTGAACATGGGTAATCAAAGACAAATGGTTGGAGTTAATGCGAACCCACAGGGATATGCTACTGGATTTCGCATGGGTAATCAAGCGGTTCCGAATCAGGGTAATCAGATGGGTCAGAATGTTGGGAATAGAGCAGTGGGTAATCAGAATAGGAATGTTGCAGCTCCAGTCGTTGGGAATTATGGAAATGTGAATCAGGGTAATCAAGTTACGTGTTATAACTGTCAAGGATTGGGTCACATGGCAAGGAATTGTCCAACTAAGCCGAAAAAGAAGGATCTTGCGTATCTTCAGAAAGCTATTATGTTGGTACAAAAGGAACAATCTGGACTTCAATTGAGTGCTGAGGAACATGACTTTATGGCTATTATGGATGATTTGGAAGACCTCGAGGAACTCAATGCAAACTACATCTTCATGGCAAATCTTCAGGAGACTAAGTACGACACTGATTCTGACGCACCTCCTGTCTATGACGCCAATGCAGTATCTGAGGTACCAATCATTGATCCATGCTATAACAATGTCATATTTGATGTGTTTACTCATGACGAACAGCATTCTGTGACATCAGCACCTACTTATGATACATACCTGGACAATCCGAGTTGTAGCAATACTAACTCTAAGACTCCAGATGTGGATCCTAGTGGAGACTGTGTGGCACAAAATACTGAGACTGATGAGGAAACACGTGCTTATTTTGAATCATTAATCAATAAATGTGGCATTGAAATTGAGAAAGTTAAAATGGTCAATCGCGAAGTTAAGGCCGCAAATGGTAAATTGACCGCTGAGCTTGAGAGTTACAAGGAGAACGCAAAAGCCTTTGAATTTAAGAAAAACAAAGAATCAGAATTAGAAATTGGTTATCGAAATTTGGTTTCTAAAGAACAACTTTTGCAAATCAAGTATAACACACTTGATGTGAATTTGAACTTAAAAATTAAATCTTTAAACAAGGAAATTTCTGATTTAAATAACCAACTTTCTAAACAAAAAGAAATGTTTTCTAATCTTGAAAAAGAGAAGAAGCAGTTGATTACTGATTTTTCAAAACGAGAAGATTCTCTTCTTGATGAAATTCTTGATAAAAATGAAAAAAATCCAAACTTTGGAAAATTTGCTTCTCAAAACGGGTCATTCTTCTCAAACAATCAAGATGCTTTCTAATCAAGTAAATCCGCGTTTTCATACTAATAATAGAATGGCACTTGGTAACGACCCCTCTTCGTTCCTCAAGAAAGCTCAGAAATCTCAGAATGAGTTAAACAATGGAAATGTTTTGCATAAACCCATTATTGTTCGTGATTCTCTTGAAACGTTAGAACAATCTGAGGAGAGTAGATCAAAAATGAAACAAAAGAATCCGGAAATCAAACCTATTGATTATAACAAATGGAACAAAATTAACGGAATTACTTTTGTTAATCAAAAAGAAAAGTCAAAGTTCTCCATCACACCAAGTGTTTCAAACAAAGAGTCAACACCTGTTTCAAAATCTGTTTCAAAACCAGTTGTTGTCTCAAATTCTCTTTCGAACATTGAACAAATGTCTTCAAACAATGCTTTTAACACAAGTGATGCGAGAAGTATTTTAGAAAATGTGAAAACTAGAATTGTGGATCTTCAAGACACTGTTAAAACTAAAACCACTATTACACCTAACAACTGGTTCTCTAGTTTTGACATCGAACAAAGAAAATTTTTTGAAACTCAAATTGCCCCGCAGCTGAATGCCATCAGTGCAAGGGTAATCCATTTTGAACAAGCATTTTTGAAAGAAATAGTTGACTTTGTCAAGGACCATAAATCTCTGGTAAAGCAAGCTAATGACTGTGTTGAACAAGTCAAAGTTTTGGAAAATTTAAATGACTCTCTCTTCGAAGATGTTCTGACTACTGATATTATGTCCATCATTTTGCAAACATATTCTGCTGAAGATCATGAAAGACTCCAGTCTGAGACCTCCAAAATTGTTTCAAAATATGAAAAAGCACTTGAGAAACTTGAAAAAGAAAATGTGTCATATTTAAAACAACTTGATCGAAAAACTGAGGAATGCAAATATGAAAAATTGTCGTATGAGCGTGCCTACAATGACATGAAAGCGAAAAATGATCTTTTGAGGGCTCAGCTGGAATGTCAAAAAGGAAAGGCAGTGGATACTAAGATTACAAAACCATTGACTAAGGAGAAAGCAAATGTTCCCAAGTCGGTTTTAAAACCAAAAATGTCTGTTTCTATGCCTCCTCCAAAAGTCAATGAGAAAAATGTTTCATCAAAACCAGTCACTCCACCTGCCTTGCCTAAACATAATGTTGATAAAGGAAAAGCGGTTATCGAGAAACCAAAAGTTTTAGCTCCTGGCTTTTTTAAGATGAGTACCACTAATGTGTCTGCCTCCACATCTAAAACATATGGAACAAACGACATAAGTTTAGAAAAGCACTCTAAAGAGACTAGGACAGCTGAAACCACTTCTCTAGATAAAAATGTGAATCCTAATGAGTGTGCCTTACCTTCTACAGGACTAGGAAGCACCTCTAGGAGCAGCAGACTAAAGCCTAAGAGCAATACAAGGAACAATAGAGTCTCGCTTGCCTCTAAGAGTAGTCGCTTGAATAAAGAGAAGAAAGTAGAAGAACACCCTAGGAGTTTACCGCTTTGTAATAAGAAAGACATTTCATCTGAATGTAATGAACCTATGAAATCTGCTAAGTTTAATGAATCTGTTGAATCTGTTTGTTTAACTGGCAAGAAATCTTTAACTAATGTTCATGATGATTGTGTTTCTAAGAATGAGATTGTTAAGCCTGTTAAGAAGAATGTTCCCAAAAGAACTTATGCTAAACGAATAGGAAGACTAGTTGCGAGACTTAGGCTTTACACTACTGATAGGGAGCATAATGTTTACTTTAGGAATGACATTTGGAAACCAACAGGTAGAACTTTCACACTCAAGAATGGTAAAATGAGTGATGCACTTGTCTTACATATAGACAACTTCTATGAGTGTGATCAGGATTTTACCTCTAACCCAAAGGAACCAAAATCGAAACGGTTTCCAAAATCTTCTTCTTCTGTGATTGGAAGGTTATCGAAATATGTCTTTGGATCGTCGACTCGGGTTGCTCCAAGCACATGACCGGGAATCTGAAGCTGCTGATCAATTTCGTCTGGCAATTCATGGGAACCGTACGTTTCAGAAATGATCATGTAGCAGCTATCATGGGTTATGGAGATCTACCTTTTGGAAATTATTTGATCACTCGAGTTTACTATGTCCAAGGGTTGGGACACAATTTGTTTTCAGTCGGGCAGTTCTGTGATGCAGATTTAGAGGTTGCTTTTAGGAAAAATGCTTGCTTCGTTAGAAACTTGGATGGCACTGATCTCTTAACTGGGAATCGTGATACAAACTTGTATGCTATCGACATCAATCAAATGGCCTCTTCATCACCAATATGTCTTATGACACGAGCATCTGGAACTCAGTCCTGGCTGTGGCACAGACGGTTATCCCATCTCAATTTTGACACCATCAACAATCTTGCCAAAGACAACATCGTCAACGGACTTCCAAAGTTCAAATACACCAAGGATCACTTATGTCCATCATGCGAACAAGGAAAAAGCAAAAGAGCACCATATAAACCCAAATCCGTACCTAGTTCGGAAGCAAGGTTGTATATGTTGCACATGGACTTATGTGGCCCAATGAGAGTTGAAAGCATTAATGGGAAAAAGTATATTCTTGTTATCGTCGATGATTACTCAAGATATACATGGGTTAAGTTTCTGAGATCAAAAGACGAAGCACCAGGCATCATCATCACCTTTCTGAAGCGTATTCAAGTACTTCTTCAAGCTCCAGTAAGAGTTGTAAGAACAGACAACGGCACAGAATTCACTAATCAGGTGTTAAGAACTTATTTTGAAGATGTTGGAATTACATATCAGACATCAGTTGTTAGAACTCCACAGCAGAATGGGGTAGTTGAAAGAAGAAATAGAACTCTTGTGGAAGCTGCTCGCACAATGCTAATCTATTCTAGTGCACCGTTATTTCTATGGGCTGATGCTGTTGCCACTGCTTGTTTCACTCGGAACCGATCCCTAATCCATCCTAGATTCAATAAAACCCCGTATGAGCTTGTGAACAACAGAAAACCTGATATCTCTTACTTTCACGTGTTTGGCGCTTTGTGCTATCCGACGAACGACAGAGAAGATCTAGGTAAATTGAAAGCTAAAGGTGATATTGGAATCTTCATTGGATATTCAGATAACTCGAGGGCATTCAGGGTGTATAACAGAAGAACTAGGAGGATCATGGAGACGATGAATGTGAAATTTGATGAACTTTCACATATGGCTTCTGAGAGACTCGCTCTAGAACCCGCACTAAACCAGCGGACTTCTGGACACATCAGTTCAGGACTCGTACCTCAAAGAGCTCAATCAACTTCGTTTGACAATCCTAAAGAACAAGAATGGGAGAATTTCTTTGAGTTAATGTTCGATGAATACTATGGTGGAACTTCGACAAATTCATCAAACCATCATTCCGCTGCACCCGCTCAAAATCATCCTCCACCATCAACAGAAGATGCATCTACAACGGTCGAAACCAATGCACCAACTCCATCTACATCATCTACATCTACTACAGTTATTGCACCCGTTCTACCAGCAGTTGATGAGCAAAACCAAAACCGAAACGATGCAACGTTAGATGAAGACTTATTTGAAAACCCGTTTGCTACGGAATCAGCTGAATCTTCTTCAAGCTTACGAGAACCATCTAACTCGCATACGTTTAACCAACGGTATCCTTCTACCCTGAAGTGGACAAAAGACCACCCAATTGAACAAGTTATTGGTGAACCTTCAAGGCCAATTCAGACGAGACGCCAACTTGCCACCGATTGCGACTTATGCATTTTCCTTTGCTCAATTAGCAATATAGAGCCAAAGAACATTCGCGAGGCAATGGTAGAACCCGCATGGATAGAAGCGATGCAGGAGGAACTTCTCCAATACCGTCTACATGACTCTTGGGAAATGGTTCCAAGACCAATTGACATTCGAGTCATTGATCTCAAATGGTTATGGAAGAACAAAAGGGACGAAGAGATGACTGTAATTCGCAACAAAGCTCGTCTTGTGGCCAAAGGATACAGACAAGAGGAAGGGATAGACTTTGAAGAGTCATTCGCGCCGGTAGCTAGACTAGAAGCAGTCAGGATATTCTTAGCCTATGCAGCTCACAAAAACATCACGGTTTATCAGATGGACATTAAGACCGCGTTCTTGAATGGAACTCTGAAAGAAGAAGTGTACGTGAGTCAGCCAGAAGGCTTCATCGACTTGGAACATCCAGACTACGTCTACAAACTCAAAAAGGCAATCTATGGTTTGAAACAAGCTCCGAGAGCGTGGTATGACAAACTGTCCTCTTTCCTTATCCAAAACAATTTCACCAAAGGAATAGTTTATCCTACCTTGTTTACACATAAATGCAAAAACGACATTTTGATTGTTCAGATTTACGTGGACGACATCATCTTTGGGTCCACTAATCCGAATCTTTCAAAACATTTTGAAAATCTCATGAAAAGCAAATTTGAAATGTCCATGATGGGGGAACTAAAATTCTTTCTTGGTTTACAAATACATCAGTCCCCTCGTGGAATTTTTATAAATCAAGCTAAATACACAACTGAGATTTTGAAAAATCATGGTATGGATAATTGTGATTCGGTCGGAACACCAATGGTAACTTCACCAAAAATTGGAGCCGATTTGTTTGGGAAACCTATTGATCCGAAGAAATATCGGAGCATGATTGGTTCTCTCATGTACCTCACTGCTAGTCGACCAGATATTCATTTTGCTGTTTGCTTATTAGCACGGTTTCAGGCAAAGCCTACCGAACTGCACCTCAAAGAGGTTAAACGGATCTTTCGGTATCTGAAGACATCCATTCACATGGTAATTTGGTATCCGAAGGAATCCGGATTTGATCTAATTGCCTTTTCAGATGCGGACCACGCAGGTGATCAAGTTACAGCAAAAAGTACATCCGGAGGAGCACAATTTTTGGGTGAAAAGTTAGTCAGCTGGTCTTCAAAGAAACAAGATTGCACGGCACTTTCAACCGCTGAAGCTGAGTATGTGTCTCTATCTGCGTGTTGTGCTCAAGTTCTATGGATGAGAACACAACTCACAGATTATGGCTTTACTTTCGATAAAATACCTATGTATTGTGACTCGAAAAGTGCCATAGCCATATCATGCAATCATGTTCATCACTCAAAGACTAAGCATATCAGAGTCCGCTATCACTTCATCAAAGAGTACGTCGAAAATGGTACTGTTGAATTATTCTTCGTGAAGACTGATTACCAACTCGCCGATCTATTAACTAAAGCCCTTCCAAAAGAAAGGTTTGACTATTTAGTTCGACGAATTGGAATGCGAAGCCTAACCCCTGAGGAGTTAGAACGTCTTCTCGAATCTTCTTGAAAATGATTTTTCCAAAAAGCTTCGCTGTAAATATTTTTGAAAAACAAAATACATGATGAGTGTGTAAATACTCATCATTTTTGTACAATATAAACTGCAAAATCATCTGAAAACACTCAGAAACACATCAAAATGATCAAAATATCACAAATCAGAGTTTTATGTGTTTTAAATGCAAAAATATCAAAATCAGATGAAAAACATATCAAATTTGCAAAAATTACAGTTTTAGTCCCCCAAGTTTCAAAAGTTGTCAAAAACAGTCCCTGAGCACATAATTTCAAAAGAAAAATCACCAAAGGTCCTTTTAAAATCATAACTTGTCAAATTTAGTCCTTTGGTGAAAAATGTCAAAAGTTTGAGAAAATTACAAGAATGGTCCTTCAACTTTGAAAATTGGCAAAATTGGTCCCTGGAAATTGTGAAAATGGCAACTTTGGTCCTTGTACTATTGATACTTGTCAATTTCAGCCCCTGAAACATCTTTGCAGATTTGGCAGTTATGGCCCCTCAATTTTCAGAATTGACAAATGAGGCCCTTGATAGTTATTAAACCCTTTAGCCTTGGTCCCTTGTCAATACCCCATTTGACCCCCTGCCATAAGCCCTTGTGACCCCCTGTCAAAACCATTTTGGACCTCCCCTTTATATTAAATCCCCAGTCAAACACCCTTTGACCCTGTCCTCTTCCCTCCCTCACGTGCAACCACCTCCATCATCACCTCCTGCACACGCATGCCTGCAAGCCTCCCCCCTCCTCCACCATCATACACCTAAACCTACCCTCCACCTCACACTCAAAGCCAAGGTGCATTTAATGCACCCTTGTACCTAACACTCAAGCCCCAGCTGGCTTAACCATTTTTGGCGCCAAAATCCTTTAAATGGCCAAGATTGAATTGCAGTCATCCAATGGTCAGTTTTATGAGTGGGATTTGTCCAGAGGAGAGAGGCAAACACTTGGGATGTATAAAAAGGTGAAGAGAAGCAACAAGGAGAAGACTTAGTTTTATTTTTCTTAAATATATGTCGTTTTTAGCTTATTATGTTTTAAAATAGCTTTCAGTTGTAATTTTTCAAGTCTTTTGTATCAAATTAACTTATTTAAGCATATTGCAACTCTGTTTAATCATCAATTCCAAGTTTAGTTCAAATTCCATTTTATGTGTCCACTGTTGAAATTTTAAGTTTCAAACCCATTTGTTAAAGCTTTAAGCAGCTCAATCTCAATCTCATCTAAGCTTATATAAGCTCTCAATAGCTTTTTGTAAGCTTAGAATCAATTTTCAAGCATATTAGAAATTTGGTCAAAGAAAGTCAATATGGAGCAAAAGTGATGCAGGAAGGAATGGGTTGGTTCAGACATGAGAATGGGTTGAATAGTAGCTAGTTGGATGGGATTATATAGGATAGTGGTTCATGGTTCACAGTTTGCTAGCCATAGTGGCTTTGGACATTTGTAAGTCAAGTTCAAATTCTTAGCATAATCAGTAATTGTAGTATTAATCTGATCAAATCTGTTCTAATAGAAGTATTTAAGTGTTATTAAGTCAGTTTGATCATAATAACAAGTAGGTTCATTGTTAAAATCTGTTTTAGTTGCAAATCAGTGTACTTAAGGGGTGTTTGGTTTTGCTGATCTCTCTGTCTTGTTGGCTATTTCAGTGGTTAGAATCTTTTGGATAGTGCTTGTTTAGTTCATTTGAGTTCATATCAACCATAGTTTGGTCTGCAACACCACAAAAGTCAAAAATGCCTTAAAATCTGTCTATCTGTCTTACTGTTGTGGATGTGGGTTTGCAAATCAGTATTTTGTGTTTAGAAATCATCAAGCTTGCTTGCATTTTACTTATTACACCTTATTACATCAACATAAGTCATAAAATTGGATCTAAAGTTCATAATAGTCAAAGTTCATCAGTTTCCTCAAAAGTCAAAAGTGTGAAAAGTGGTTTTGAGCTCACTTAGAAGGATTTTTCTTGAACTCACCTTTGGGTCTTATCAAGTAAGGCTTGGTATTTTAGAAACTTCAACTGGTCCTCTTTCTTATCAGTATTTTTGTAAAATTTTACCAAATTTTTACAAGCTTCAAACAAGCTCATCTTTCAGGCCCAATATGCCCTGCTCCACTGATCTGTTTATGAACTGAGTTTTCTCAGTTTTGTCTAGAGTTGCACAGGGCTCATTTGAGCTCACCCAGGTCTAGTTTTTGGTATACTTGATCTTAACCAGGTCTACTTTAGGTTGCAATTGGTAGTTTTCAGTTTGAGCTTATTTTTAAGCTTGTGCATGTGTTCAAAGTTGGTACCCAGATCTGTTTAGGTTTATAAAATCAAATAAGTCAAAACTGTTGAGCTTGTGATTCTGTGGTTGTAGCTTGTTATTCCTAGTTGCATTTCAGTACTTATAGCATATTTAGACCTCTGTAAACTGTTGGTAGCTTAATTTGTTCATTTGGCTTATTTTAGTGCTTATTAATAAGCACTTGTTTTAGCAGTTTCACTTTCTTACAAACAAGCACTTGTTTTTCCAATTTTCCTAGCTTCCTCACATCATTTTAGAGTTTTCCTGAAATTTTCAGATTTTTCTAAGTTGTTTAGCTATTTTTCTTAATTTAAATTAGTTTTTAAGCATTTTTAAATAGCATTTAATATAAAAAATTAAGAAAAGGTTCAAAAAAATAATTTTTCAATTTTCTTAAGTTTAGATAAATATAAAAAGTGAAAAAAGTAATTTTCCAGATTTTTCATAGTTTATTTGGTATTTTTTAGTAATTTAATTAGTTTTTAATAGTTTAAAATTCATAAAAAATAGAAAAATAATCAGAAAAATACAAAAATAGTTTTGAAAATTCTAGTTTGATATTTTAGACTTTTTCATTTCATAATTTTATTTTTCTAGCTTTGTTTCCTAATTTCTTGTATTTTAGGTAATTATTTAATAGTTAAAAATAGTTTTTAATTAATAATAATTAGATAATTAGTTATAAAAATAATTTTCTTTTTCTATTAATTTTATTTTATCATTAGGTTTGTAAAAACATCATTTTCATATTTTTAGGCTTAATATTGCTTTAGTTTCACTTTTTATTTTGTACGTCGCGTAGTTTTTAAATTCAGTTTTATAAAAACATAAAAACAAAAACATCATTTTAATTATAGTGATAGCATTTATTTAATAGATTTTATCTTTTTAATTTCCTTTAATTTGCATTTAAGCCGTTTTAATTTGTTGGCTTATTCCGTAGTTATAATCATAACCAAATCCTTTTTCCGTTCAAATTCCTCGATCACTTTACGTTTGATAATTCATCGCATAGCTCGCTGGGACATAACGACCCAGGGAGACTCTATACTCCTCAGATCTTCATTGATTTCGTGCTTAGGCAGTTTTAAGCTGGTTACGGTCCGCCATTCACAAGTGGCGGGCTTGTGTGATTTAGCTTGACTGTTTGGCACGCACCAAATTTTTGGCGCCGCTGCCGGGGAGCTGTGCTATTTGTCTTGCGTCTAGCAGATTAGTTGTTTGAATACTCACTCATTTGTTTATATCATCCATCTCTATCCATCTATATATATATATCCATATTTTCTTATAAAAAATCCAAAAACCCAAAAACAGCCAAAAACGTATAAAAAACAAAAATATTTTCCTTTTGTTTCTATATATGTATCAAATAATAAAAATACAAAAAGATTCGTCGTTTTCTTTAATAAATAACAACTTAAAAGATTACCACCGCAAACCAAGGCAGTGCACTACCTAACTGGGGGTGCGACCATAATAAGTTCCCGAACTAAAGATTTAAAACTTGCCTTTGTGTCCTTGTGATTGGTGTACCTTTTTCAAAGAAGCCATTCATCTTGGATTATTGGTTAAGTTCACTGTTGTTTTGCCTCGATTTTGTGTTAATTGATTTTGTTGTGATATCGACGTTTCAGAACCAGAAAACCCATAAAGATTCTCCTCACACCACTTTTATAAAACGTCTTCATAATTCTCATTCTCATCTGAAAGATTTTCATAATTCCATTTCTCTCCTTAACTCTGAGTTTCCTTAGAGTTAACTCTAGTGTATGCGCACTCGCTCTTCTAGATCTGTAAGCCCATTTCGTGAGCTTGTCAAGATTCCAAGAAGGCGTGTTCGCAGACTTTCTGCTCCATCAGTCGGATCTGAGATCCGGACTGTTCGCACTACTCCCGTTATCATGGCGGATGAAATTCCTATGTGCGAGCTTCTCCAGGCACCCATCGACGGGTATGGAGATGCTATCGTTGTGCCAGCCATCGTGGCTGAAAATTTTGAACTCAAGACCGGGTTACTGAATCTTGTAACCTCTAATCAATTCTTCGGTTTTGAGAAGGATGATCCTCATGCTCATATTCGATGGTTTAACAAGATTGCGTCTACCATCAAGTATAAGAATGTCCCCACTGAAGCTGTTAAGCTTCTTCTGTTCCCGTTTTCTCTTGAGGGGCAAGCCCGGATTTGGCTTGAAAAACAACCCCCTCAATCAATAGAGACATGGGAAGATCTGGTGAAAAAATTTGTGAATGAATTCTATCCACCTTCCAAGACCACGAGTCTTAAAAATGAAATCATCAAGTTCACTCAGAAGTTTGATGAATCCTTCAGTGAATCGTGGGATCGTTTTAAGGAATTGCTTCGCAAATGTCCTCACCACGGTTTCTCCGAGTTGATGCAACTCGATACTTTCTACAATGGAGTGAGTCAATCTGATCAAGATTCTCTCAATTCCTCCGCGGGAGGAAATTTCCTAAGCAAAACTGTTAAAGAAGCTTTAGCGATAATCGAAAACAAGTCTAAAGTCCGCACTGCACGAAGCAAGCCGGTTGTTTCACAAGTCAGTGTTGGTCCTTCTTCTTCTTCATCGCCCGTGAGTCAGTCTAGCACCGATGCTAAGATTGATAAACTCACGGAAGCTATTCAAGCTTTGGTTCTCTCCAACCAGAAGAAAGTCTCTTTTCCACAAACTTCACCTCCTGCTGAAGTTAAGAAAGTGGAAGTCTGTGTTACCTGTGGTGGCCCCCATGCTTACTATAACTGTATGGCCACCGATGGTAACCCCTTTGAAGCCAATGCTGTGGGCGGGATGTCTAATCAAGGAGGCAATCAATATCGTGCTCCTGCAGACCCGAACCACCGTCCTAACCACTACTCTGGACCTCCCGGTTTCAATCAAAATCAAAACCGTAATCAGAATCAAAACAGACCAAACCAAGGTTTTCAAAACCAAGGTCATTTCAAGCAAAACAACGGTTTTCAAAATCAGAATCAAAATTTCCAACATCAAGGAAATTACAATAGAAACCCAAGTCAGGGAAATTTCAACCAAGGGTATTTTCATGGCAATAATCCAGGGAATTTTCAAAATCAAGGCCCTAATCCTAACAATAGGGGCCAGAATTTTCCTGTGCAAAATCAAGCCATTGTTCCAACTGGCCCATCATCTGATGAGTTGTTGAAACAATTCATGAAATCCCAAGAGGAAATGAATCGGTTGTTGGTCAGCCAGATTTCTGAGATCAAGAAGTCTTTAAATGATCGACCCTCGGGCTCAGGTACTTTACCTAGCAACACGATCGCTAATCCGAGGGGCGATGCAAAAGCGATCACAACCCGAAGTGGTGCTTCTTATGCTGGACCCGCTATTCCTACTACCTCTTCTTCTTCTCTCCCGAAGGTAGTGGAAAGCGAGCCTGAGGCGACAAAGGACAAGGAACTTCCTACTAATAACGGAAGTACCAGTACTGTCCATCCTCAGGTTGTCCCAAAACCCAACACCAAACCTGGAGTTGTTTTTGAACCTCCAGTTGTTGACCCTAAATCCAAAACTTCTATTCCTTATCCCTCACGTTTACATGAGCAAAAACTCCGCGAGAAAGCTAGTCATCAGATGGAAAAATTCTTTCAAATTTTCCAAGAGCTTCACTTTGACATAAGCTTCGCGGATGCCATCATGTTAATGCCCAAGTTTGCATCTACTCTGAAACACATGTTGAGCAACAAAGAAAAGCTGTTTGAAATGGCTAAAACTCCTTTGAATGAAAATTGCTCAGCAGTCTTGTTAAAGAAGCTTCCCGAGAAGCTTGGAGATCCCGAAAAATTTCTTCTTCCTTGTGTTTTTCCTGGGATGATTGAATGCTTTGCCCTTGCTGATCTTGGAGCAAGCATCAATCTGATGCCGTATTCAGTGTGGAAGAAACTTTCTCTTCCGGAACTTATTCCTACCTGCATGACTCTTGAGCTTGCAGATCGTTCTATCTCGCTTCCTCTTGGCATTGCCGAGGATGTATTCGTGAAAGTAGGAAAGTTCCATTTTCCATCTGACTTTGTGGTCGTTGATTTCGATGCTGATCCTCGAGTTCCCCTCATTGTTGGGCGGGGATTCCTGAGGACGGGCCGTGCTCTCATAGATGTATTCGAGCAAGAAATCACTTTGCGTGTGGGTAACGAAGCTGTTACCTTTAACCTCGATCAGACTTCGAGGTACTCCTCAAATTATGATACTGAATCAATTAATCGAGTCGATTTAATTGACATTGCTTCAGAGGAGTACTCTCAAGAGTTTCTTGGAAATTCCGATTCCACCACATCTTCTCAACCTATCATTGCCGACTCTTCCCCCTCTCTCACTCCGTTTGAGGGAGGTGACTTCCTTTTGGAAGAGATCGATGAATTTCTTGCTACTGATGAATCAATTCCGCCTGGAATTGATGGTGTTTATGATTCGGAGGGAGATATTCTCTATCTTGAGGAATTGCTTAATGAAGATCCATTACCTTCACTCCCTCCGAAAGAAATCACAATTGAGGAAATCAGATCAGTGCAAACGTCTACTGAAGCATTTCCCGAGGTTGAACTTAAGGACCTACCTCCTCATCTCGAGTATGCATTCTTGGAGGGTGATGATAAATTACCCGTCATAATTGCTAAAGACTTGACTGAGGAGGAGAAAACTGCTCTCATAAAGGTCTTGAAGTCACACAAGCAAGCAATTGCTTGGAAACTCTCCGATATTAAGGGTATCAACCCTGAGTTTTGTACTCACAAAATCTTAATGGAGGATGACTTCAAGCCAGCAGTCCAACATCAGAGAAGGGTGAATCCTAAGATCCATGAGGTTATCAAACAAGAGGTTCTCAAACTTCTTGATGCCGGTCTGATTTACCCGATCTCTGATAGTCCTTGGGTTAGCCCAATTCATTGCGTTCCAAAAAAGGGTGGCATTACTGTTGTCACGAATGAAGAAAACGAGTTGATTCCAACTCGATTGGTTACGGGATGGCGTGTGTGTATTGACTATCGAAAGTTAAACGAAGCCACCCGTAAAGACCATTTTCCTCTACCCTTCATGGACCAGATGCTTGAGAGATTAGCAGGGAACGAGTACTATTGTTTCCTTGATGGTTTCTCGGGTTACTTTCAGATCCCCATTGATCCGCTGGATCAAGAGAAAACCACATTCACCTGCCCATACGGGACGTTTGCCTATAGACGTATGCCTTTTGGCTTATGCAATGCTCCTGGCACGTTCCAAAGATGTATGATGGCAATTTTCCACGACATGATCGGGGAAACTATGGAGGTGTTTATGGATGACTTCTCGGTCATTGGGGACTCATTTCATACATGTCTCTCCCACTTAGACAAAATGCTTAAACGGTGTGAAGACACCAATCTATGTCTAAACTGGGAGAAGAGCCACTTTATGGTCAAAGAAGGCATAGTCCTTGGCCATAAGATTTCCAAGAATGGGATTGAGGTAGATAGAGCAAAAGTTGATGTTATTGCTAAACTGCCTCATCCTACTACCGTCAAAGGTATTAGGAGTTTTCTAGGTCATGCCGGGTTCTATCGTAGATTCATTCAAGATTTTTCTAAAATCGCTCGGCCTATGACCCATCTTCTCGAAAAAGATGCTCCTTTTATCTTTTCTCCTGAGTGCATCGAAGCTTTTGAAACATTGAAGAAAAAGCTTACGGAAGCACCCATTCTAGTTGCCCCCGACTGGGATTTACCCTTCGAGCTCATGTGCGATGCAAGTGACTTTGCTATCGGTGCAGTCTTGGGGCAACGCAAAACTAAGCATTTTCAGCCAATCCACTACGCGAGCAAAACTATGACTGAAGCTCAGACCCATTACACCACTACAGAAAAAGAATTATTAGCTGTGGTGTATGCGTTTGAGAAGTTTCGGCCATACCTTATCTTGATCAAATGCGTGGTGTATACGGATCACTCGGCACTCAAATATCTCTTTGCAAAACAAGATGCAAAGCCGAGATTGCTCCGTTGGGTTCTCCTCCTACAAGAATTTGATATCATTATTCGTGATAAAAAAGGAGCTGAGAACCTGGCTGCTGATCATCTTTCCCGATTAGAGAACCCTCACCAAAATGTGTTCGAGAAAAAGGAAATAAACGAAACATTTCCTCTCGAAACACTCAATGTGGTTTCTTTTCGCGGAGATTCTTCTACCCCATGGTTTGCCGACTTTGCAAATTACCATGCGGGTAACTTTGTGGTGAAAGGGATGTCGTCCCAACAGAAAAATAAATTCTTTAAAGATGTGAAACATTATTTCTGGGACGACCCCTACTTGTTTAAAATTTGTGCGGATCAAGTCATCCGGCGATGTGTGTATGGTCAGGAAGCCATTGACATTCTCAAGGCTTGCCATTCTGGACCTACTGGGGGACATCATAGCCCCAACTACACCGCCAAGAAGGTGTTTGATTCCGGATTCTATTGGCCCACAATCTACAAGGATGCCCATGAATTCGTCAAAACCTGTGACGCTTGTCAACGTCACGGGAATATCTCACAAAGGAATGAAATGCCGCAAAACGCCATTCAAGTGTGTGAGATTTTTGACATATGGGGCATTGACTTTATGGGGCCATTTCCTTCTTCCCGTGGTAACAAATACATACTCGTGGCCGTTGACTACTTATCAAAATGGGTGGAAGCTAAGGCTTTACCCACCAACGATGCCCGAGTTGTGGTGAAATTCTTGAAATCCTTATTTGCGAGGTTTGGAACTCCACGAGCCATAATCAGTGATCGTGGTACGCATTTCTGCAATGACCAATTTGCAAGAGTCATGCAAAAGTATGGTGTAACTCACCGTACCTCTACTGCGTACCACCCACAAACAAGTGGGCAAGTGGAAGTTTCTAACCGGGGGATTAAAAGAATTCTTGAGAGGACGGTTGGTGAAAACCGTGCCTCTTGGTCGGATAAGCTAGATGACGCTCTCTGGGCCTTCCGTACAGCTTACAAAACACCCATCGGGTGCACTCCATACAAGCTGGTGTACGGGAAGGCGTGTCATCTACCAGTTGAGCTCGAGCACAAGGCATACTGGGCCTTGAAGCATGCTAATTTCGACATTCAGACAGCTGGTGATCATCGGAAAGTTCAAATGAATGAATTAAATGAACTCCGTGATCAAGCTTACGAGAACTCTTTGATCTATAAACAAAAGACAAAGAAGATTCATGACTCAAAAATCAAGAACCGCGTTTTCAACGTCGGTGATCGAGTCCTTCTTTTCAACTCAAGATTGAAGATTTTCTCGGGAAAGCTCAAATCCCGTTGGTCTGGACCATTTACCATCGCTAAGGTTTATCCTTATGGTACCATTGAGTTATCTCAACCCGATGGTCCTAATTTTAAAGTGAATGGTCATCGAGTGAAGCATTACTTTGGAGAGGACATTCCATCCATGGTTGTCCCGGATTTACAAACTTTCCCCATGAACCAATGAATGCGGGGATCGAGTCAAGCTAGCGACTCGGTAATCAAAAACAGTAGCATGCTATATGGGTTTTCACCCATATTTCTGTCTTCTTACCTCTTTCTACCACCCTAGTGTGGGGGGGGGGGGGGTTGCCCCACATGTTTTGTATATAAGTTCTCAAAAAAAAAAAAAAAAAAAAAAAAAAAAAAAAAAAAAAAAAAAATCTTCTTTCTAAATAAATGGCCGTAGTATTCCCCTTTTACGTTCTTTGTTTCGGCATAACCGCCGGTACTTTGAATATTGAGGGCAATATTCATTTCTAAGTGTGGGGGGGAATTCTCACGAATTTTATCATATAATTATACCAATTCCCCCGTTTTTGGCCAAAAATTTTTTTTTTTGGAGTAAGTGTTTTACACTTTCTCATTTGGTTATCAGTCCGCCTTGTCTAAAAGACAAAAGGATTGGCTAATCCAGGAGCAAACGGCTCTTGGTAAAGATTTCTCAAATCCGTTTATATGGCTTGCAATTTGCCCAAAATTGTATGGTTCTCAACTCACCATATCCTAGAAAGTGAAGAGTTGGCTAGCCCGCAAGATTATGGCTTGTGATAAAGGCAGTTGGAAAAACCATAATTGGTAATCGACTCACCAAAGATAATATTGATAATTTATCTAAGAGTTGGCTAGTCCAGAGCAAACGGCTTCTGGTAAAGACAAATCAAATCCGTTGAAAGCTGGTGGTTTGCTCAAAATCACATGGTTATCGGTGTACCATGGTTCTTACTTGAACTAAAACATTTGGCTACTCCAAAAGTAATGGCTTTTGGTAAAGAGATTAAAATCCATTATGTTTTCTCAAATCATTGCTAGGGACTAGCAATATCTCAGTGTGGGGGATTGATGAGTGTGTAAATACTCATCATTTTTGTACAATATAAACTGCAAAATCATCTGAAAACACTCAGAAACACATCAAAATGATCAAAATATCACAAATCAGAGTTTTATGTGTTTTAAATGCAAAAATATCAAAATCAGATGAAAAACATATCAAATTTGCAAAAATTGCAGTTTTAGTCCCCCAAGTTTCAAAAGTTGTCAAAAACAGTCCCTGAGCACATAATTTCAAAAGAAAAATCACCAAAGGTCCTTTTAAAATCATAACT
This sequence comes from Chrysanthemum seticuspe, assembly GCA_019973895.1. Taxonomy (NCBI): domain Eukaryota; kingdom Viridiplantae; phylum Streptophyta; class Magnoliopsida; order Asterales; family Asteraceae; genus Chrysanthemum; species Chrysanthemum seticuspe. Next base: position 265,859,901 of record BPTQ01000006.1, on the reverse strand, counting down.
TGTCAAATTTAGTCCTTTGGTGAAAAATGTCAAAAGTTTGAGAAAATTACAAGAATGGTCCTTCAACTTTGAAAATTGGCAAAATTGGTCCCTGGAAAATGTGAAAATGGCAACTTTGGTCCTTGTACTATTGATACTTGTCAATTTCAGCCCCTGAAACATCTTTGCAGATTTGGCAGTTATGGCCCCTCAATTTTCAGAATTGACAAATGAGGCCCTTGATAGTTATTAAACCCTTTAGCCTTGGTCCCTTGTCAATACCCCATTTGACCCCCTGCCATAAGCCCTTGTGACCCCCTGTCAAAACCATTTTGGACCTCCCCTTTATATTAAATCCCCAGTCAAACACCCTTTGACCCTGTCCTCTTCCCTCCCTCACGTGCAACCACCTCCATCATCACCTCCTGCACACGCATGCCTGCAAGCCTCCCCCCTCCTCCACCATCATACACCTAAACCTACCCTCCACCTCACACTTAAAGCCAAGGTGCATTTAATGCACCCTTGTACCTAACACTCAAGCCCCAGCTGGCTTAACCATTTTTGGTGCCAAAATCCTTTAAATGGCCAAGATTGAATTGCAGTCATCCAATGGTCAGTTTTATGAGTGGGATTTGTCCAGAGGAGAGAGGCAAACACTTGGGATGTATAAAAAGGTGAAGAGAAGCAACAAGGAGAAGACTTAGTTTTATTTTTCTTAAATATATGTCGTTTTTAGCTTATTATGTTTTAAAATAGCTTTCAGTTGTAATTTTTCAAGTCTTTTGTATCAAATTAACTTATTTAAGCATATTGCAACTCTGTTTAATCATCAATTCCAAGTTTAGTTCAAATTCCATTTTATGTGTCCACTGTTGAAATTTTAAGTTTCAAACCCATTTGTTAAAGCTTTAAGCAGCTCAATCTCAATCTCATCTAAGCTTATATAAGCTCTCAATAGTTTTTTGTAAGCTTAGAATCAATTTTCAAGCATATTAGAAATTTGGTCAAAGAAAGTCAATATGGAGCAAAAGTGATGCAGGAAGGAATGGGTTGGTTCAGACATGAGAATGGGTTGAATAGTAGCTAGTTGGATGGGATTATATAGGATAGTGGTTCATGGTTCACAGTTTGCTAGCCATAGTGGCTTTGGACATTTGTAAGTCAAGTTCAAATTCTTAGCATAATCAGTAATTGTAGTATTAATCTGATCAAATCTGTTCTAATAGAAGTATTTAAGTGTTATTAAGTCAGTTTGATCATAATAACAAGTAGGTTCATTGTTAAAATCTGTTTTAGTTGCAAATCAGTGTACTTAAGGGGTGTTTGGTTCTGCTGATCTCTCTGTCTTGTTGGCTATTTCAGTGGTTAGAATCTTTTGGATAGTGCTTGTTTAGTTCATTTGAGTTCATATCAACCATAGTTTGGTCTGCAACACCACAAAAGTCAAAAATGCCTTAAAGTCTGTCTATCTGTCTTACTGTTGTGGATGTGGGTTTGCAAATCAGTATTTTGTGTTTAGAAATCATCAAGCTTGCTTGCATTGTACTTATTACACCTTATTACATCAACATAAGTCATAAAATTGGATCTAAAGTTCATAATAGTCAAAGTTCATCAGTTTCCTCAAAAGTCAAAAGTGTGAAAAGTGGTTTTGAGCTCACTTAGAAGGATTTTTCTTGAACTCACCTTTGGGTCTTATCAAGTAAGGCTTGGTATTTTAGAAACTTCAACTGGTCCTCTTTCTTATCAGTATTTTTGTAAAATTTTACCAAATTTTTACAAGCTTCAAACAAGCTCATCTTTCAGGCCCAATATGCCCTGCTCCACTGATCTGTTTATGAACTGAGTTTTCTCAGTTTTGTCTAGAGTTGCACAGGGCTCATTTGAGCTCACCCAGGTCTAGTTTTTGGTATACTTGATCTTAACCAGGTCTACTTTAGGTTGCAATTGGTAGTTTTCAGTTTGAGCTTATTTTTAAGCTTGTGCATGTGTTCAAAGTTGGTACCCAGATCTGTTTAGGTTTATAAAATCAAATAAGTCAAAACTGTTGAGCTTGTGATTCTGTGGTTGTAGCTTGTTATTCCTAGTTGCATTTCAGTACTTATAGCATATTTAGACCTCTGTAAACTGTTGGTAGCTTAATTTGTTCATTTGGCTTATTTTAGTGCTTATTAATAAGCACTTGTTTTAGCAGTTTCACTTTCTTACAAACAAGCACTTGTTTTTCCAATTTTCCTAGCTTCCTCACATCATTTTAGAGTTTTCCTGAAATTTTCAGATTTTTCTAAGTTGTTTAGCTATTTTTCTTAATTTAAATTAGTTTTTAAGCATTTTTAAATAGCATTTAATATAAAAAATTAAGAAAAGGTTCAAAAAAATAATTTTTCAATTTTCTTAAGTTTAGATAAATATAAAAAGTGAAAAAATTAATTTTCCAGATTTTTCATAGTTTATTTGGTAATTTTTAGTAATTTAATTAGTTTTTAATAGTTTAAAATTCATAAAAAATAGAATAATATTCAGAAAAATACAAAAATAGTTTTGAAAATTCTAGTTTGATATTTTAGACTTTTTCATTTCATAATTTTATTTTTCTAGCTTTGTTTCCTAATTTCTTGTATTTTAGGTAATTATTTAATAGTTAAAAATAGTTTTTAATTAATAATAATTAGATAATTAGTTATAAAAATAATTTTCTTTTTCTATTAATTTTATTTTATCATTAGGTTTGTAAAAACATCATTTTCATATTTTTAGGCTTAATATTGCTTTAGTTTCACTTTTTATTTTGTACGTCGCGTAGTTTTTAAATTCAGTTTTATAAAAACATAAAAACAAAAACATCATTTTAATTATAGTGATAGCGTTTATTTAATAGATTTTATCTTTTTAATTTCCTTTAATTTGCATTTAAGCCGTTTTAATTTGTTGGCTTATTCCGTAGTTATAATCATAACCAAATCCTTTTTCCGTTCAAATTCCTCGATCACTTTACGTTTGATAATTCATCGCATAGCTCGCTGGGACATAACGACCCGGGGAGACTCTATACTCCTCAGATCTTCATTGATTTCGTGCTTAGGCAGTTTTAAGCTGGTTACGGTCCGCCATTCACAAGTGGCGGGCTTGTGTGATTTAGCTTGACTGTTTGGCACGCACCAATACAAAATTTGAAAAACCATCAAAAGCAAAATATAAAAATATAAAACTTTCAAAAATACAAAAACAATATAAAATCAAAAATCCAAAAATATTCTTCTCACGACATGTCTCTTGTATAATCGATATTCTGTACGTTTCTAGAAATGTCATTCAACAATGATACGGGCATGTACAGATGCTTGAGCGAGAGTTCTTTAATTGTTTTCTAAAACATGTCATTTCTCAAAATTTCTTCATAATAATGGTTTTCGTATACTTCAGTACGAAACCCGGACCGAAATGATGACTTTTGATTATTTTTCAAATCAAAACTCGTGCTTTTATAGAAAAAATCAAGTGTACGCTTCAGTGCACTACATTTAAAAATGGTGAGAAATCATCATCATCTTGAGCACTTTTTCAAGATTGTTCAAAAAGATTTTCAAAATCTTTCAAATATTTTGTGCTCAAGATAACTCCCTCTAAAACCCTTTAATTGTTTATGCTTTATTAAAGGGGGAGTATAAAACAAAAATGTTTCAAATTCATGCTTAAATCATATCCGTTTGTCTCCCCAAAAGATTCTAAAAATGATTTTTAATCCATGGATATCAAAAATATCACGATTATGCTATTTTTGAGGGGGAGGAGACGTGATTAAAATGTGATCAAAAAGTTTAATGATCGTTGTTTGATTCTCAAAAGAGCTCGACTCAGTTGAAACCAATGAATTGACGAGGAATCATGTACCATCTCGAGAAACTTTCTATGGACTTGACCAGGACGGGTAATAATTTCAAGCTAGTTCTCTAGTGATGTAAATGTGTCTCGAATCAGTCTAGTTCATTTAAAGTCGATCAATTCAAAAAGTGCGAACTCTACCCTCTATGTGCAGATTTCTGTCAAAACTTATAAGCACATGTGAAGGGGGAGTGTTTCTAAAAATATAAAACTCTCGAAGTGTTCCAAACATGTTTTCTATCAAAAACACTTTGAGAGATTTTCAAGAAAAATGGTTTTATGGCAACAATAGGACAGTCATGGAGTTATAAGGTGATTAAGGATAGGAAATTCGTCCTATGATCCGCCAGAGCCGGAGGGATCTACCCAAGGACATCACAAATAGTTAGTATTAGAAGTCCTTAGGAATGATTGAAAAAAGGATTAATGTGAGAAAGGAGAAAGAAGGGGTTGAAGAATTAAAAAGAAAAGTAAAAGAAAGGGTGAAAAGAAATAAGGGCAGAAACCGAGTTCAATTCATCTGCTACTGGTTATCACTAAGATGACACTGGTATTGAAGACAAAGACGTCATGGACCCAGTGACGCACTGCACTAAACCTTCTAGCCACTCAATTCCTCTTAAAAGGATTTGTTTCATTCTCACTGGGAACCCTACATAATCTATCGACTTTCTCTTAGAGTTGGTTGGTATTGAAGAAGGAGACCCTCTCCCTAATCTCCGCTCAGGAAAACCAAAATGCACTAATCGAGTCTAGAGCCACGAGATTCATTAAAAGATCTCATAGGAACACATGACATGACATCGCTTGTTGTTCATCAATAAGGACACAAGTGATATATTATAGAGTCCTACGCAGATCTCAGCAATCTGCCAGAACATTTATGAGAAGATTCACATCTGTGATCTTCAGTGATTGAATGAAAACTCCTGCCAGGGTCAACATCAAGCAGCCCTGACAGCAGGTCACTTTGGTAACTCCCCGTGGATTACGCTTAGTGTGTCTCAAACGGTCTACAATCGTGGGGTGATGCTTCGGTGTACCTCAGCGACTCATCTGAACTGTAGGTATGCTTCGGTATATCGCGTTATCTCACTTGTGGGACTCCAGTTCAGGAACGGCCTCTGTGAGAATTAGAGACGTGTTTTCACACTATGCTGTTAAGACCCTCGAAGTTCAAACTTGTAAGTTCCGGAATCCGCTTAATACTAACCTGTTTTTATGTTTTCTTCTTATGGAAGCTCCGGAGCGGATTGATCGTGCAGATTTTCCACATGCTCATACCAACAACACATGATAGTTCTCATCAAAATCAAAGGCTACTCAAAGTTAAAGATGATTCTTCGTCAATGTTAAAGAATCTACAAAGTTTAAAGACTAGAGAACTACGTCATTGGTAAATCAAAGTCAAATAGAAGTGTGAGCATGGTGGAGAAAGACGTGGAGACACCAAACCAACGAAGTTGACAACGGCAGACAATCACCTTAACTGATCACAAAGCATGAAGGAACAAAGAATTAAGACTATTCTATATCTACACACAAAGTTCAAGCTCGAGAAAAGTAAAGACCTAATCAAGTGGAGCATCATTTGAATGACCACCCCTTAGGGGGAGATTGTTAGCCTTAATAGTTTTTATTAGAAGTGATGGTCATTCACGTTTAGGAACTTTGTAACGCGTGTTAGATATCGTGCTAGAGTAGTCAACGGGCTCGTGGATTGGACTAAGCTAAATGGGTACTAGTTATGATAAGCTTGCCATATATCCAATCCAACCCAAGTCCATATCCACGAAGCCCAAAGAAAGCCCATTAGGGTATATGATACTTGTACTATATAAACCCCTCAAAGTCTCATTTGAGGGGTGTGCTTGAAAGTGTGTGTGTGTTTTCTTCCTTTGCAATATACATCTTATTGTTTATCTTTATCTCTTCACATACATACGCATAACTTATATCATCATCAAGTCACCAATCTTTCTCATCTTTATTTCTACGCTTTGTTTGTGTTTGGATTTCACGAGTTTTACGCATAACTGTGGTTAACGTGGGTATTTCGTGATAAGGTTGATATTTGTAAGGTCCTACATGTTTATTATTATTCATCATCACCTATAGATCACACCTACTAAGATTGTTGTCATAGATCATGAAATTTTAGAAACAATGTAGGGGAAACACGAGGTTTAATATTCACAAGTACATGACATGGTTGTTCGAAGATGATTTTAAAAAAGTACTTTCGGTGCACAAGAAAACAAAACTATGAATATGTAACCATCATGTGATGTGATTATCTGTTTATACATTAAGTTAGCTATATTTGTTATTAAGATAAGATAAAAACAAGTCATCAGCTTACCAAACTAATGACAATCAAGTAATAATTCATTCTGTTTCTATTCTGATTTTCATACGCCCTAAACTAATTGATATACTCTTGGTTTATATATATTTTTAATTGTAAGAGAGTACTAAAATTTGGTGGTCTGTAAAGGTTCCTACATATGAGTCAAGTTAAAGATAACAATGTGATAGCCCAAACTGAGAGCATTTTACATCTGACATATCCATTTATAAGTAAACATGGCTTTTTGTACCTTCAGTTATAATGGAATTTTTTGTTATATTGTCCAAAATTCCCTCTATAATAGAATTTATTACACAATGTTCAGGTGATTGAATCGTTGTTCCAGCATGAAAAGGGTGAAACATGTCAAGTCGATAACTTATCAAAGAAGGCACTTGTAGACATAGGTTAAATGACTGCCATGGCTGCTCTAAAATAGCTTCATAAGATTCAACAATATTTTAAAATGTGAGTGTATCTTCTGTATATATATTCATATTCGTAGTACTATTTTTTATCGCGAGAGTGGAATAAGCGTATATATATTAAATGCTCTTCTCAACTTATTATATCCACTCTTATAAAGTTATCCTTTTTAACATGATCCAAAGTTACTTGAAGTGTTGTTTTTTTATTTGTTTTATGAAAACTTTAAATTCATATGAGTATAAATCAAACATTTGGACAATAAGCTTCATATCAACTCAATTTATACATAAAAATACTCATTTATTAACAGAGTAATGAATTTTGACACTTATAATATGTTTTATGCAAACTTTAAGTTGACATGAGTCTTTAAGATTGACATAAAAATATTGAAAGACTAAGTAAAAATAAAAAATCGCATCCATATTATTTTTCAAATATAATCCCTTTTATTATTTGTGATGAAGATGATAACATGTTGAAAAGTACTACAAAAGCAAACGTTGTCCGCGAAGAAGTATTTCAAGGTATATGATTAGTGTTCAACATTTATGTACAATTATATAAATGACATATTTTATATCATTTTTAACTTTACATATACTCTTATCAACAACTTTATTTTAGTTTTACTATTATTTTTTTTCTTCTATATTATATGTTCATGGAAGGAACATAAAATACTCATGTTGACGAATAGCTTTGTTATCCAAGACTATCTACATGTTGAGAAGATGATCACATTTATTTTATTATTCGGCACAAACATAATTGTTTATCATATCATTGACATATTACTTTGGCTCTCTACGAAAAATAATGGAACACATTTACGTTTATCGTTGTTTGTTAATTTATTCAAACACATGACTCCTTAATGAATAATTTTTTTAAAACTTCCCGTGATTCCACGGGTCTATAAGCTAGTGATAAATAAATTTAGGTTGCGTTTCTTTTTTTCCAAGGGAGTGGATCCATATAACATTTAATAATATTTCTTTTTAAGCAGGATCACTAATTTTCCCTTATTTCCTTTATATACACAAGCCAAAAAATACTAACCTCTCCCCATTAAGATGCTAATATAGATGTGGACCCCACTACTCCATCCTCATATAAAAAAAGAAACAACCCCCCATCTCTAAAAGGACAAAATTTAGCCTACTAGACATCCTCTCAAATCAGCACTTATAATGCAAAATAAAAAGAAGACTAAAATACACCGGTGGTTTCTAATCTTGTCCAAAAACATCACGCTGATCCGAAACTTGCCTTTTTCGTCGTCAATAGTCCAAAGTGTGGGTTTTTTAGGCTAAACCAGTCCCTTGACCATTAATACCCAGGTCAAAGTCCCGTTATATTTCATGAAATCCCATTATCCTTTTTGTGTTGAGGGTAGAATCGTCTTATAACCTTGATGTACTATGTAGCAGATGTCTAATCCAATTTCCTGCCATAATGTCTAATATAACTAAGTTGTGTACTCATTGGCCATCCCCAAACTTGTTTTGGAAGACTACCCAAAAAACTCTAATGCAATGTCAATCATGAAATCCAATAATCTAAGTAAGAAAATAACAAGCAGCAACCTTGGATTTACTTTATGGAAAATCAGAGAACCTCCTTTCTTTGATGACCATGAGAAAAAGGAAAACTCTGCAATTAGGAGATATGGTAAGTGTTTTTTTTTTCATTTTTTGTTATAATTACACCTATATATTAGTAGGATTGTTTAAGTTATTCCCCTTTTAGGTAAGTTTATCGTAACAGTGTTACATTTTTTATACAGCGGATCGACCAGGTTCCTTTAGCATGAGGTTCCATCATAAAGGTACATTCAAACACTGGTCAGGTAGAATATATGATGGAGGTAAGGAATGCCAGTTTGAAAATCAATGAGGTATCAGTTGATGAAATGGATGCTCTCATGACCGAAATCGGTTATGATAATGGACAAACCAATTATTACTACTTTGTTAAGCCTTGTAATACATTGGATGATGGATTGTTTAGTTTTTGTGAAGCTGCTAATCTTGAGTTGTTGAAAGACCTTGTCAAAGACCATAAGTTGATAGATGTTTATGTGGAAATAAGTAAGACAAGATTAGAGTTGTCTGAAATGTCCCCACAATCTATTGAGACTATTTTTTGGGAGATGGATGAACATAGTAGAAAAGTTGCTAATGCTGCTATTCAATCTTGTTGAAGACGATTGGCTTTAGATGATCTTGATAATGAGCATGCACTAGATCTTTTTATGCAACTTACACAAGTACCTATGGACCTCAATTATATGGGTGAATCTAGCAATTTGCCAAACATTGAGTCTGTATTTTCCACCCTAGACACATCATTTACTAGCCAAGCTGTTCATAACAGTAATCGTGCTTTAGTACTTGTGAATGAGGACAATATTATTAAGGAGCCTGGTAATTTTGAGGTTAATCTGTTCCGAGTGACTCAGGGGAAGCAGTTAGAGAAATTAAGAAGAGCACTAGTTGATGGCAATAACAGGTTTGAGGAGCCTGATGTTGATGTAAATCTGTTCCAATTGACTCAGGATAAGAATTTAGGGGAAGTAGGAAGCGCATCTGTTGAGGCCAATAACATGGAAGAGGATCCTATTGTTGATGTTACTTTGTTCCAAGTGAGTGAGACTAGTAACTTAGGCAATGTAGTTAATGAATCAATTCAAGCAAATAAAGAGAATACTTGTCAGGAGAATGATGCACAACTTGCTTTGGTCCAAGTGAGTTAGAGTAATGGGTTAGGTAAAGCAGGAACAACGACTAATATAAGTGATGACATAAAATGAGTTACTTGTGATGGTTGATGATGTCTTTTACAGTGATTATATTTCTGACTCAGAGGCAGGTAAGTCTGATGTGCCAAGGGGTAGGGCAGAGTTTGCATATGGAGTGTATACCACATTCTTCTATTCTGATCAGGACTTTTCTACTGTAAAGGATGTCAAAAATAAGGTAAGAGAGCATTCAATAGAAACTAGAAGGGAGTTGATTTTTATGAAGAATGAAAGGGTCAGATGTAGGGGTTGTGTTCCACTTTCACGCCCAAGTGAAGGTCCTGGACTGGATATAGGCCCATCTAGAAGTCCATTAACCAGAAGGGGTATAAATGCATTGATTGCTGGAAAAAATGACCCTTCCCAAATACTCTGCCCATGGATATTGTTTGTCGGCAGGCATGGTGAGACAGGTCCATGGTCAGTCAGAAAATATAATGAGCAACACACTTGTTTGCAATCAAGGGTACTTCGAGCTTTTGACCTTAACTATATCTCAAATCAAATTACAGTAAAAATTGAAACCGATCCACGGGTACCTGTCAATTCTATTCATAATCAACTTACCAACCAATTCGAGCTTGAAGTGACCATGCAGAAGGTTTTAAGGGCCAAAAAATTAGCATTAACATACATTAGGGGTGAATTTAAGCTACAATTTACCATGTTGAGAGATTATTTTCAAAATTTGCAGAAGAGAAACCCTAATACAACAATACTAATGAATATGGAATGACCTACAGATGAGGCTCTTCCAACAAGAGAATTCAAGAGAATGTATGTTTGTTTAAGTGCACTGAAGGAAGGATTTAAAGCGCGTCAAAGATTGTTGTTGGGGCTGGATGCTTTTCCAATTGATGGTCCTTTGAATGGTCAACTGCTGATAGCTGTGGGAATTGATAGCAACAATGGTATATACCATTTAGCTTATTCTTTTGTTGAATCAGAAAATATAGGATCATGCTCTTGGTTTCTTTATTGTTTATCTGATGATATAGCACTTGAGCCAAACTCAATCATCAGTTTTATTACTGACATGCAAAAGGTACTCCCTTAACCTGTTCATGAATTAAAGTCCCTCTGTTTTGAAATAGACAGTAAACATATATGATTTTGTGCAGGATATCAGTGGAGCTTTTAAAGATGTTTTTCCAGATGCAGAACAGAGATTTTGTATTAGAAGAATTCATGAGAAAATGAAACTTCAATGGAAAGCTAGGCCCTTCAAATACCATCTGTGGAAATGTGCAACAGCCTCAACTGTTGTACAGTTTGAGAAAGCTATGGCTGCTTTCAAGAAATTTAATCAACCAGCCCATGACTGGTCAAGTAAGATACCACCGATCCATTGGTCAAGGTCACATTTTTCATGTAAGTCATCTATCTATTTCAGTTAATTTATATTTGTTAATGCAGTATGAATAATTATAATTAATACATGTTTATTTGTAATCTTTAGGGAGACCTTATTCTGATGTGTTACTTAATAACACGTGTCAAGTGTTTCATGACAAAATAATTGAGGGTTTAAACAAACCAATTATTACAGCCTTAGAATACATTAGGGAATACTGTATGAAGAGGATAATGCATGTTGTGATGGTGATTGAGAAGAGTAATGAGCCACTAACACCAACTGCACAACATATGCTAGATGATATTAAGAAAGAGGCTGTTAAGTATAATGTTTTATGGAATGGGGGAGATAAGTTTCAGGTTAGTGGACCATGGGGTGACCAATGTGTAGTTAATGTTGTAGAAAAATCTTGCACTTGTATAAGATAGGAGATAACATGTTTACCATGTAAACATGCTGTTGCTACCAATTGAAATATGGCTTTAAATGGACAACAAGTAGGAGTTGTAAAAACATGGGCTCATCCTTGTTACTATCTTGTCACTTGGGAGGCAACCTAGAAACACCATGTCCAGCCTATAACTAGCAACGAACCTTGGGAAAAATCAACTGTGCCAACAATTGTTCCACCGAAAGCCGAACAACTCCAGCTAGGTCAAAAGGTAGAAAAAGAGTTAGGATAGCTCCTGAAAGTGAAGAGATTGTGAAGAATGGTAAGCTGTCAAGGGCTTGAAAGAGTGTTAAGTGTAGTATTTGTGGCATTGCTGGACATAATCGAAAAACTGTCTAGGGCATGGTGGAGCTCAAAGTAGTCAAACTAGCCCTAAGGGAAATATGAAACAAGTGCCTCAAAAGGCTGCAACAAAGAAGACACATCCTAAAGGTAACAAAGTAGCAGCAGATAAAGAAGATGAAGGTATAGGTGTTGTTGAAAGTCAAGTTAGTGCAGTTCAAGGAAGTGGTGTTCAATTTGAAAATCAAGATCAAGCAATGAAGATCCCATCATACATGATGCATCCTTGTCTTAATCCCAGCAACATCAAGATGAAGCAACTGAAGATCCCAGGATACAAGATGAATTCATGTCTCAATCCCAACAACATCAAGATGAAGCAATTGAAGATCTCAGTATACATGAGCAATCTCAGTCTCAATCCCAGCAACATGATCAATCACAATCTGATTCTCAGTTGCAGTCAAGTGATGTGCAAGCAATTTCTGCTTCAACCTAGCCTACTACACGAAGAATGACTAGGCAGCAGATTGCACTGAAAAGAATGATAGCCTCACCATAGGTCAATTCTGTTATGCTAATTAGCTAGACAATGTTTCATCTAGTTTATTTCATATAGACAAGTTATGTACTTTAAAAACATATGTGTGTGTCTAACTCTAATTTTCATGCTTCGAAAAGTATGCAATTTTATGCACTTGGAATTATATTCATTTGCATTAACTATGAAACCATGTCATGTTTGTGTATTTTTATAGATTGACTAAGCTTGATGTGTGAATAATTTGCATCAAGTGTGGATTGTCTATTATTGCAAAGTCTATGACTGCATCACCTTCAACTGCAACCATTGTCTTTGGTGATGTAGAAGAAGTTGTGTCTTCTATAGTAAGCATGTGCAGAAAGGCAAAAGTAACCAAAGCCAAAACCTCATAAGAATGTTGACAATTAAAAGTCAAACCTAAACAAACTGCTAACCATCTGCATAACCATAAGGCATTAAAAGTCAAAAACAAGCCAAACTGAATACTTCATAACAATGTTGACAATTAAAAGTCAACTTTAATCTTAACCATATGCATAAACATACGGTAAACCGAGTATAATAACAAGATTCATAACCTTCTGGGACACAACGTTACTACAATTCAAGATAATCAACATTAACCATCTGCCCTCATACATAAAAGCTAAACAGGTATCCCGATGCATAAACAATCAAAAACAATATCCAACTGAGCGTCAAATAAATCTTCCACTTCCACACATCACCTTGAGCAACTTCTAATATTGCCTCAAGCTCATTTCTCCCCCTCAAAAGGCCTGGTATGATCATTCTTGAATGAGCACATATTTCAGGATCATACCATCGTATCCACCGACAAGAAGACCCCTATTCATGATTATCGCAAGTTATTAAACAACAACCATTGTTACAATGTAGTTTGCTACTTGCGAGAAAAAAATGATACAATAAATATTAAAAGACACTTACTTCAACAGGACAACCAAAAAATCGCCGCTCTAGGTTGGCAGAGGTCCACGAAGTGCGAATTATAGCTTGCTTACCACACTAGCAATGTACCATGTGAAAGGATTATAGTTTTGTAAAAGACAGTTTTTGTAGGATAGTTTAAGGATTATAAGGGACGCCAAATCTGTGTAACACAGACATATATGAACTACAAACAATTTACAACGGTCATAATAATGTAAGCTACAGTGAAAGACGGTTTTGCCCTCAACAACAAAACATTTACCTGGACATTAATAGTCAAATGGACTAGTTTAGCCTAAAAAACCTATACTTTTGACTACTAACGACAAAAAAAGCAAATTTTAGTTCAGCATGATGTTTTTGGACAAGATTATGAACTAACTATGTATTTTAGTCTAAAAAGAAACAACTCTAAGGGGGGAGGGAGTGGAGATCGGGTAGGGGATCGGGTACCCTTACCCGATCGGTAACACCATCCCGAGTAAATCGGGTAGCGCAATCGGTGAAAGAATTCGGGTTCCAAGCCCGATCGGTGTTGTGTGTTGTGTTTGTATTTTTTTTCTTTTGTCTTTTTTTTTGGTTTTTTGGTTTTGCAGGTACAGGGTGGAAGAAGGGTTTTTTGGGTTTTCTGGTCCAATAAATTAATGATTTCATTATGGAAGGGTACGTGATATGTTTTATAGAACCATCATTTATTTTTATCCTTCCTTCAACAATAAGTCACTAACAAAAAAGAAATATTGTTTTATTTACAAAATGAAAAAAAAAATAATAATAAAAAAAAAATAAAAAAAAATCGGGTACTAGGGTACCACTCTCTCCACTTAGGGTAGTGTTATGGTAGTTTTGAGTTGGAGGGTTTTTATTGGAAAGAAGTGATGTGTCAATTCGGGTAATAGGGTACCACTCCCTCCCCTAAGTCTTGGTTCTTTTACTTATTTTTATGAGTAAATTGAGAAGAGGGTACGTTTTTAGTTATAAGTTTTCAAACCAATCAAAGCCTAACAAACAAGCTATCACCGTCATTAGAAGTTACAAATAATAAGTATCAGAGATGTCACAAAATCAACTTTTTAGCTGACTTATTAGAACAGGTGACATTTTAAGTAATGATAGTATCGCGCTTTTGTTTTCTTCTATCTCGCAACTACAATTGAAATTGATTGACCATTTACGGATCCGTTTCCTAAATTGTTATCTCTTGGTGCCCCTGCCTCGTGCCGCTCAATGAAAAATGCCGGATGTTTTGGCTCAGGTAGATGCATATTTTCATTAGTAAGCATAGAAATAACTTCAGACATGGTAGGTCTATCTATGGCATGATCTTGAACACATAGGAGTCCTACATGAATGCAAGTCATTACTTCCTTGGGAGTGCATGAATCTTCAAGTACTGGATCCATCAGTTCTAAACCTTTGCCTTCGTTCCACAATTCCCATGCCTATATATAAAATAAACATTTATAGTTATATATATTTAATAGTATGTCTCATGTGATAAAAACAAGTCTTAGTTAGGATTAACTTACGAGTCCTAGGAGGTTGAGTGGGTGTTCTGTATCATAGCTCCCATGATTCATCTTACCGCTTATAATCTCAAGCAACAAAACACCAAAACCAAAGACATCTATCTTGGTTGAAACAGTGCCGTCCATCATATACTCTGGTGACATGTAACCACTATATATCACACTGAAAATTAGTGTTTGGGAATTTTTATTTCTGGAGGTTTTATTTAGCCAAGACAAGTTAAGGACTCACCGCGTTCCAACAACTCTACTTGTATTTGCTTCAGACTCGTTGATATCAAATAACTTAGCCATGCCAAAATCTGATATTTTTGGCTTCAGGTGACTATCTAGCAAAATGTTACTGGCTTTTAGATCTCTATGGATCACCCTCAGCCTTGAAAACTTATGAAGATATAGAAGTCCTTGAGCAATGCCGTCAATGATTACAAACCGATCATTCCAATCTAGTAGACCTTTCCTCCTAGGATCTGATAAGAAATGAGTAGCAGCAACCAAAGAAAATACCAAGTTACAGAATATATGAAGTCTTAGACCTTACCAAATAGTAGGAAATCTAAACTATGATTAGGCATGTACTCATATACAAGGATCTTCTCTTGCTTCTCAATGCAACAGCCTAGAAGCTTGACAAGATTAATGTGCTGAAGTTTGGCAATGAGTTCTGTTTCGTTCTTAAACTCCTTGACCCCCTGTGCAGAGTTTCTTGAAAGTCGTTTCACAGCAACCTCCCTCCCATCAACTAATATTCCCTGTGAAATCCATCACATGAGCATTAATGTGAAATCGTCTCAATTGGAGTGTGTTTGAGAGTTTACCTTATAAACTTCTCCAAACCCCCCCCTCACCTAGCTTATTAGTTCTCGAGAAATTGTTGGTGGAAGAGGAGATGCTTTGAAAGGTGAAATAATGCAGGTCAGTGTTCATCGACTTTTCATTTTGTAGGTAACTATTGTAGACGTGTCTCCGCCATTGCAGCAACAACGTTTGGATTTTCTTGACTTTTTCTGAATTATTAAGATATAAAATATTTGGTAGATGGTTAGAGATGTCACAAAATGTACATCAACTAAAGTTAAAGGTCTTGAAACAGGTCTTCGTAACATTACTAGTAGCACCTTTTGCGCTAGCTTCTTTAGGGTTCCCCTAATTCATTAATATATTGCTAGTACACAGGATTCAACTATCTCTGAACTGTCATAACTTAAAATATCCTTTAATCCATCTCAACGAACCCGAGTACATATTAACACAAAGAATTTACCTTTTTCAACATAATTATTGGTCATTGGTTAGCATTAATGATACTTGGATCTTTTTGACTAGTTGAAATCCAGGAAGATAAGAGATTATTTCATTTTATATGAATTAAGTAATAAGGTGAGGTTGATATACCTCCAACATCTAGCTTTTTGTATGCCAAATAGCATGATAGAAGTAGAGCTACAGATGCAGTCACAGAGAGACACCCAATCCAGATTGTTTTCGTCGCTGTCTTTTTCTCCATCTTCTTTTCTGTATATGAAGAAAATGGTAGCATATAAATTTTCATATACCAAAAACAACTTGAACCGAAAAACTAACCATTCATGTATAGTTTGGCTTGGTCCCGGACTCCTGGTTATGTTATTGGTTTTACTGGACGTGATTAACTATTTCTCCACCGTAGCAGATATAGGTTGAAATTAAATAGGAATAAAAAGAGATAATGTATAATAAAGATAGCGCAACGTAAAATATTAACGGCTTATCTTTTTAAGTGTACAAATTTATTACTGTAAGCATCATGTGTAGTAAATTTACCGACCTCCAAGATGTTTAATGACGTAATAATCTGTGTATGGGTGATGTGGAGCTTCTGCTGGATTGTATTTAATCTGGCCGTAAGTCTTGCATCCTGCCTTGTTTTCGGTTGTATAGGCATAGGCCACACAAGAACAATTTCCACAACATATTCTTTGGCAATCATTTAAAGTTAAGTTATAACTTTCAGCAATTACATACTCATCCGCATAGATGTAGTTATCTGTTAAAGTAAAGTAACAATCCTTCCTGCATTTTGAAGTATCATAGTTTTCTTCAGCACAACCAGGCTCATTGGTCGAGCTGCATAAGACATTTAAAATTAGAGTCGAACCCCGAAGAAAACCATCTTGATAAATCTTCAAAGATGGAAGTAAATCATATGTTTTTGTTAGATATGTGAAGGATTGCTCGGTTTCATTAGAAATGTAGTAGCGACGGACACTTGGACTGGAAGATAGTAAATGTGAGTTTTTGAACTGACCATTCTGCCAAGGTCCACTCTTCCAGTGGATGTTCCCTCGCCGCAGGATGACCAGTTGACCTGTGCCATTAGGGTCGATTGTCAATGTAAAAGACCCATGAGCTGGCAACTCATTGCTTGCCCAAGAAGTAAGTGATGATTTATGCCCTGTTTTGAGATTAACTCCAAGCTTCATCCCAGGTAGAAGTGTGTCTGTTGGATAATCAAAGCTTTGCCATAAAACCTGCTTAACAGACCCATCCGCATACAGTTCTCGCAGTACCAAATTTCCAGTATCCAACAGTGTAACACTGGCATTGCGCAACACAAGAGTAGGACTGAATAGATCAAGGACAGTGCCTCCACTAGATAAAAGGCTGAGCTTTCCATGGATATCTATCATGAGGTTACCATATATATCCGGGATTGGATTGTTTCTGTTTGCCACCCACACTGCCTTTTTATAGGAGTCGTATTGATAACGATATTTGAGTTTATCCTTGTTATTTTCATTGTAGAATATCCCTAAATAAGGGCTTATGGTAGTGTGGAAGCCAAAGAACTTCAAACTAAAGACGCTGTTTGATGAAATCAGTTCATCCCAATCCTTGAGTAGTTGACCTTGATGTAAGGTATCTGTTTCTGAGTAACACGGGTTGCTGTAATAATAGCAAGATGAAGTGAGGGTGAGAATGAGGTATATACTTCTCTCTACCATTGTTTCAAGGTAGATGCGGGATGGTATTTTCTGATCTTGTTTTGGGTTGAGATGTATTGTTATTATTAAGTATGCTGGCAACTGTTTTTTGACTCAAATTTCCTACACCTTTTTTAACAATAGACTTGGTCAATAGAATTAGGCATCCTTTTTTTTTTTGTGTGAATAAGTACTTTGTTTTTTAATGTTCCCTTAGCTGTGTGCCCCATTCTTTACGTTCTAGTTGTTGTAGACCAAGAGATGTATATCAACTTAGAAATGTCACAAAAGCATATTGATTTAAGTGGGACGGAGAAAAATGGACCTGGTTGAACACATTAGCTCTGTGCTGAGAAAAAGTAATTAGCAACTTTTCTTGACTCAAAGTCTACAACTTCTTTTTATATGTTCTACCGAGTCAACATAAATAAACATCACTACCATGTTGATGTCTTTCCAAAGCTTATTACCCAATTGTATACCGCTGGCTTATTAGGATGCCCCATTATGGACCAGGAGTTGCTTACCATATTACACACAATACATGCACAACTACACAAGCATCATACAGGAGAAAATTATGTATCTTTTTGGGGATTTACCTCTCTTGTTGTCTTGCATTAACGACCTTTAACTATTGACAATGAATATAACAATGCAGAATGGATATCAGCATCCACTAATTATATAGTAAGGAAAAAAAAGGCTAGTGAACATAAGTAGATAGAGATGTACGTGGTCATTAATCAAGTATAAATGAACGGTACGGTTTGGGATATAAGAATCAAAGTATCCACACAAACATAATATAGGGTTATGAAACTCATTATTGTGAGTTACTCTGATTGATAGGGCCAAAAAGGGACCCAGTCCTCCAAACAAAACATAACTTATACTCTAATTGTGAATATGAATGACACAATAGATTCCTCTCATGCGTTATTTAGGTATCCGAAATATGTAAAGGTATATTTTTCCTTCTGTTAGCTAGCTTTAATGATTTGATTAGTTCATATGCTTTCATTATGTGGACATCATCTTGTTGATGACTAACCCTGCCTACTGATCTATACAGTTGGACTGTAATGGGTTTACATTCCAGTGACACTCAATGCTGGTGATTGCGAGCTTAAAATTTCTCAGCGTGTAAGCAACATCATCTATTGAAGATCGATCAGGTATGTCAGATGCGTGATATGGTGATGTCAGTGTCAGAACGGAGTCAGGAGTCGGTGTAATTCCTTATTTAATAGATCCAAAGCAAGTGATGTCTAACCAACAGATAATTCAAATAATAGAGTTAAACCTTTGTCCCAAAAACAGAATCTTTGATGTGGTACCTAATTTATTGCATCGATCTGTTCAATTATTTAATACAGTATATATTTTTCCACAAACATTTTTAATAAGGGAAGAATCGGAACAAATCCTATCTACATGCTATCACAGTTTGCTTGGTTGAGTCCCCAAACTTGGTGTCGGCATGGCCAAATCTTTAAACTTGTTTGGGACTAACTGAAATGTCATTACGTATTTAAAAATTGATGGGTAAGCGGTCAAAAATGCAGACAATGTATTTTTATGTATTTTTTTCTTTTTGTTTCTAATTTAATAATATAATGATCTTTTTAAAATTATTATAATTAATTACGTTTTAGAAAGACACAGGTGACCACCGGATAACCCAGTCGCTAAGCTGGATGAAAAATTATAATACCTTTAATTTATTATTGAAACGGACTATCTCCTTGTTGATAGTTATCAATATAGTTATCAGAGAGGTCACGGAATTCATGTTTGACTTTTTAACACTAGTAACACTCTAATACATGATTTTGGTGCCTTTTATCTTGCCACAACAATTGAAATGGATTGCCCGTTTACGGATCCTTTCCTTAAACTATCATCTCTTGGTGCCTGTGGCTCACTCCTATCGATGAAAAATGCTGGTTTTTTTGGCTCAAGTAGATGCATATTTTCATTAGTAAGCATAGAAACAACTTCAGACATGGTAGGTCTGTCAATGGCATGGTCTTGAACACACAAGAGACCCACATGAACGCATGTCATTACTTCTTTGGGAGTGCATGAATCTTCTAGTGTTGGGTCCATCAATTCCAAACCTCTGCCTTCGTTCCACAATTCCCATGCCTAAATACATTTAGATAGTTTCATTGAACATGTAATATGTCTCAAGTGATAAGAAAATAAGCCTTAGATATGATCAACTCACGAGCCCTAGAAGGTTGAGTGGATGTTTCACATCATAGCTCCCATGGTTCATCTTGCTGCTTATAATCTCAAGCAACAAAACACCAAAGCCAAAGACATCTATCTTGGTTGAAACAGTGCCGTCTATCAGATACTCTGGCGGCATATAACCACTGAATATAAAATTAAGAGTTAGCATATGTGAGATAGTATATAGTCGTGCTGACACAAGACAAGTTTTGGACTGACCGTGTTCCAACAACTCTACTTGTATTTGCTTCAGACTCGTTGATCCCGAATAACTTAGCCATGCCAAAATCTGATATTTTTGGCTTCAAATAGTCATCTAGCAAAATGTTACTTGCTTTCAGATCTCTATGGATTACCCTCAATCTTGAAAACTTATGTAGATATAGAAGTCCCTGAGCAATGCCGTCAATGATTACAAAGCGATTATTCCAATCTAGTAATCCTTTCTTGCTAGGATCTATTAGTAAATCAGTAGCAGCAATTAAGGAAAATCCGAGTATAAATAGAGAATTTAGTAAGTGTTAGATCTTACCAAATAGAAAGAAGTCCAAGCTGTTATTAGGCATGTACTCATATACAAGTATTTTTTCTTGCTTTTCTACGCAACACCCTATAAGCTTGACCAGATTAGTGTGTTGAAGTTTGGCAATGAGCTCAGTTTCATTCTTAAACTCCTTGATTCCTTGTCCAGAGCTTTTTGAAAGTCGTTTCACCGCAACCTCTTGCCCGTCAGCTAATTTCCCCTGTGAAATCCATCACGTGAGCTTTTATTTGAAATCTTCTTAACCAGTGTTTTCGAAATTTTACCTTATAAACTGCTCCAAAACCCCCCTCTCCTAGCTTATTGGTGTTTGAGAAACTACTTGTTGCAGATGAGATGCTTTGAAAGGTGAAATAATGCACCTCAGCGTTGAAATTCTTATCTCTTCGTACATAATTGTAGAAGCGCCTCATCTGATGCAGCAACAGCTTTTTTATTTTCTTAGCTTTCCCTAAAAATAAAATGTGGATAGATGGTAAGCATAAATGATACAATATGTAATGTCTGGTCCATGGAGAGCATTCTTGATTCGTCAAGTTTTTGTAAGACTATCATGATAGAAAGCATGGCAGCTGTATCATATTGACCAGGTCTTGAAATTGTGAAAATTCGTGACTATTGTTTTGTATGAATGGAGTAAGAATGTGATACCTCTAACATCAAGCTTCTTGTATGCCAAATAGCATAGGAATAGAACTAACGGTACAATCATAATGATCACCCCAATCCAGGCCTTACTCTTCTTTTCGATCTTTATCTCTGCATAAATTGTTAAAATTATTTGCAGAAAATGCTAGCTAATACTGTTTTTATACTAAGAAAATCTATAACCCGAACTTGGTTATGTTTATTTGCTACATTGGATAGGTTTTATTTTTTGCCCATCCAATAAAAGGCGTCTGACGTAAAAATATTAATAGAAAAATTGATGATGTATATTGAGGATAGCTCAAGGCAAGAGATTAATGGCTTATCAAATGAAGTGAGCTGTTACTATTATGACAAGGGACAATAACTTGAAACTTATTACTACACTAGTGAAAGATTTTATAAATCTAGGTTGTTTTTAAATACTACAAATTAATGAAAGAAACATTGGGATATTCGAAGAAAAGGTTTGGTGGACACTCGCAAATGGTGAAGTAGTACATTTAGAACTCTTAATTTTCTGTGTGTTTTGTTTCAAAGTTTTTTTCTTGAAGATTATCGTTTTTACAACTGTCATCACTATTCCACAGATTTATGCATAGCGCCAACTTGGATCTCGCCAGCCTACTAAGTATGGGACATCTAGTTGTATGAATACACAAACCCCTGCCATTTGGTTCTCTGCATGTTACTTTGGGATGCTTTATTTATAATAGAAATGAATTCTGCCTGCAGTATTTATGAAACAACACAGTGAATAATGCTTAAGAGACTGTAGGTGAAACGGATGAATCCTAACGTGTTGTATAAGTAGGGGTGGTAGACCTACAAACAGAGTGTGCGGGGAGCTTGTCACAAACATTATTCATTATAGAAGAAGTAGAAGTTCATATATATGGTTTCAAGGCTGACCCTTTTCTATATTTATCAAAGCATAAACAGTAATAAACTTGCTAACCTCCATGATACACGATGGTGTAGTATTCTCCCTTGGCTGCTGATCTATTGTATGTCAGTTGAGCATAAGTTTTGCAGCCTGCCTTGTTTTTGGTTGCATAAGTACAGGCCATGCAAGAACAATTGCTCCAGCATAACTTTTTGCAATCATACAATGTCAAGTTATAGCTTTCATCATATACATACTCGTCCACATAAGTATAATAGTCATTATCTGATGTTAAGTAATAATCTTTCCTGCAATTTAATTTTTCAAACTCATCTTCAGCACAACCAGGAGGGTCGTTGATCAAGTGGCACTTCACATCTAAATTTAGAGTTGTGCCCATAAGCCGACCATCCACAAGCATCCTCAGAGCTGGAAATGAATCATATGTTTTTGTTAAATATGTAAAGGATTGCTCAGTCTCGTTAGAGACATAGTAAAGGCGGACGTCTGAACCAGAAGATTCTAGATCAGTGTTTTTGAATTGACCATTTTGCCATAATCCACTTAGCCAGTGGGTATTTCCTCGTCTCAGGATGACCATTTGATCTGTGCCATTGAGGTCTCCTGTTAAAGTAAAAGACCCATCGGCTGGCATTTGTTCGCTACGCCAAGAAGTGAGTGACCATCTATGCCCAGTCTTATGATTAATTCCAAGTTTCATCCCAGGTAAAAGCGTGTCTGTTGGGTAATCAAAGCTTTGCCATAAAACCTGCTTAACAGACCCATCTGGAAACAGTTCTTGCAGTACCAAATTTCCAGAATCCAACAGTGTGACACTTGCATTACGTTTTACCAAAGTAGGACTGAAGAGATCAAGAACAGTGGCTTCACTGGATAAAAGGCTTAGCTTTCCATGACCATCTATCATAAGATTGCCATATGTATCTGGGATCGGATTGTTTCTGTTTGCTACCCAAACTGCCGAATTACGGTAGTCGTCCGGTTCACGGTATCTGATTTTGTTGCGGTTGTTGTAGTAGTAGCCATCGTTGTCGTCCGGATAGCGGTATCTGATTCTGTTGCGGTTGTAGTCGTAGTAGTAGCCATAGTTGTATTTTCCATTGTAAAATACTCCTAGATAAGGGCTTATGGTAGTGCCAAAGCCAAAGAACTTTAAACTGAAGATTCTGTTTGATGAAATCAGATAATCCCAGTCCTTGAGCTTTTGACCTTGCTGTAAAGTATCTGTTTCTGAATAACACGGATTATTGCAGTAGAAGAAAATTAAAATGATGACAAAGAATGTGTTTTCGCCTGCCATTTTTGTTTCAGGGTAGACAAAAGTTCAGAGTGATAATATGGAGAGGTAAAGTGTGGAAAATCTTGGCAAATACAGTATTATTATGTTAATAGTTGGTCAACAAAAGACAAGACACCCCTTCCATGTTGATTAAGAGCCTTGTTTTTCTTTTACATACTAGTTATTAGAAATTGCTTAGCAATTTACACACTACACACAAGCATGATAGACTGTTTAATGGGTACTTTAAACTTCTCCTTTAAAAAATTGAACATTCAGTCATTTTAGAAGTCAAAAACTAAGATACAAAAACTTGCTGTAAAACAAGTTTGTGCTGCCGGCCACATAAATAGTTAAATTTATATTTGTGAACAAAATTTAATTTAGATTATAAGGCTACAGTCAAACCTTTATAAATTAATACTCCTTAAATAACCTTAATAAAATTAATAATTTGTCTTGTCCCAACTTGAGACTAGTATAAATTTAGACTCTAATCGGTAAAATAATAAGATAATAAATTTTTTGAAACATCAGTGTATTTATATTAGTCCTAACGAAACTATAAGTTAATAATTACTAAAAAAATCCACATATATAAAGGTAATTGAAACTTTTACAAATTCAATTAATACCATAGATAATTGAAATGCGTCCCAAAGAAACAAACTTTTTATCTATTAGAAAACAATAAACTTGACAAATTCAGCTAATTTGTAAATGTGAATTAATAAAATGTTAATTGAAACTTGTTTTTTCTATTTATTTTTCATCTCTAACTAGCATATATATTGTAACTAATATATTTGACTTGGAAATATAAAAGTCATAAGTAACACCCCTTTAAATTAATAAATTATTAATTTATCGATATAATAATATCTCGCTAAATTAATAAAATATCTCGGTCCCAACACTATTCATTTATAGAGATTTTACTGTAGTTTGTACGATTACCATTACCACCATCTCTACATTAGCATCACATCATTATTCAACACACCACTAAACTCATCACCTTTTACCTCTATGCTCACAATCTAGCCCCTTTAAATAATAATAAAAACACCCATCGAAGCTCACAATTTCTTGGTTGGATAAAGGTGATCACCACGACCCATTAAAGATACAAGAATAAGTGAGGTGGAGGTGGTGGCTGGTGCCTTCTATAACGTTCCACATGCCAAAGGTAAGGTGATGGTGGTGCATCACCCACGATAAAAACTAGCCTAAGATTCTATTCTTGGTTTTTTAGATTTTACCATTCAGCGAAGTTAAGCTCATTGAGTGGACATTCCAACGCTTCGGGACAAAGTGAGGATGTGTGGTCTAGCTTATTGAACATTCAAAAGCTCAGGGACGGCAATATAAGGGTGCGTTTGGTTGGATATTTTGAATTGAGTTTTACGTTTGATGTGACAATAACGTTTTGTTTGGTTCATTATTTTGAGAAAAAAAAATGATAGATGGAATTTTGATTCCACATCAATTTGAACGGTATTGGCAAAACCCGTAAGACCCACCACTTTCTACTCTCACATATTCTTTTTATTTAAATTTTTAAATAATATTTTTTTATTATAATTTTATTATAAAATTCATTTAATAAACATATTTTTTCTCTTCAAATCCAAATTCAAACCCACTTATAAACCAAACGGACCATAAAATCTTGTTAAAAAAACTTGGCAAGTTATATTTTTGACTGATTCAATACCTTTTGTATTAGTATGCTAATTAAAATTACATCCCTTTCATGTTTGATGTCACAAAAGATTTTTCAAAGTTCCAATAGCTTTCACAAATAAAATACTCTTTGGTCAACGTTTACCCCGGTCTCCACGGTGTTGTTAATCAATATTATAATGTTATTTCCCTTTATATTTTATAGTTTTTTTTTTTTTTTTTTTTTTTTTTAAACGGCAATTGTAACTATCTCATAACATTTAAACCACAAATATATCTTACATATTAATGTATAAGTAGGACTGGAAACCACAATTATTTGGTTGGGAAACTTTTCATACACCATGAAATACTATTGAGACACAAGCCTTTTGGTAATGTATTGCTAGTTTTTGGGGTTTAATACTTTTCCTTGTTAGTGCAAAAATTTTTTTGTGAGGTTGTAATGAAAAAAAAAAGTTCATTTTAATTATAGTTAAACAAGTGTAACATCAATTTGAGAATAAGGTTCACTTTTTAACTATTATTGGCTAAGTATTGGGTCAGAACCGAACTGACTCGACTAAAATGAACCAAACATATAGAAATTGATTGTCATTTTATTAGAGACACGATTAAACGATTAAAGCTGTCTAAGTTCTTGTACGAAAGTATAGGCAACCCAAGATAAACAATAGAACCTTTATTCAGATCTAAGCTGCAATAGTCAGCTTAGATTAAGTTTACAATAGTATCCAAATGTTACAAGATTAGATTAGTGTCAATGAGACAATAATCATGTAAATGTAAAGACAAGACAAGATCAATGAAATGATCAGAAAGAAGAGGAGAGAGTGATACAAAAGACTGCACACTCAAGTGTGTGTAACCCTAGATTAAGGGACTTATTAAATAGGAGATTAAGTTTCATTAAGACCCCTCTAACGGCTATAAATGACTCATCAGCAGAAACGAAGAAAGCTTCAGCAGAAATGAACATCTTGGAACTTTAAATCTTTTACCCTTTGTCCAAGTTTAACCCCTGTAAATAATCCTGCAATGAACCATAACTTGAAAGCCATTAGCAATTGATAGAATGATATGTTTGCCACAGATTATCACCCCAAAATTTAACATTCTCCCTTAATCTGATGAGCAAACATATCAAACAATATCAATTTTTCACACAGAAATTTATGCTGATAGACAGGGAAGTTCTTTGTGAGAATGTCTACAGTTTGGTTTGAAGAGCCAATCTTTTTTGCATTTATAACACCTCTAGCAATTTTTTCCCTGATGAAGTGAACATCAATTTCAAAGTGTTTTGATCTTTCATGGAAAACAGGGTTGACAGCAAGTTGTAAAGTAGATTTATTGTCACAAAAAAGATTAACAGGAAGATTGATATCAATTTTTAGATCTTTTAAGATTTTTTGAATCCAAATGATTTCACAGGCAGCAGTAGACATAGATCTATACTCTGCTTCTGTGGAAGATTTTGAAAGAGTGTTTTGTTTTTTACTTTTCCATGAGATTAAACAATCGTTGAAGAAAACACAATAACCTGTGACAGATTTTCTGGTTTTCTTGCATTTGGCCCAATCAGCATCACTATATCCTTCAAGATGATTTTCAGAGTTGCTGAAATTGTACCTTAGACCTTTTCCTGGAGCTCCTTTTAGATATCTCAGAACATTGAGGGCACATTCCAGATGAGATTTTAAGGGAGAATGCATATATTGTGCCAGGCAATGAACTGAGTATGAGATGTCAGGTCTTGTAGGGGTGAGGTAGATAAGTTTCCCAAGTAACTTCTGATAGCCAGTGATGTTGACAAGCAAAGGGTCATCAGCAGAGGGAATGTATGGAACCACAGAGTTGGGTTCCATAGGAGTGGACACAGGTTTGCACCCAAGAAGACCAAATTCTTTGAGGAGTTCAAGACAATATTTTCTTTGAGAAAGACAAATGTCATTTCCAGTTTTTAAAACCTCAATGCCAAGGAAATATTTTAGATTTCCCAAGTCTTTGATATGAAATTTGGATTTTAGAAACTCTTTAAAAAGATTTATCTCATCAATACAGTTTCCAGTAAGAACAATATCATCCACATAAACAAGCAGAGCAATAAACTTGTTATTCTCTGTTTTGGTGAACAAGGAGTGATCATTAACAGATTGAACAAAGTTATTTTCTTTTAAAACACTGACAAGTTTTTCATTCCATTTCCTGGGAGCTTGTTTTAGGCCATATAGAGATTTGACAAGTTTACAAACTTTATTTTTATTGTTCTCATTACAGAACCCCTTGGGGATGGTCATATAGATATCCTCATCAAGATCTCCATACAAGAAAGCATTGTTAACATCAAGTTGAAAAAGAGGCCATTTGTTTTTTACAGCTAAGGCAATAAGACATCTAACAGTAGACATTTTCACAACAGGGGAAAAAGTTTCATCATAGTCTATTCCTTCCCTTTGATTATAACCTTTAACAACTAATCTAGCCTTGTATCTATCAGCCTCACCATTGGCTTTATATTTGATTTTAAAGATCCATTTGTACCCAATAGGAGTTCTATTAGGAGGTAGATCAGTTATATCCCAAGCATGGTTTTCATTTAAGGCCTCAATTTCAGAGTTCATAGCATCAACCCAATTACTATCAAGGATAGCTTCTTTATAACAGGTAGGTTCAATACTTTTATTAAGACTAGATGCAAAGCAGTAATTATCTTTGTTAAGATTAGAGTAATTAACAACCTTTTCAACACCATATTTGACTTTTCCTTCTACAATAAAGTCGTAAAGATTACTGGGCAACTTAGAGACTCTGGTTGACCTTCTAGCAGTAGTGGCTGGCAAGCCTCTTTCTTGTTCAGCAGAATCAGGTGTAGTATCAGCAGAATCAGAAGATGCATTAGCAGGAAGTGATTCATGTGATATGGTGCCCTCAGGGTGTGTATTATCATCTATAGATGTTGCAACTGGTTCGTCAATCCTAGAAGGATGACTTACCACTGTGCCATCATCATAGGATGTCACTCTCCCTTCATCATTGGGACTTATTTGTGAGTCAAATAAATTTTTGTGATTTAAATCTTTTGGTACAAAAGTTTCAACAAAAGGTTTTGACAGAGTATTTTTCATTTTGAAGGGAAAAACAGTTTCATAAAATTTGACATCTCTGGAGTAAAAGATATTTTTTGTTTCTAGGCTCAAGAGTTTATAGCCTTTCTTCTCATTTGAGTAACCAATAAGAACACTTTTTTCAGACCTACTACCAAATTTATCAGAGATGTTGAGAATGGTGCCATAGCATAAGCAGCCAAAGACTCTAAGGAGAGATAGTGAAGGGTCATGCCCATACACAAGGAAGAAGGGGGACTTGCCAGACAGAACTGAAGAGGGTAACCTGTTTATGACATAGGCAGCAGTTAGAACACATTCAGGCCAAAGATATAGAGGTAATTCCCCCTGAAACATAAGGGATCTAGCAACATTAAGGAGATGCCTATGTTTCCTTTCTGCAATACCATTTTGTTGTGGTGTATAAACGCAAGAGGTTTGATGTAGAATTCCTTTTTCATGAAAAAATTGTTGAAGTTTATTATTGACAAATTCTGTCCCATTATCACTTCTAAAAACCTTGACATTGTGTTCAAATTGATTTGATAGCATATGAGTAAAGTTAACAATGGAAACATAAACACCATCCTTCCCTTTAAGCATATAAACCCACACTGCCCTGGAATAGTCATCAACAATGGTTAAAAAATATTTATAACCATCTCTGCTAGTGATGTTATATGGTCCCCATACATTAAGGTGAACAAGTTGGCCAATTTTAGTGAATTTATGTTCACTTAGAGGGAATGGTTCTCTGGTTTGTTTAGCTTTATTACAAGTATCACAGAGATGATCAATTTCAGATGAACTATCAAATTTAAGAGTGGGTTTAAGTATGTGTAGGACTTGGTCAGAGGGATGACCAAGTCTTTGATGCCAGAGATTTCTAGAAACATGACATACAGTTATGCAGTTATTAGAAGTAATCTTACATGTAGAATCTATATCAAACATATATAACCCATTGTATTGTTTACCAATCTCCACAATCCTTTTTTGATGTAAATCCTGTATATAACAATTAGATTCATTAAACCCAACAAACATCTTATTGTCTCTAGTAATCTTATTAACAGATAGCAAACTAACATTGTACTCAGGAACAACAAGAACATCAAAAAGAGTTAGGTCATTATTGACCTTTAAATCACCAATTTTAGTAATTAAGGCCTGAGTGCCATTGGGATGTCCAACAGTTAGGCCAAGATTTGAAATGTTAACAACATTGATTAAAAAAATTTCAGACACAGTCATGTGCTGATTTGCACCAGAATCAACAATCCAACCAAGACTGATGTTTCCAGATAAGGATTTAGTGTTGTTGTTAAAAAACTTGTTGAAGTTTACATTAAACTTGACACTGCCATTAAAGAAGGTTCCTGAAAAAATTTTACCTGCCAAGTTGGCATTAGCAGATGACACATTGTTGTCATTGAGAAGACTCATAAGTCTTGAGAGCTGTTCATTAGACAAGGAGACAGGAGAGTTGCTAGCACTATTATCAGTGACGCGATTAGTTTCAGCAGAAACATTGTTACTGCTGAAAGGTTTACCATTAAAATTTCTTTTAACATGTCCAGCAGGATAGCCAACAAGATCATAACATCTATCAACAGTATGACAAGGTTTTTTGCAATTAGTACATTTGAGGTTCATGGTTGGTCCTCTGCTATTAGAGTTGTTACCAGTATTAAAACCAGAAACTTTGTTGTTAAAACCTCTTTTGTTATCAAAAAAATTTCTACCATCAGAAGTTTTTGCAGCAAAAGCTGTAGCATTGGGTTTAGCAGAGCTATTCCCAGATGAGACATTTCTGTGAGATTCTTCTCCAGAGACAACAGAGAAAGCAGTTTTGACATTAGGTAAAGGATCTCTGGTTAAAATATTGCTTCTGATAGGAACATAGGAGTCATCAAGACCCATAAGAAATTGCATTAACTTGATTAGCCGATTGTGTTTTTCAAAATGTTTTGCAGCCTCACAAGTGCAGGGAGGCAAGCTAATCATACAATCAAATTGTTTCCATAAAGAGTTAAGATTGTTATAGTAATCAGCAAGAGAGGACCCACTTTGACTAAGAGAATTTATATTTTTATGCAAATTGAAAATAGCTGAACCATCTACTTTATCATAAGTATCTTTAAGATCATTCCACATTTCATAAGCAGTTTTAGCATAAATGGCACCAGCAAATAATTCAGGGCTGAGAGAGTTGAGAATCCAAGTAACCACAATAGAGTTACAAGTGTCCCATTGATTAGCAAGACTAGGGTTAGAATCATTTCTTATGCAAGTACCATCAATAAATCCTAACTTGTTATGATTCCTTAAAGCAAACGTCATGGCCATATTCCATATTTTATAATTTTCAGTTCCAGTGAGTTTAATAGAAATAATGGGAGTACCATTGGTATTATTAGGGTGTAAATACAAAGCATCACCAAAGGATAAGCTTTTCTCAGTGGAAGAACCACCACCACCAACATTATCATCACCAATAGCCATAAAACAAACAATAAGACAGACAGATATAATAAGACAGACAAAGAATCAAAGACAGAAATAATAATAAGAGTAAATATTTAAATAAATAAGACTTTGTAATAAGAAACAACAAGCACCAAGCTTGTGGACTATGGTAAACCAGAGCAGGTATTCTTACCACTCAAAGGTGGCAGATCAAGATGTTAGTCTACCCGTTTGCACCCACAAAGACTTAAGTACTGTATGTTTAAAGACGAGATAAGACTTAGACTTACAGAGAAATATGCAGCGGAAGAACAAATCACAATCACCCTAGATTCACTTAGTCTAGGGCAAATTGTAAACAGAAGATAACCAGTGATTACGCCAATAGTAATAACCCCAAACCACACCTTTGTTGCCAAGGAGAATCAATGAGCCTGAAGCTCTGATACCATGTACGAAAGTATAGGCAACCCAAGATAAACAATAGAACCTTTATTCAGATCTAAGCTGCAATAGTCAGCTTAGATTAAGTTTACAATAGTATCCAAATGTTACAAGATTAGATTAGTGTCAATGAGACAATAATCATGTAAATGTAAAGACAAGACAAGATCAATGAAATGATCAGAAAAAAGAGAAGAGAGTGATACAAAAGACTGCACACTCAAGTGTGTGTAACCCTAGATTAAGGGACTTATTAAATAGGAGATTAAGTTTCATTAAGACCCCTCTAACGGCTATAAATGACTCATCAGCAGAAACGAAGAAAACTTCAGCAGAAATGAACATCTTGGAACTTTAAATCTTTTACCCTTTGTCCAAGTTTAACCCCTGTAAATAATCCTGCAATGAACCATAACTTGAAAGCCATTAGCAATTGATAGAATGATATGTTTGGTACAGATTATCACCCCAAAATTTAACAGTTCTTCCTACCTTCATTTTAACCAAAGACCAAGCTCCTTATGTTCTTACAAAAGGTCTATGTAAAGCTCCACATTACTATTGCTTATCCAAGTGTATGGCATATGTAATCCTTACACATTGCCAACTTTGGGGAGGGTAAAGACACATCTACATCAAAGGCCAATTGTGTTACAAGATGTCCCAAGCATCCAACAAGTATCAAAGTGTGAGGACTTTTAATGTAATTTAATAAACTTTAGTTAAGTTAGGAAGTCAAACTGAGTAGTTTGTCAACAGTTCTGTTGTTTGTTGTATAGAGTATATACTAGTCTCTGTTTCATTTCAAATGTAAGAATTCATAATGAAAGTTTGAATCTTCTCAATCTCTCTCATGTCTCTCTAACTGATTTACCTTTACATTCATTACCCAAAAGGCCAAAACCATTAGAACCCAAAAACTAACGAAAACTATTTGTCAATCTGCACTAACCGAAAACCAACAAAAACTATTTGTCCCGCTGGTTTGCGCAGGTACAAGGCTAGTAAATTGTAAACGCTTTAAATTGGATTGGATATGGGTTGAGTGTCCTGCTAAGGTATAATACATGCAAAGTAAAGCAAGTGCTGAAAGTTGGAGTTTCATGTCTCATCTTCACAATGTAGTTTTCAAACCAATAATTATTTCAAAACATAACTTTCCATATAAACCATTGCTATAAAATAAAATAAAATAAATAAATAAATAAATAAATAAATAAACTTTATATTGGGAAAAGATCAAATAACTTTTCGATTTCTAACAGGTATGCTTGAGATTTTTGTTTACAAAGACTTAAGTTTAGAATTGGCCAAATTGTTTGATTCATTTGGCTAACTAGAACAAAGATGCTACGAAACCAGTTTCCAAAAAAACATATTCAAATAGGCATCTTTATTGAAAATAGAAACTTAACTTTCTACAATATCAAGAGCATCAAAATATTGTTTTCGAGTCTATTTTCCTTGTAGTTTTAATTCATGTTTTCCAGAGTAAACGCTTCGCCTTCTACCACCTTTTCTAAAGAATATAATTGAAGTAATAACATGAATTCCTGTTGGTCTATGGTGTGTTCAAGACCATTTTCATAGACCAACCATGTCACAAGTTATTTATATGCTTACGACAAATGAAAATATGCAGATCCTAAACGACCAGGGATCTTCATCGAGAGGCATGAGGCAGAGCCAGCAAGATACGATAATTTGGTAAATGGAAATCGAATTCAGTTACTAAAGAAGAAAAATATTATGGGTAAAGAATGTGTCACTGGTACTTAAGAGTTCCTCAAAACTATATATATTGACATCTTTAAAATGTATATACGACTTCTAAACAAGGTACTAATCTAGTTGTGATGTTTAAATTGGTTTCACATTTGAAGAGTAAAAACATGCATTCCTACGTCTTACACAAAAAGTCAAAAGTGGCCAATGGCATCTGAATTCTGAATCGCAAACTGAACTATTCATGCCACACGTACCCAACCCGAAAGAACTAGACAACAAAGTACAAGGATTAGGAAACTTCCTTTGTCATACTTATGTGTGAACTGTAATTGTTACGCAATCCTGGTCCATATAATGGGTTTCCTATCACTACACCGTAATGAATGGGGTAGAAAGAAAAACAAAGCTCCATGATCACATCAACATGAAATATATGGATGTCCATTTATGTTGACTAAGTGTAAGATAAACCAAAAGGTGTAGAAGTTTGAGTAAACAAGTTCATACCACCACCATGAAATATATGGATGTCCATTTATGTTGACTTACAAATATCTTTAACTCTTTAAGCATTTGTCTGCCAAAAAAAATGGTCAACACAAATATATTCACCGTCCTCATAGTCGCTTTATCTTGCTATTATTTGAGCAATCCTTGTTGCTCAGAAACGGATACCTTACAACAAGGTCAAGAGCTGAAGGACTGGGATGAATTGATTTCATCGAACAGGGTCTTCGTTTTAAAGTTTTTTAGCTTTTACACTATGGTTAGCCCTTATTTAGGGATATTCTACAAAAACAATGATAGGGACAACGTCAGAGACAGTAGTTTGTATGACTTGCCTAATAAACCAGTTTGGGTCAAACAGAAACAATCCGATCCCAGATATATATGGCAAGCTTGTGATAGATGCCTATGCGAAGCTCAGCATTTTATCTAGTAGAGGCACTATCTATGATCTCTTTAGTCCTAGTCTGCTCAGACGCAATGCAAGTGCTAAACTCTTGGATAATGGAAATTTGGTACTGCAAGAACTGTATTCAGACGGGTCTGTTAAGCAGGTTTTGTGGCAAAGCTTTGATTACCCAACAGACATGCTTCTACCTGGAATGAAACTGGGAATTAATCTTAAGACTGGGCATCGATGGTCACTCACTTCGTGGGAGAATAATAAGCTACCAGCCAGTGGATCTTTTACATTAACAGGAGACCTGAA
Organism: Chrysanthemum seticuspe; assembly: GCA_019973895.1. NCBI lineage: Eukaryota > Viridiplantae > Streptophyta > Magnoliopsida > Asterales > Asteraceae > Chrysanthemum > Chrysanthemum seticuspe. Next base: position 265,826,109 of record BPTQ01000006.1, on the reverse strand, counting down.
TGGCACAGGTCAACTAGTCATTCTGAAGGGAGGAAAAATTCACTCGTCAAGTGGATATTGGCGAAATGGCAGATTCGGAAACACAGATACTCAATCTTTTAGTATGGATGTTCGTGTATACTATATTAATAACGAGACAGAGCAGTCCTTCACATATTTAACAAAAACATATGATTCATTTCCAGCTCTGATAATGTCCAAATCTGGTCGACTTGATGGTTCAACTATTGAGTCGGACGTCTTTTGTACGTTGAAATACAGTCTCGGTCATTCTGAAATTATGTTTGATAAATTAAAATGCAGGGACGGTTATCACTTTAATTGGCGGAAAGATTATCACTTACCAAATTTATTTGGTAGTAGCTTATATACCCGTCAGAATGAATATGATGAAAGCCATAACTTGACTTTATTTGATTGCAAGAGAATTTGTTGGGCCGATTGTTTTTGCACTGCTTATTCTTATGCAACCAAAAACAGGACAGGCTGCAGGACTTACGGTCAAATGATAAACAATACATCAGAAGTCGACAGAGACATACAATATTACAGTTTTGTTTATCGAGGTTAGCAATACTAGTCTTTATACATGGATCTCATTTTTACTAGAAAACAATGATTGAGGGTACCTGCAAACAAAATTAAACAATCTCCTATACAATTTTATAGACTACTAGTAACAAAAAGTTATAGGCCAGAATTTGCTTTAAATGATCTGAACTTGTTAATTAACAAATGCTTGCCTGTATAGAAACAGAGTTATATTTTCTCATATGCAGAAAAGAAGAAGAAGAAGTGGTTTTGGTTGATCATTGGAGTTGGATCTTTAGCTCCACTTCTATTAGGCTATGTTCTATACAAGAAAATTCATGTCAGAGGTATCAAATTTACTAGTTTACTTCATTCGTATATTTTCTGAACGGAAAAAGCCTCTTTGTGAAACACGATTTATTTCATTCATAGGGTACCCTTGCTATGCAACTGATTCCAAAATTTACAAATAGGGTAATGCCAGTCTTCTTGAGTGGGATAATCCGAAATTAATCACCATCTGATTGATCCTTGTTTTTAAGGATTTTACGGAGTGAGCTGGCATGCATTTCATGTGCGTTATAGAAAATCTAAGGGGGGTGTCAATGGTTTTGAGCATATCTCACCATACCTCACGACCAACCAATAATTTCATTCCACCTAATCTCATACCTCACCATAGTTTTTTAGTGGCAATGGTCATTCCATACCTCACTCATTTTTTATTTTTATTTCTTTTTTTTTAAATTCATAATTAAATCAAACAATTAAATAAAAACATAATATTTCATTAATAATAAAAAAATTACATAATACTTAAAAAAAATTACATAATACTAAAAAAAAGTACGCATCTGAATATCCGTCGGCCATCCATATTGCTTCGCGTACTCACGTTTTTTGGCAATCGTACTCACGTTTTTTGTCACGGTATTCGCCGAACGGGTCGAAATCACTAGTCGTCGACATCATGTACGGAGGTGGTTGGGAATAATATTGGTGTTGATGAGATGGATGGTTCATCGGTGGAGGTTGAGGATAATAGTGACCGGCTTGAGGACTCATTTGGGGATAGTAGGGAGATGGTTGTGATTGAACTTGCGCACGAACGGGTTGTGATCGAGAGCCTCGTCCACGACCTTTGGATGAGGAGGAACCATTTTTACCTTTCCTAGCATCCATCCTTTTTATTAATATAATTTTTAGAAGAAGAAGATGAGAAAGATTAGATGAATGTGATTTGATTTTATAGGGGAATTTTTTTTTTTTTTTTTTTTGGTTAACAAATAGCCAACGGCTATATTTTTAAAAATGGAGACACGCTCCTCTTCATGCCGCTTCGGAAAACATTGCCGTGAACCATGCCGTGCCGATCAATGCCGCATGGGTGGCAATGGTATGCCTCTCGATGCCGATCAATGCCTCACCCATACCGAATGTGTTGCCACCCCCCTAAGTAGAAACTAGAAACTATTGGGATAGGGTGTCGATATTCACACCATTTTATTTGATACTTACATACTTTTTACAAGCTGTATAGTATACCGTACAATACTGTAATGCACAGATTGTGATGAAAGTATAAAAAGTTGTGATGTGAGTATCACCACTCATTGGGATATGTCCATATCACAAATAAATATATGTCCGGAAAATACATGAGCTTAAGGGTCACACACGTTAACATGTAGAAAATTTATAATAGATTTATAACTAACTTTAAAACGTATACACGATAAACAAATTTACTTACCACTTACCAGTCACAAACCTTTACTAATTAGAAATAAAATCATTAAAGGTGAATAATTGCATATATTTATCCTTGGTACAGTTTTTTATTGCACGAATGGTTTTTATGCATATTTTGGATATGTATGCAATTTTGCATCTTTGTAGGGATATATATGCAAATACCCTGAAATTTTATGTATAGTTAATTAACTATGTGTTGGTTATCAACCAACAAACCAAGAAGCCAGAATGTGGAACTTCAATACGAATGAATAAAACAACACGACAGAAAAGTAAACTTGACATGTATTCTTGCTCCTAAACGATTTGTATATTGAGAACAATGAAAAGAAAACGGTACATTGACCCCTCCCCCTTCACCTCTTTATTATAGAGATGAGGGGGGAAGAAAACCAACTCTTAAACGAGTTGAAACCGGCTACAACAAAGGAGAAAACCTAGACTCACGAATGCTCGGAGTCTATTATCGTTTGACATCTCTAATGGTATATATATAGAGTTGACATGCATGTTAGAAGCGACATACATGCATTCCCTATTTGACTACAATGTGAACTAAAGTTTCACTAAGACCCCTTATACTTATTAATACTTGCTAATATGGATACTATATTACAACAATTTTCACCTTAGTATCATATTAGCCATCTCCGATAAGCAGCAGCTTCAACCAGCACTGGAACCTCGGACAGGGGTGTGCCTTCATCCAGACACCAGTAGCAATAACCGCTACTAACCTTAGCTTAGCTCCTGACTTTATCGAGAGCCCCTTCAGCCAAATAGCCTCCTTCACAACCTCCGTAAGTGTCATATACTCCGCTTCAGTTGTCAACAAAGCCTTCATGTGCAGCATCATAGCTTCCAAGCTTCATGCACATCCTTGTATCATAAACCTGTACCCTGTCATTTGATATACCCATGGCAGTGATCAATCTTCCCATGGCATAGTCAAAATCTACAAAAACTTGTACGTTTTTCTGTAATCCACGATCAAACACATCCAACATACCCACATCTGCAGATGTTATGTCAGGTTTCTTGCAGACCACCTGATACTCCTGGCTTCCAACTGCATTTATATATATATATATATATATATATATATATATATATATATATATATAGGTTTGGGTTATTATGAAAAGTTTCTTAGAATGAAAAGAATGAGAAGGCATGTGGAGGTGACATGTGTCACCTTTGCCACATCATCATGCCACATCACCATACCCCACCCCCACCCACCCACCCCCCGCCCCCCACCCCCACCCCCCCCCCCCCCCGAAAAAAATTTTTTTTCCCGCCAAAAAAAATTTTTTTTGGGGCAAAAATTTTTTTTTTTCCCGCCAAAAAATTTCCCGCCAAAATTTTTTACTGCATCACAGTTATAAAGTTACTGCATCACAAATCATAATTTTAGTGCATTAAGGTTATAAATTACTGCATCACAGTTATAAAGTTACTGCATCACAGTTATAAAGTTACTGCATCACAATCATGATTTTAGTGCATTAATGTTATAACATTGATTTTAGTGCATCATAGTTGATGCACTTAACTATTAACTATGATGCAGTAACTTATAATAAAGATGCACCAAGACTTATTAGTGCATTAAGGTTATAAGTTACTGCATCACAATTATGATTTTAGTGCATTAATGTTATAACTTACTGCATTACAATTATAAAGTTACTGCATCACAATCATGATTTTAGTGCATTTAAGGTTATAACCTTGATTTTAGTGCATCATAGTTGATGCACTGAACTATTAACTATGATGCAGTAACTTACCAATGGAGCATTAGTCCAATGGTTGGAGCACTTGTGCTTGAGTCAATTGACCCAAGATCAAGTCCCATCCTTGGCATTTGTTTCATATAGGTACTCACCTCCGCAAAACCTGTGGACACACTGGAGAGACTTTGTGGAATAAGAGCTTAGGGGTCCGAGTCTTGGCTCGTGCTCACTCCAGTTGGTGCCCCACTAGGCCAGGAGAGTTGCCGGAGCTATTCCTTGTGGGGTGGACAATGGCTGGTGCCAAAAGGCACCCGGGGTCAGGGTGTTCCCGCCAATCTACACCTTTTGTGGAATGATGCAGTAACTTATAATAAAGATGCACAAAAACTTATTAGTGCATTAAGGTTATAAGTTATTGCATCACGGTTATAAATTTACTGCATCATAATTATGATTTTAGTGCATTAAAGTTATAAATTACTGGATCACAATTATGATTGTGATGCAGTATTTTTATAACTGTGATGCAGTAATAAATTTTGGCGGGAATTTTTTTGGCGGGAAAAAAAAATTTTTTGCCCAAAAAAAATTTTTTTTTGGCGGGAAAATTTTTTTTTTGCGCGGGTGGGTGGGTGGGTGGGTGGGGTGGGGTGGGGTGGGGGTGACACATGGCATGGTGATGTGGCAAAGGTGACACATGTCACCTCCACATGCCTTCTCATTCTTTTCATTATAAGAAACTTTTCATTTTAACCCTACCCTATATATATATATATATATATATATATATATATATATATATATATATATATATATATATATATATATGACCACTTACCATTCTTTTCCACATCACAGTCCCCTGATAGACTACCCTCCAACGACAGTATGGAGTGTCCCTCTAACAAAGTTTGTACCAACTTCTCGTTGTGAACCCTGGACTTTGACCCCCTCTGAGTATTACTACTCTAATCCCTGAGAATCTCCATACCAAGTAAATTTGTCTTTGCTTTATTTAGAAAACCATTGGTAACCCAGATCTCAGCTTTGCATTCGCAAGAAAAAACCATACCATCTATATAGAGAAATAGATGTATGAACATCCCTGTTGTATACTTCCATTAATTGTAACACCCTAGGCAAATCCCACATCGGCTGTAGCCTAGAGAGATGTTAGGCTCATAAGATAACATTCGCCTTACAATGACACAACGCGTTTTGTGGTCTACTGCAAGTGGAGTTCTTAGGAACTAGCAGTTAAGCGTGCTCATGTGAGAGTAGTACTGGCTTGGGTGACCTACCGGGAAGTCTTCAAATGAGGCCACAAAAACAAAGCCGTGAGCCTGCGGGCAAAGCGGACAATATTGTGGTCTTAGTAGGCGGGATGTTACAAGTGGTATCAGAGCCACTCCTGAGCCGTTCGGGATGGTGGGGCAAACCTCATCGAGGACGATGAGTCCCTTAGGGGGGTGATTGTAACACTCTAGGCAAATCCCACATCGGCTGTGGCCTGGAGAGATACTTGGCTCATAAGATAACATTCGCCTTACAATGACACAACGCGTTTTGTGGTCTACTGCGGGTGGAGTTCTTAGGAAGCAGTTAAGCGTGCTCATGTGAGAGTAGTACTGGCTTGGGTGACCTGCCGGGAAGTCTTCAAATGAGGCCACAAAAACAAAGCCGTGAGCCTGCGGGCAAAGCGGACAATATTGTGGTCTTAGTAGGCGGGATGTTACAGTAATAGCCATTGTTGTCATTACTGCTTTTCCTGCAACTGTTGCTAAGTACATACACATATGACCAAGTATCCATATCTTCTTTCAATCCAGCCTTTCACTTGGAAATCACCTCACAAGCAACTGTATCATTGAAAGTAAATGACGCGTATGCGTGTATCTTCTCCACTACAGCAACTGCAAAAGCAGCCTCATTATTTTCTTCTCTATACTTGTATAAATCCCATGCTAAGTGTTGATCCCTATCACGTGTTGAATGATAGTCTCCCAAATCCTGAGTTTGTACTTCTTGTGAACCAGCTACCTGACCGACATTCCCCTAAGGTTCCACCTCAAATGTATGATCCTCAAGCGGTTCCACCTCAAACTCAACTCCCTGCAACACCTGCATTGAACCTGTACCTACACCAGAACCAATGAAAGCTTCTTGTATTCACTACTCTAGTTGAAATCCATATTCCTGTAAAGCAATCCCTTTGAAGTAACGTCATCTGACCTCCAAAGCTGATAACCTACCATACCTTCACGGTATCCCAGGAATATGCACTTGACCTTACCCAGTTCAAGCATCCCTTGCTTAATACTAGCAACCAACCAAAACCCCCCACATATCTATAGGCCCCTTGAATCCAATCGCTGATGATTGTGACCTATTCATTAGATATGTAGACCTTGTTGTATCCTCTGCCCGAAAAACCTTGGTCAGACCAGACTGAATCAGAAAAAAACGTACCTCCAAGAGTGTCACGTTCATTTTCTCAACCAACCCATTCTGTTGTTGTATCCCTGCAACACCCAAATGTCTGGCAACCCCACTCTTCATATGTTATTGTATAGACCTTCTGATTACAAGACTCAAGTAAATTACCTTTCTTGATCTTCCTTCTAGTCTAAGATTCTCCTAACTGCTTCCTACCCTTCAATGTCTTCACGGTCACTTCCTAACCATCCGGGGTACATACACAATTAGCCTTCCTTGTTCATGATAAAACCATCAGCAAACCCTTTATAACCTTGATCCTGGCCGACTGCATCTTCACGGTAAAACCCTCTTTATCAAGATTGCCCATTGATATCAAGTTTCGCCTTAATTCCAGAACATACCTGACGTTGTCCAAAAAGAAACTTGACCCATCCCTCATATGTACTTGAACCTTACTCGTCCCCCGTACATAGCATTCCCTGCCATCACCCATCAGTACATTACCACTGTCATACTCCTTAAAATCAAAACAAGTAATCTCTCCTGTATGTCATTTGGTATGAACCCCCTGAATCCATGATCCAATCTAATAGTTTTTCAAAACTCATAGCCATCATAACATCAGCATTATCATACCCATCAGCTCCAGAACCGGATACCCGATCTTCATTCTTGAAAAAACTTTGAGATTTCTTGTGATTATACCTGGGACAATCCTTCTTCAAATGCTCCTCAAACTGACATATATAACACTTGAGTCTATTGCTTCTTCCCTGTGACTTTGACCACTTTACCCTACTGCATATCACTTTGATCAGATTTTTTCCCTCACAAACAACCCTTCACCACCATCAACCTTTACTTCTGTCATCTTTTGAAGTTACCTAGAATGAAGTGTCGCGATCACGTCTTCTAGCTTCAAAGCATCCCGACCATATAGCAAAGTATCCACGAAAAAACTGTAAGACGATGGTAACGATGTGAGTGATAATAATGCCTGATCCTCATCCGATATAGCAGTATCTATAGCCGCTAAGTCACCTACCAACTTGTGAAACTCATCAATATGTTCAGTTTGACTCTTACTTGGATGCATATGAAAAGTATATGACTTCTTTTTCAAGTACAAAAGATTAGATAAAGACTTTGTCATATATAATGTCTTTAACTTTTTCCAAATCCCCGTTGCAGTCGTCTCCTTAGTGATCTCCCGTAGGACCCGATCACCCAAACACAAGATCAATGCGTTGTAAGTCTTTTTCTGAATGATGTTATCGTATGCCACTATTGTAGTTGCAGCTAATCCCTAATGTTCCAGCAAAGCCTTCATATTTACCTGCCATAATGCAAAATCATTCTTCTCATCGAATTTTTCGATGTCAATCATGGTCCCTGTCATCATTCTTTTAAACCCTTTGTTTATTCTATTAATCTTGTGATGTAAACCTTACAACACCAAACTAAACAAAGTACGCGTGTGTAAAAACCCCTTGCTTTATCGATATAACCCTAAGATAAACCCTCTTAGAATCGATCAAAACAAGAAAAAGAAAATAACTCTTCTTTAGTAAAACCTTTTACGCATGCAAAATAAAACATTTATACACATGCATGCATCCTCAAAGAGTATTCACATTTTTTATTTTTTTTTAAGAAACCGCCAAAACAATGAAACAAGAAAACTATATCTTTGGGTTGAAAATCTTTTCCTCACCGTTCAATAAAACGGAACACCAAGACCTTGTTGACCACAAATCCGATTGACAAGAACCCTTCAAAACATATTTTCGATCATCTTCCGATAAAACGACTTTACCGCGAGCAAAAACCTTCACATAATCAAGTAACCTTGGAGATTTAGAAACAATCGAAAAACTGTGACCTTGCTTTGAAGTACTAACCTTGTCGAGATAATCCTTGCAAAAAACCAACAATTTTGAAATCTTCAAAGCCGAAAAACTTCAAAAACTTTGTGTTGAAAAAAACGGTTCGAGAAAAACCTCAAAACCCGACACCTTGATGCTCCAAAAACCCGAAACCTCAAGAAAATTTGATGACGAATTATCGACCAATCAAAGGAAAAAAGAAACCTTTATGACTGACGACACTTGATCTTCTTAAACCGAAAACCAAGTAACCTGATGTTTCTTTGTCGATACCCTGACAAAAACGAAAACACCAGAAACCTTTTTGTCGATCTTCGATATCCCGAAAACCAACAAACCCTGAATTTTCTTAAACCTGTGTCAATAATTTGTTAGAACATTAAAACCCCGTAGGTATAACTTTATTAATGACCATTATTTATAACGGTAAAACGCTAATTCCCAAAACCCACAAACTGGGCTTGGGCCTAATTATCCACTAATACTCCCCCGTAGTTCGAGCGGCGAAATCGCGAAAGTTCGAACTGGAGTAGTAAACTAAGATAGCAAAATAAAACAAAAACCAAAATAAAATGGGATAACCCAAAGTATCCCCTATTCTAATTTTTTGTTTACAGATAACGATGCAGGATTTCTGACCAGGTTTTAATATTTCTAATAGTCTCGATTACCTATGGTCTACCTTATGCACTAACGGGCAGTGTACCTGGTCGTGTGTAGTGTAGTATTCGGTAAAACCGATGTCGTCCCAAGAGCTATGTGTATCGGAAATTAACTTAAGTCTATGTCACGATTTGTAGGGATTATTGATTGATTGATTGATTAAGCTAATAAAGAAATGCGAAAATAAAATAGATTTGAATTCAGTATCATCAATAGGCATGGTTTTCATGGCAAACAAGCTAATGGGAAAGATAATGATGCATTCTCAAACCGTGTTCATCCACAAATGGATCGTGGCAAACATCGGTAGACTCCTATGGTCAATTCGTCTGCCCTATGATTCTTAGAGTCCTCACCAAGATGAACAGGTCACCCGGGATCATTCGGCAATCTAATAGCAGTCATTAAGCGTCGGCGCTTACTATCGCATTACATGGGTTCTAAAAGTTACTAGATTCCTGCTTCAAGTGGGGGTTTAAGTCGCTAGGACAGCATTTAGTCAATTCGTCCTAACATATCAACAAAGGCTTCCACCCGAGGTCAAGATTCTACCCTTAATAGTCGAGTTTTTTTTAATCCCCTGAGCCAAGTCATTAAGTACCTCTACATGCAAGATTCGAAATAATGAGTGCCCGGGCGCTATCATCTTAGACACTCATCCCTAACTTCTTAAGTTCATCCAAACGACCGGTGATCATTTGGTCAATTCGCACAAGCGGGGAAGGGTCGTCAGTTGGCCAATTCTTACCATCCCCAACTCTACCTAACTACTTAGGGTCAGTTGGTCAATTCTCCTAAGCAACTAGATAAGATCGCCATTCAAAACTACCAATCTAGGGTAACTACCAATGAACTAAGCATGCATACACTAGAAACAATTAACTAACGCAAAAGCATTAATAATAAAAGAATCAAAATTAGGCAAGTGCCTAGTTTCCACATCACCGAATGGAATGACAAATAAAACATGCAACTAAAACAATAAATAAAACAAGAAGAAACATCAAATAATAATTGACTTATAATAAATTAATAATCAATTAATAAGAACACGATAAGAATCAAGACATCAACAATTAATTGAGATCAAAATTAATAAAATAATGAAACCAAATTAATAAAAAGAGTTGGAAAAGTGATTACAAATCATGCCAATAAAATGCTATCGATCCTCTAGTTGAGTACCGGGGCAAAAGCCCGAAGGGTTTGCCCCTTGAAAAGCCACGCACCACTTGCTGTTTTTCTTTTCTTCTCTTTTGTCTCTTGCGTCGGCAAGAGTAGGACCACAGAACCTAATATCCAATTGATATTCAAAACCTAATTGGTGAATGATTCCCATTGTACACATGTCATGATCATTTTATACTAATAGAACATTTGGAGAATTTGCAACATAAGCCCTTAAACTTGTGTCACATTTCATTTGAGAGTTGTCTTTCTCTTCATTTACACATACAAATGTGTAATAATATTCTTTTAATATTGACGACTTCAGTCCCTAGACTTCAAAACTTTGCGCCCAAGTTATTAATTACGGCGTAACTAATTCATCGGGTTATGCCGTAATCCTTTGTCAGCACATACTTATCCACTCCGAAATTATCTCTACGGCGTAACTAAATTGTCATGTTACGCCGTAACCTTCAAAATAATAATCACGGGGTAACCTTAAGAGGAGGTTACGTCGTATCCTTTATAGCATCATATTTACGCCGTAACATTATTAACGAGTTACGGTGTAATCTTCACACAGAATTTATAGGCCCTCGTAGTGTGAGTTACGGCGTAAGTAAATTGTGCACTTACGCCGTAATCTATCTTCAGAACATATAATTGGCCTTATATCACATCTTTTCCGCTCCAACGCCTCATTTATCCTGAAATGCAAATATGAATGAATATTAACAAATTAAGTACCATATTAATACAAATGAGGCCATAAACACGGGAATTTGATATGTAAAATATCAGGTAATTTGATGTTATCAGATAACCAAAGTATCCGAAGGATGAACCAAATTATCCGAAGGAGTCGTCTCGGGAATAAGAACCCTAGATTCGACACCAACAAAAGTCGTCTTGGGAATAAGAACCCTAGATTCGACACCAACAAAAGTCATCTCGGGAATAAGAACCCTAGATTCGACACCAACAAAAGTCGTCTCGAGAATAAGAACCCTAGATTCGACACCAACAAAAATCGTCTCGAAATTAATACCCTAGATTCGACATAAAACAAAAACAAACAATTAAATAACTATATATTTTTTTTCAACCAATGATCACATCATAAATTAATAACAATAAGATAAAATATTAGTAATTGATCTCATACTTAATAGGTGCCCACATCATCCTAAACAACCATAATATTATAATGATCGATTGACATTATTTCCTGACTAGCCACCGACTCCCGCCCTCATCTGAAACTCACCAACAAATAATGATCATTAGGATACTTGATATCATTTTGGTACCTATCCAGTTTTTGTTTTTTTTTTTACCCAACGAGATGTATCAAACAAAGGACAACTAAGGTAAATGCAGTGATGACTGATATTCGACAACGAACAAACAAACAGTTAGAGGTGAGGGAAGTTTTGGATCAGTAGTGAAAAAAATTAGGGTTTTGGAGATTTTTTTTTATTTTTTTTTAAGATATGTAGGTTTGACGGGGTGGCCTAGAGGAGGCGGCTCTGCGTAGCCACCTAGTCTGAGGATCAGACCCACTCTAATATTATGTTAGAACATTAAAACCCCATAGGTATAACTTTATTAATGACCATTATTTATAATGGTAAAACGTTAATTCCCAAAACCACAAACTGGGCTTGGGCGTAATTATCCACGAATATAATTAACCTCAACAACTTGAAATTCAATAACCTTTGAAGTCTTCCTTGTCGCGAGAACCTAGATGAAATCGACCTTTAAAGATCCCTTCCTGTCGAGACCTTGTAGTGCAAGTAAACCCTTAACGCTTTTTGAATCTCTCAAACTCGAGACCCAAAGATACCTTGCGCTGAAGCTGATTTGGAAACAACCCTCCAAACAGAAAACCTTGCTTCTTGAAACCCTGTTTTCGACGTCTTCCGGCCTTTAGACCCTTGGCCCGCTTAGAAGTGGATTCGAACCACTGACACAAGGATTTTCAATCATTTGCTCTAACCAGCTGAGCTACCTGAACCACTTTCCTAAAATCTTGAACACCATGTACCTGCTGCCCAAACTCGATCACCAAGAAAACCTTGTTGTCGTAATACCAAACAACAACAAACCTTCAACAAGATCAACCTAGCTTCCACCCGAGACCCGAACCTGGCTCTGATACCATTTGTTGGTTATCAACCAACAAACCAAGAATCTAGAATGCGGAACTTCGATACGAATGAATAAACAACATGACAGAAAAGTAAACTTGACCCGTATTCTTGCTCCGAAACGATTTTTATATTGAGAACAATGAAAAGAAAACGGTACAGTGACCCCTCCCCCCTTGTTAACATGTAGCCTTCGATCAAATCTCTTCCTGAGATTGTTAGTCTTCATCTTCTGTTTGTAACAGGGTGTTTGGAACATGAAGATTGTAACAGAAAAGTAAAAGTAAATGCAGAATTTGATAAACAAGTATTCGATTATATAAGTAATAGATTGAAAATATATATTGAATGATATGTTTTGATAACAGACTTGACCTTTATATATTAATGAATCAGTGTCATTGATACATCGTGACTGTTAGACAAAGAGGCATACCGATTTATTCCTATTAAAAGTCGTGACCCTCTAAAAACGGTTTATACCGTTATCCTATGACCCAGCCCAAACAAACTATCTTTGGTTTATACAAAAATAACATAAATACATAACATATATATACATAACATATAATATATATATATATATATATATATATATATATATATATATATATATATATATATATATATATATATATATATATATATATATATATATATATATATATATAGGATAAAGATCAAATAAAAAGACAAATATCTGTAAAAAGATAAAAAGATTTTTTTTTCAAAAAAAGTTCTCAAAATATTCCAAAAAAATTTCACAAGATCGGGTATGATGGTGCATGAAAAAATTGTGAAAAACTTTTTTCTAAAAGTGGATATTTTTTCCCAAAAAAAATTATGAAAAAATACGTTTGCGCATTAAATCGTTTTTTTGTGCATCAAAAATTGGTTTTTGCACCCAACTTCTTTTGACTTTTTTCATCAAAATAACATTGCGCATCTAACTAAAACAAGTTGAAAATTTTGTGCATCAAAATTTTTTTGCGCATCAAAATTTGTTTTTTTGTGCATTAAAAAAACATATCAAACTCAAAATTATAAAAAATGTTTTCACAAAAGTTTTATGCACCAACATACCTGATTTTGTGGAATTTTTTCAGAATTTTTGGAGAATTTTTTTAAAAAAATAAATCTTTTTATTCTTTTTACGGATATTTGTCTTTTTATTTTAACTTTACCCAATATATATATATATATATATATATATATATATATATATATATATATATATAGAGAGAGAGAGAGAGAGATGGGATCATTTAAAAACTTGATCTCAAGAGAAAAGTAAGAAAAGTGTACAAATCACCCCCTCCTCCTCCCCCTCCTTTTTTTTCCCAACTCAAGGGGCCTTATTGTAACTTCTTTTATTTTATAAGGTTTGTTTTGTAACTTTTTACATATTCATCTTTTTCATATGGCATACACGGTTTCTTCTTCTTTTTTTCTTTTCTGTTTTTTTTAGTTATTTTTTTTCCTTATTTCACTAATTTATTCATTCTTTGAATATACCCAAAGAAGATGCGTCAACATTCGTGTTTTCATTAGATGAACAACTTATTCGACTCATTTTTTGTAGAGATTTGTTATTGCTATATTCTAATATGTAACTATAATGATCTATTAATCCAGATTGAAAAAATAGGAAACTGGACCATATTGAATTAAAATCGGTCCGTTTTTTTACTCAATAAACCTACAAAAAGAACATACTAATATCTAAACTTGATTATGTTCCTGACAAGTTTAATGTCGGAATGAAAGTTAGGATGCAAAATTATGAATTCTTGTTCCTCTAGTTAATTCTACAACACTCGATGAAGATCCCTCTTTATTTGCATCCACTGGACAAAGGGACTAGCGTTGCGGGTTCCACCTATTGAAAGAAAATTATGTAATGAGTCACAAAGACAATTATTGATCATGAATGTCTAACAAGGGCATGAAAGGTAACTTTTGAGTGAAACAGCTTGAGCAGTTCATCTATAATAAAAATTTCAAAGAGACAACTTACTTGAGTGAAAAGGCTTGAACCACTGAAACTAAGAGTAGAAAAAACCTGAAGCAAAAATTACAAATCAGAAGTCATGTGGTAACGTTTTGGATCGTGTCATTATAAGATTGAAAATACATACAATTCGAGACTCATCCATGATTGAGGGACGAATAGTGTCCCTATCCCTTGCATCCATGTCTGTAAGTTTTTGTTCAACCTAAAAAGTCAAACCGGTTGGTTAGAAGGAATACATATCATGGATAGAACATAGGTTTTGTTCACTCCAAACACTGCGGTCACAACAGCAAACACGGTCGCCAAAAAAGTAGCAGTTGTCTAGAGCAACTCGAACTTGATTAGCTTGTTACGGACATTTCCATGGTCATATACATTATTCCTTCCTGAAGCAAGGCCATCGGGTTTAGCTTCGATGAAGACCTGTTTTCCAGCAGCAATCTCAGCAATCTCAGCTGTCCCAGGCATTCTTTTGTTCCCTTGCTACATCCATCAAATGTTGCAAGTTGAAAAAATTATCATACACAAGTAAATCTGATAAAGAGATCCATGATTAACAATTATTTGATTGCGCATACCATAAAGAGGGCAGCAGGACCAAGAGGTGGCATATGTGTCGCATCAATCATGATTGGCTCATTGAATACGCATGACTTTAACACTTCAGTCGATGTCGTTTGCACATAACCAAAATCCTAGATTAAAAATTATAAAGTAAGAGATATCAAAACTTGTTCATAATCCTAAAGACAGAATTTAAGGCACCCAATAAAGTTGAATAGATGGAAAAACTTAAAATAACTTCATCAAGCAATTCATACATAAGAACGAAGTTTTTCCTAATAGAATCTTCATTCAGGATACCAAGGTAATCTTTAGTAACACGTGCTATTCTTTGTAGAAGCTCAAAGACTAGCGAAGGTGAAACATTTGCTCTAGTGGTTGCAACAAACAGCAATCCAACCACCTTTACATGAAAGTAGTTGACCCCGTCCACGTTCTGTCATAACATAACAAGTACACATCAGCGGCAACGTAAATGTTAACAAAAAGAGTCGATTAATTAACACGGAAACAATAGGTTGACAAAGCATTAACAAACGTAATGACATACTATGCAGAAAGACAGTCTGTAAACAACAATTTTGATACAGTTTAATGCTGAGAACACAACTTGCTAAGTGTCTCATGTAACATGAGGGTCTAATTAACAACACAAAAAAGTAAACAGTATACATTTTAGAAGGTACCTACAAAGACAGGTGGAGCCTCGGTTTCCCCATCTTCTTTCCAGAACTTCACTTTACGGAAAAATATCTCTGCACTTCCTTTTTGCACATCACCACGATCTGCACCGATAAATGAAGTCATAAAAAAACGACATATAAACAACAAATTAATTTGCAAAATTAACTGATCATCAACCATCATGTAATCAAACTATCAACTAGCCTTGAATCAATAAACGAGCTTCAATTGAGACTATTAACTCCGAATTAAAGTCTCTGATATATAAGCTACAAAAATTGTAAGAACTGGTCTATCATGGGAAGCTATGCATACAAGTATGATGGTCTTGCGGTTAGTAACAGATGTAGTTAGAAAGTGTTTGGTTGCACGGTTTGAATATGTTTGTTTTACAGGTATTGTGTTTGGAAATCCATACCCATTCCCATTCCCATTTAACAACAGGTTCTAAGATCGTATTGTAGTAGAACTAAAGTTACTAACTAACCACGAATCAATCATCACTAGATTAGCTGATTTTCCGTGCTTATGAGCTTATTTGCCTACCATCAGTAACCTATGTCCCTTACGGGAAGACTAAAAAATAGGTACATCTTAATCTAACGGGGTGTTTAAATTAGCTGATTTTCCGTGCTTATGGTCATATACATTAGTCCTTCCTGAAGCAAGGCCATCGGGTTTAGCTTTAATGAAGACCTGTTTTCCAGCAGCAATCTCAACAGTCCCAGAGGTGAAACGTCGACATAACGCCTCACTGAAGTTCAAAACTCAGAGGTGAAACCAACTCGATAACCAGCTATTGAAGGTGAATCCTACTACTAAAACTACACTAGAACAAACAAAAATGAAGCAAGCAAGTTAACTGAATTTCGCACACAGTAACTCAAGCATAAAGAAACAATTCTTGATTTAAGTAAATATCAATATAACATGACTAGATGGTATACTCTACTGAATCAAGGGCGTGAAAATGGATGCACTAATATTTCCAAACAGATGCATTAAACTTGCAAACGGATGCACTAAACATGCAAATAGATGCCTTAATAAGTCTAACAAGCAAAGGAATGAAAACTAGCTAAAAGTGGGATAGGTTAAACAGGTTGTCATTATAGTCCATTTTTATGCATACAACCTCCTGAAACTATGTTTTCAAAAGCTCATAAATGCTTTTTACAATGACATTGACAATGTTAAAAAGTGGCATCATACCTGCAATCAGCTAATGTTGTGATATACGAGGCACTTAATCAGAAACATTTATTGTATTCATCTGTATTGCTTCAAAAGTATTACAAGAAGCACAATCAGTCGTATCTTTGACTACTATAAAATCTAAGAATCGGGAACAAAAGAAATTACGACCTACAAACAGAATTTCAAACATTTCAAACACAATCCCGGGTCCTGCTGACGCTCATTATATAATAACTGGTAGTAATTACTAATGCTTTAGGATTTCTAGGAAGCTTAAATATAATATAATCCTTCCCGTATCTCATGCACTCGGCCCTTGTCTTTCCCTCCCAAGCCTCAGAAATCTAAATGATCAAAACGAGTAAAGGTAGCCCGTCGCGTTGCGGCGGGGGTGTTTGCATATTTTTTAATCGTTGTTGGAAGTAGATGATTACATTCGGCCACTGTTTACAAAAGGTATATGTTTTATACCAGCATGAACACTGTACAGGAATATAAATATGTTCAGAAGTATATTTATACCAACATACCGGTATCTGTTTTTGTATGTCGTGTTATAAGATACAACGCTGCAGCAGCAGGATCAATCAGGTTCCATGAGATCAGGTTCAAAAAGGGTATTTTTGGCCCACTGTCTTCGACAGGTAGAAGTACTCAGCCTACTCAGCCTCTCCGCATGCCAAAAGCGGGCTTGACAACCTGAATATATGCGGTTGCAGGGTATAGATGCTCGATACTCATTAGGTGGCGTTGCATATCAGATAAAAAAACAGATAAGAGACCAGTACACGCAAACACATAAAAGAAAATCATGTAAGTAGATGAGATGAGCCAAGTGTGGTTGGCGAACCTGTACGCGCATCTGCTGTTGCACACGTGGGTGTAACAGTTCTTGGAGCTGATGTCGTCGTTGTTCTACTTCTCTTTGCAGCATGTCTTATTTGACTGGGCATATGTGAATCGGAAGTCGCTGAAATGACAGTGACTTAAACCTGCAAATAAGTATCCAGTGCAGAAAATAGCGTGCTGCATAACACATCTGGACCTCACATTAAATAAAAAGAACACACAGGATGACCTATTTTGAGTTTAAATGACGAATTACAATATGCTACTAAAGTCTTGCTAACCTTGGTGTTCACCTGACGACGTCGTTGTGGATTTACCATCTACTATTTCAGGCTGTGCAGTGAGATCAAGTGCACCCATAGTGACACTACCATAAGCTATTTAATAAGGGGTCATCAAAAAAGTATTACAGTTATGAAGTAGATACGTGTTTAGACTACCTGTCACCAACTCCCGTTTGATGACCTCCTTTTGTGAACAGCGGGTTCAGTGTGATCAGAAGGTGTTATTCAGAAAACTGTCAGCAACATGTGAACGTAAAGGCAAGTGAATGAGAGATCGTAACATCATTTAACCACAAAGGTAGGCATAAGTGAGATCAAAGCAGAAGACATGTACATATTCATAGGAATCCTAGGAGGCTGAACCCGAGACGACGTATCTGCAGGCACGAAATGGATAGTAACCACAGACATTAGGTATTTACACATCCTATACATTCGTATTTGAAAGCATGAGAACATGATTGTAAATACGACCGTCATACTACCTTGCAGTGACTGCTTTCCCTTGTCAACGCTTGTTTGTTACGTACTTGTGAAGCTGGTGGGAAGTGTCGCATAGCCCCCAACATTTTTTTCCAAAAGCATGGCTTCTCAGTTGCAGCACACGGCCTCGCGTTTGGCCAACTGCTGGAGTCGGTACACCGATAGTTTCCTGTCGAACCGGAAACCAATGTTTCAAAGTAAATCAATTATAAAAAAAAAGTTTGCTTATACTGAGAGATGTTTTTGAAACTTGCATAAAAAAAAACCTCCGTCGATTAACCAACCGTAAGTCATTTTCTTGAAAATCAAATACGTATAAAAATTAAGAAGCAGCGACAAAAATTAAAGATATGAAATGGTAAGAAAAAATGTACCTTCTATTATGGGTTTGTGAATCTGCGGAAGAAAAGAGCGAAGCGGTTAATTGAGAGAGAGACGGTTAGTTTTATACAGATATGTGTTGTACTCCCATTTGGGTTGTACGCTGGGCCAAAACACTGGTCAGACATCCATGTTTGAGGTAAGAAACCGGGCCCAAAATATTTTTTAAAGAATCACCGAGAAACGGTATATAGAAAGAATTGTACATTGAAGTATGTGGTTATTATGGAAGAATAGCTTACATTCGTTTATATGTAGCATAGTATAAATGGGCTATCAGCTGTAGTTGTCGGTAATTTTGTCGGTAATTGTAGCTGTATAAATAACCTCATTCTGTCTGCATATACCTACTGTATCTTTCATTCACATGCAGCGTAGTGGAATGGCTTTCGGCTGCAATAATTAGCACCAGTAAGTATAAGCAAACGTAAACTTAAAACTAAGGTGACTAAACATTCGGTATTAATAGTTGATTAGCCACTACTTACATGTACATATGTTGCGTCGGCTGTTATTAGCAGTTTAATATTCATGCGTATGATCTGAGGCTCAGTTTTACTAAACATTTTGTTTCCCATTTTCTAGCACTTCGTTAGCACCTGTTAGAACATCATCCGGTAAATAGTTAACTATTACCTTACAAAAATTCAGGACCTAAACCAATCCATACAAAGTTATGAATGCGCACCTAGCTCAATCATCTAGTATAAAAGTCCTAAAACCATGTAAGCATCTACTCCGAGAAGTGGCATTGCTTATCTCCATTCTAGACAAGAGCTAAAGCATGAATAGATTCAGTAAAATACAAACATATGCCCATTTAGTTCCAACGATGCTTTAAACGTACAAATAGATGCCCTATTATGACCAATGATGCACTAAAATACAAACAGATGCCCATTTAGTTACCACGATGCTCTAAACATACAAATAGATGCCCTATTATTACCAACGATGAACTAAACATACAAATCGATACACATACACGCTGATGCATTAATATCTCTTATGATGCACTACACAAGTCATACTCATTGATGCCCTAATGCATTTATCGATGCACTAAATATACAAACAGATGCCCAAGTATTTCCAACGATGAACTAAACATACAAATGGATACCCTACTATAACTAAACGATGCACATTGACTCCTTAATATGTTTAACGATGCATTAATCTTACTCATTGATATCCTAAACATACTCATTGATGCTCTAATATGTTGAATGATGCACTAAACATACAAACATATGCCCAAGGTATGTCCAACGATACATTAAAATACAAATGGATGCAGTAAACATACACACTCGTGTCTTAATATGTCTAACGATGCACTAATTATTGCACTAATTATACAACCGATGCCTTAAATTTTCAATTAACTAATAAATAAAAAATGTTCTAAATTATCATATGTTTACACAGTGATGCCCTAAATTGTCAAATAATTCAAAAGTAATCTATGTATTCAGTGGCTCCCAACTATTTATCTTTAAACATCCAAAACCATTACAAATGCCCTATTTTTACAACAAAATTCACAATAATTAAAAAAAATAGCTTAAAATGAGCTGACCGGAAATTTTTATAACCTGAATAAGTGCGTGATTTAAGCTGCGATGCCACTGAATGACTGCGTGAAACTGGATAACCGGATAACTGCTTGATTTGAGTTGCGTTATACTTAATACGATTATCTTTTATGTGTTTTTGATCGGTTTTATTGTGTTTTGTTTGTTTTAATTGTGATTTTGATCTATTTTTATGTGTTTTTAGTGAATCTGGGTTTTTGCGTGTTTCCGGATCTGGTGTGTGTTTTTTTGTTGGTGTTTTTGTGTTATGAAAATGATTGAGTGATGGTTACCCCATATTTTTTGTTTTGTTTTAATTTTTACCCTGAAGTTTTAAATGTTTGCAAAATCTACTCTGTAACTTTTTTTCTCACTTTTCTCTCTAATTACACTTTTCTCTAGAACCGGACTCTCTCTCTCTCTCTCTCTATATATATATATATATATATATATATATATATATATGGCTCCGGTTCCATTGAGAAGGTTTTTATTTTGAGAAGTCTTCGTTTGAGCAAATTGATTCATGTTTTTGATTTGATTCACAAGTAAACATCATTTTATGGTGAATCGAATCTATAAATCACAAATTTGATTCACAAATCATTGTTAAAATCGAGTTATGATGATGATTCATTAAATTTGTACAGATGATTCAGTATTCTGCATATATCGCAAAATCGAGTGATTTTTAACATTGATTCAAAAAAAATTTACACATTTTGAATTTTAATCACATTAAAATGCGTTTTACGCTTAAAAAACATGAATCAAAGTTAAAACTCTATCGTTTTTGAAAACCTTCTCAATCTTCTCAAAATAAAAACCTTCTCAATCGATCCGGATTCTAATATATATATATATATATATATATATATATATATATATATATATATATATATATATATATATATATATATATACACACACACACACACACTAAGTACCCTAACTTTGTGTCTATAACATTATTGGTCTAACATTCACCCCCTAATGTTATAGCCGACAATCGAGTCTTCTTTACTTGTTTCCATGAGATGAAGTTCCAGCCTTTCCTTTCATGCTTGATGCTCGTTTCGATTCCCAATCGCGACTTGTACCCTCTATATCAACTTTACTGACATGCTCAGACGTCATTGAAACCTTATTGTTTCCTGTCACTAGGCAATTTTCCCTGATATAATCATCTGTACTTGTCAGCCCTACTTTCGCTACCTCAAAGTAAGTTTCTAGGATCAGCAGATAGTGGACATAGATTTCTTTAAACTTGAGTCCATATAATCCTGAGAATCCAAAGCCTAAAGATACTTCATCCCATTTTTTCTTATAGTTTAATCTTTCATATCCACCAAAGCATTTAACCAATTTGTATAAACCGAAGAGGCAAATTTCATATCCACCAATCGTTGGAGGCATGAGTTTAGTTACATCGCCCTCGATGTAAGTGTTGTGGAACCACTTAAGCATACACTCGAAACATTCCCTAAAGATTTCTCTATGTTTCAATACAACATATTTATTGTTTGCAAGTTTCATGAACCGTATGAAGCCTTCAAACGAATTAACAGTAAGTTCGAGTTTTCCTGTATCCTTGTTCCCTGAGTAAGTACCTTGATCAGAATCTATATCCAAACCAGCCCATATAGTGCATTCTGAATTCCCTTCGTCACTATCTAATCCTTTTGTTTTCGAAGACTGGAGTGGCATCTCGACTTCCTATTTGATTAGATTAGTATCAGCACTATCCTTTCCTTCGTTGGTTGTGGATGTGACGAATTCTTGAAAGTATTTTTCAAGATATGCATTCTGAATCTCTAGTACTTCTTCCATTGTCATCTCCTCATTTGCTTCTTCAAACATTCTTCTAATAACGTGTTGTGTACCGCTAACCTGCACTTCAAAACCTTGGCAGACCAATTGGTGTAGGCTTAACACATTTATTCCTATTCCGGGTACAAATGACACACTTTGGATTTCGTATGTTGCTTTGTCAGTTCCTATCAACACGTCTCCTATCCCATGGGTGAAAAGAAAAAAGGATTTGTGGGATTTCGAGTCTACTCCAAAACATCCCTTCAATCTTACAAATAATTCTCTATTTGGAGACATATGTTTTGTCTATTTATTACTAATATACCAGATTTTGTTCCAATCTCCCTTGTCCGTTCCTTCCACGAAAAAATCTCCCTTTAGTCCAATTGTGTTGTAATGTAATGCACATAGTCAGCGTCCATATTGACTTGATCGTTGGCCATAAGATTTTTGTCCATAGGATCGTTTGAAACTTGGTTTGAAGGAAAATTATGCCTTGTATGCCCCCTTTTCCTGCATACGAAGCATCTTTTTCTTGGGATGCGCATGTTTCGTGTTGTGCGAGGGTTCAAGGACAGATTATTCATGCCTTCCACAAAGTTATCACTGAAATGATTCTTGTAACTCTTTCTATGTTGCCCTCCTGATCCTTTGATAGCACTGTTAACATGTGGCCTTCGATCAAATCTCTTCCTAAAATTGTTAGTTTTCATCTTTTGTTTGTAAGAGGGTGTTTAGAACAGGAAGATTGTAACAGAAAAGTAAAAGTGAATGAATGTAGAATCTGATAAACAAGTATTCGATTATATAACTAATAGATTGAACATATATATATTGGATGATATGTTTTGATTGCAGACTTGACCTTTATATACTAATGAATCGGTGTCATGGATCCATCGTGATTGTTAGACAAAGAGGCATACCGATTTATTCCTATCAAAAGTCGTGACCCTCTAAAAACGGTTTATACCGTTATCTTATGACCCAACCCAAACGAACTATCTTGGGTTATACATAAATACATAACATATATAAATATATACTAACTACCCTAACTTTGCGTCTATAACATTATTGGTCCAACACCCCTCACCTCTTTATTATAGATATGAGGGGGAAGAAAACCAACTTTTAAAGGAGTTGAAACCGGCTGCAACAAAGGAGAAAACCTAGACTCGCGAATACTCGGACTCAACTATCGTTTGACATCTCTAATGGTATATATATAGAGTTGACATGCACAAGGTTGTCAAAATCGCGATCCTGCTCGTAGCATCATACGATCCTACGATCCTACACATAAAAAATGATCAGGATCTTAACAAGATCGTAATCCAGGTAGGATCGCAGCAGGATCCTATTTTTTTATTTTTTATTTTTTTCTGATATTAACTTATTAAGTATAAGCTCATGTCTTAAAGCCCAATGACTAAGAATTTTTCAAAAAAATTATTATTTTGGTGCTGTTAATTAATTGTCTCTTGCAAGATTAATGAGTGTAAAATAATTATATTTTTATGTACTATTTTGAAATAGTTTAGATGTGCCTTTCTGGATTTATTACGAAAAACAATTTCGTGCTTTGTAAACTGTCAAAAGCTTTTTTTTAAGTAAATTATCTACATAATTGACCCAATTTTGTTCCTATTTTATTTTATGTTACATATAAAAGCATGAATATTCTAATTTAATTTATTTGTTCATCAAGAAAAAAAATTCAGTAATATTTGATTGGATCCCAACTGTCAAGTTTATCACACAAGTCAACCACTTGTGAATGGTCAACCGTAATAAAATTCAAACAATCTAAAACCAATGCAATTTCCTTTGGAATATAGTGGATTCCCGGGTCGTTAAGTCCCACGGAGGATTAATGGTGCTTAAAAATGTTCAGATGTCGAATGATCACTAAGGATAATGATCAGTAAGGATTTTGATTGATAACTACACTACTGATTGATTGGAATGGTATTTGGATACAGAATTATAAAGCACAACAATCAGATTAAACAAATGTAAACACGTACGTTTATTAAATTACGTAAACGTATAAAATAAAACGTGAGTTTTAAGAAATAAAAGACCTACAAATATGAAAATGATATTTTTACAATTCTAATAATAAAAGAAAATTTTTTGGAAAATTAAAATTATTTTTATAACTATTTATTTAATTATTATTAATTAAAAACTATTTTAAACTATTTAATAATACTCTAAAATATAATAAAATATGAAATTAAGCTAGAAAAATTAAATTATGACTTATAAAAATCTAAAATATTAAAAAACTTATTTTAAAATTGAAAATATATTTTTACACTTTTTGTCTATTTATTATTAATTAATTACTATTCATTAATTATTTAAAATACACTTAAATAAAAGAAAATATAAAATTAACCTGGAAAAATGAAATTTAAACTTAGAAAAATCTAAAATATTATAAAACTAATTTTAAAACTGAAAAGATATTTTTTATGTTTTTTATTTATTTATTATTAATTATTTAATACTTTTAACTATTTTAAATTCTAATAAATACTAAACAAGCTAAGAAAATTATGAAATTTTTTATAAAGTTATCCTATGGTGACAGAAAGCTAAGAAAATTATAAAAACTAAAAGTGCTTAATATTAAGCTGAAAAAGAAAATTAAAAAGCTAATTTCTATTAAATAAACGCTATCAATATTTTTAAAATGATGTTTTTGTGATTTTTCTTTTTCAAAACTACTATACTACTGATATTAAGCAACTTTTATGAAAACAAAAATTTTGAAACTTAAAAATAAGCTATTTGAAAGCTAAAGAGCTTAACAGTTGAGCTTATGAGCTTATTATGATGTTTTTAAGCTAAAACAAGATTACAAGCTGGAACCAAAGATGAAATAAGATACAAATAAGCTAAAGCTACTTATATTAAGCTAAAAGGCACACAGAAACACACTGATAAGCTGAGGATAAGCAAATAAGCACTTATCCTAAACCTATCAACCAAACAGGCCTGCAGCCTTTTTCACAAGCAATTTTAGCTTATTTAATAAGCTTAAAGGCTCAAAACAAAGACTGAGGTGTCAAGATGAGCTGGTGGGCTCTCCAAAAAGTCCAAGCTCACACACTATGGCTCACTAATAAGCTTATGACAAGCTTGTGAAAGAGCTTGTAAACACTGAGTTATTATGTGTACACAGAAATAGGACAATCAATAAGCTATATGCAGCCCTATTAAATAAGCTATAAAATGAGAAATAAGCATTGGACTAAAGAGATGGGTAGATTGGCTTTCCAAAAAGCCAAAATACATAAGCTAAAGCTAACTAATGAGCTCTGTGTGAGCTTGTGAAAAGGCTTGTAAAACTGTGCACAGGGCACTTTTTCAGACAAGGGCTCAAAATAAGCTAAAAAATAAGCAGCTTAACTAGCAATCTAGAAATTATAAAAATTACTATGATAAAGATGAGCAGTTATATTTTAATATTCCAAAAGCTCAAATCTTGAAAGCTAATATTAAGTCCTATATAAAATTATCTATTTTATTCAAAAACCACTAAACTAAAATTTTTGACTTTTTAAGTTATACTAAAGGTTGACTTATATGAACTTAAGATTGATTCTACTAACTGATTATGTTGTATTAACCTAAGATAAGATGAAATTAAGCTAAAGTACCAAGTTATAAGCTAATATGATGAATTTCAAGCTATAAATCCTAACAGTGAGCTAGTAAGGTGAGATTACAAGAGATTTTGACTTTTTAACAAGTGAGCACTGGTTTTTATTGTGTCAATGAGTTATTAGATACTAGTGTGACATAGAACAACAACAAACAACAACACAACTGGCCTCTAGCACAGATAACCAGTATATCCAAACAACCCTTATTAAAACTGTTGTTAAGCTTTTCAAAGCTTAACACTGATTTAAGCCATGAAACTGATTCATACAAACATTTGATGATATAAAAGACTGATTTAAGCTCATAAACATTAACAATAACAACAAATACCTATAAATCACTATTATACAATATTACTTAGTGAAATGATGAAAACTAAACAACTGAGAAAACTAAAGAACAAGCAGCCTATTTTAAGTAATAACTTGACTTATCAACACCAAAGAAGCATGAAATCACAGAAATAAACAGTGTATAAGCTTTTTAACAGTGAATGGCTAAAATAAAGAAATAAGCTTACAAATTGTGTTTATGCACAAATCTGAGAACTGAGATCCAAGGACACTTCCTATAGCTTTCCACAAAGCTTCTAAACCAAATCAATCCATAATACACCTTGCTTCAATGCATCTTTCATCTTTCCCACTGATTTTTAATTTTATAACTATTTTTGAGTATTTTTTTTATTTTTCTGTTTTGTTGAATAAAACTGGATTTTTAAAGTTTCTAAAAGCTTATAAGCTTTGTCAAGAGCTTATATGAGCTTAAGAATCCTTAGCAACAACTAATAACAACATTTGCATATTTTGAGAATTTTTAACAAGGAAATTTGCATAAAACTGAATTAGTGTACATAAGCTGAAATTGAAACTGTAAATAAGTTTAAAATACACTGAAATATGATTACAAGGTGCTTGAAAGCTTTGAAATACACTGGAAACTTAAATTATTTAAAAACGAGATAAGCAAAATTAAATTACACTAGATATGCATCCACATTGCTTCTTATCCTCTTTATAATGATCTTTTTGGGCTCTTGGTCGACCTCTGAGACTTTCCCACTTCACTTGAACCATTGGATCCTCACAATTCATCAAGACTGTCCATTTGGCAATTTTGGCGTCAAAAAGTCTTGAGCAGGTTTTATCAATTAAAGAAGTTTGGGAGGATGTGGAGGTGGAGGGAGTGGGTAAACAGGTGTTAAAGTGAGGTGGAAAGGTGGAAAAACTACTCTGGTTTTGGTTTTCAGTCATGGTGAGGGAGATAAACAGTATCTCTGGTTTTTGGCGGGCGTTGACCATTTGACCCGTTTTTATTAATAACGTGGGGGTTCAAATGGGATATTGGACTGGCTCAAGTGGGTTTTTGGTCTGGCTCAGGGGTCAAAGGTCAAGGGTCAAGTATAGATGGGATGGGCTTGTGATGGGCCAGTTGGGTTTGTGGATTGGATTTGATAATAACAAAGGGGTCCGGTTTGGTTTGTTTAATACACAAGGACCATTTATGCAATTTCTCCAAACTTGAGGGACTGAACCTGTAGCTTTTCCAAACTTATCAAAAAGACCAAACTTGCCAATCTTTAATAGTACAGGGATAATATTTGATAATTTTTCATTTTTAAATATCCGAGGACTATTTTTGACATTTTTCAAAGTTGAGGGACCAAAGTTGCCATTTTGTAATTTTTAAACTTCAAAGGACAATTTCTTACAACTTGTGAATCCCAAGGACCTTTTATGACTTTTTATAATTTTTGGAATGACCAGGGACTAGATTTGACAACTTTTGAAACTTGGGGGACTAAAACTGCCAATTATGCAAACTTGATACGTTTTTCATCTGATTTTGGTATTTTTGCATTTGAAACACATAAAACACTTATTTGTGATATTTTTATCATTTTGATGCATTTATGAGTGTTTTCAGATGTTTTTGCAGTTTAAATA
Source organism: Chrysanthemum seticuspe (assembly GCA_019973895.1). Classification (NCBI taxonomy): domain Eukaryota; kingdom Viridiplantae; phylum Streptophyta; class Magnoliopsida; order Asterales; family Asteraceae; genus Chrysanthemum; species Chrysanthemum seticuspe. Next base: position 265,798,301 of record BPTQ01000006.1, on the reverse strand, counting down.
GTACAAAAATGATGAGTATTTGCACAATCATCAATATTATCAGAATATTCGAATTTAATTTATTTGGTCATCAGGAAAAAAAAATTGTGATGCCCTCTTTTATAAATTATGTCGTTTAATTTTCAGATACAATCCTTTTATCTTTTTGCATTAATCTATATATTGTAACAAAAAAGTTACAGAATCACATGCTAATAAATTAACATTATCTTTTTGCATAAATGTTATCACGAAAAACCTATAATAAAGAAACATTAGAACAAGAAGTAGGTGCACCGTGCACGTATGTAGTAACTTTGTGCAAGTATGTATTGCAAAATATCTAATATTCTACTACTACGGTACTTGAACATATAACTTTTTCTTTTATCATCTATTTAGTTTCGTTTATCATATGAAATATTATATAGAAATATAAAAGGTAAAATATTTAATTTCACATACACATCAAACCATAACACAAAGTATGCGTATAAGTTCAAGTAAGAACCTTGGTACAATGATAACCAAATGATTTTGAGCAAATCACCAGCTTTCAACGGTTTTGATTTGTCTTTACCTGAAGCCATTTGCTTCTGGACTAGCCAACTCTTAGATAAATTCTAAATATTATCTTTGGTGAGCTTATTACCAATTATGGCTTTCCAACTGCCTTTACCACAAGCCATAAACTTGCGGTCTAGCCAACTCTTTACTAATTAAAGATATGGTGAGCTGAACACCATACAATTTTGGGCAAATTGCAAGCCATAAACGGATTTGAGATATCTTTACCAAGAGCCGTTTGCTCCTGGATTAGCCAATCCTTATGTGGGTTAGACATGGCGGACTGATTACCATTTGCTGAGTAAGTGCAAAACACTTACTCCAAAAAACAATTTTGGCCAAAAATGGGGGAATTGGGTGGTATAATTACATGATAAAATTCGTGAGAATTCCCCCCCACACTAGAAATGAATATTGCCCTCAATATTCAAAGTACTGGCGGTTATGCCGAAACATAGAATATAAAAGGGAAATACTACGGCCATTATTTTATTTTTGATATATACACACATTTTTTTTTTTTTTTTTTTGAGAATTTATATACAACAGCGGGGGGCAACTCCCCCACACTAGGGTGGTAGAAAGTAGAAAGAAGTCAGAAATATGGGTGAAAACCCATATTGTGTGCTACTATTTTTAATTCCCGAGTCACTAGCTTGACTCGATCCCCGCATTCATTGGTTCATGGGGAAAGTTTGTAGATCCGGGACAACCACAGGTGGAATGTCCTCTCCAAAATAGTGTTTCAATCGATGACCATTCACTTTAAAATTTGGACCATCGGGTTGAGATAACTCAATAGTTCCATAAGGAAATACTTTAGTGATGGTGAATGGTCCAGACCAGCGGGATTTAAGTTTTCCTGAGAAAATCTTCAATCTTGAATTGAAAAGAAGGACTCGATCACCGACGTTGAAAACGCGATTCTTGATTTTGGAGTCATGAATCTTCTTTGTCTTTTGATTGTAGATCAAAGAGTTCTCGTATGCTTGATCATGGAGTTCATTTAATTCATTCATTTGAACTATTCTGTGATCACCAGCTGTCTGAATATCGAAGTTTGCATGTTTCAAGGCCCAGTATGCTTTGTGCTCAAGTTCAATCGGTAGATGACACGCCTTTCCGTACACTAGCTTGTATGGAGTACACCCGATGGGTGTCTTATAAGCTGTACGGAAGGCCCAAAGTGCGTCATCTAGTTTATCCGACCAGGATGCACGGTTTTCGCCTACTGTCCTTTCCAAAATTCTTTTAATACCACGGTTGGAAACTTCCACTTGCCCACTTGTTTGGGGGTGGTATGCAGTAGAGAGACGGTGGGTTACACCATACTTTTGCATGACACGATCAAATTGATCATTGCAGAAATGTGTACCACGATCACTAATTATAGCTCGTGGAGTTCCAAACCTAGCAAAAAGAGATTTTAAAAATTTTACAACAACTCGGGCATCATTAGTAGGTAAAGCTTTCGCTTCAACCCATTTTGACAAATAGTCAACAGCCACAAGTATGTATTTGTTTCCTCGAGATGATGGAAATGGCCCCATAAAGTCAATGCCCCAGATGTCAAAGATCTCACATACTTGAATGGCGTTTTGCGGCATTTCATTTCTTTGAGAGATATTTCCGTGACGTTGACAAGCGTCACAGGTTTTAACAAATTCGTGGGCATCCTTGTAAATTGTGGGCCAATAAAACCCGGAATCAAACACCTTTTTGGCGGTGTAATTTGGACTATGATGGCCCCCGGTGGGTCCAGCATGGCAAGCTTTGAGAATGTCCATAGCTTTCTGTCCATAAACACATCGTCGGATGACTTGATCCGCACAGATTTTGAATAAGTAGGGGTCGTCCCAGAAGTAATGTTTAACATCCTTGAAGAATTTGTTCTTCTGTTGGGTTGACATTCCTTTCACTATGAAGTTACCCGCATGGTAATTTGCGAAGTCAGCAAACCATGGGGTAGTAGAATTTCCACGAAAAGAAACCGCATTGAGTGTCTCGAGAGGAAATGTTTCATTTATTTCCTTTTTCTCGAAAACATATTGGTGTGGGTTTTCTAGACGGGACAGATGATCAGCAGCCAGGTTCTCAGCTCCTTTTTTATCACGTATAATGATATCAAATTCTTGCAGGAGGAGAACCCAACAAAGTAATATCGGCTTTGCATCTTGTTTTGCAAAGAGATATTTGAGAGCCGAGTGATCCGTATACACCACACATTTGGTCAAGATTAAGTATGGTCGAAACTTCTCAAACGCATACACCACGGCTAATAGATCTTTTTCTGTGGTGGTGTAATGGGTTTGAGCTTCAGTCATAGTCTTACTTGCGTAGTGGATAGGCTGAAAATGCTTGGCTCTACGTTGCCCTAAGACCGCACCGATAGCAAAATCACTTGCATCGCACATGAGCTCAAAGGGTAAATCCCAGTCGGGAGCAACGAGAATGGGTGCTTCAGTAAGCTTTTTCTTTAATGTTTCAAAAGCTTTGATGCACTCGGGTGAGAAGATAAAAGGAGCATCTTTTTCAAGAAGATGGGTCATAGGCCGGGCGATTTTAGAAAAATCTTGTATGAATCTGCGATAAAAACCGGCATGACCTAAAAAACTCCTAATACCTTTGACGGTAGTAGGATGAGGCAATTTAGCAATAACATCTACTTTTGCTCTATCTACCTCAATTCCGTTTTTTGAAATCTTATGGCCAAGGACTATGCCTTCTTTGACCATAAAGTGGCTCTTCTCCCAATTTAGACAAAGATTGGTGTCTTCACACCATTTGAGCATTTTATCTAGATGGGAGAGACATGTTTGAAATGAGTCCCCAATGACCGAGAAGTCATCCATAAACACCTCCATTGTTTCCCCGATCATGTCGTGGAAAATTGCCATCATACATCGTTGAAACGTGCCAGGAGCATTACATAGGCCAAAAGGCATACGTCTGTAGGAAAAAGTTCCGTATGGGGAGGTGAATGTGGTTTTTTCTTGATCCTGTGGATCAATGGGGATCTGAAAATAACCCGAGAAACCATCAAGGAAACAATAGTACTCGTTCCCTGCTAATCTCTCAAGCATTTGGTCCATGAAGGGTAGAGGAAAATGGTCTTTACGACTGGCGTCATTCAACTTACGATAGTCAATGCAAACACGTCATCCCGTTACCAACCGAGTTGGAATTAACTCGTTTTCTTCATTTGTGACAACAGTTATGCCACCCTTTTTAGGAACACAGTGAATTGGGCTAACCCAAGGACTATCAGAGATCGGGTAAATTAAACCGGCATCAAGAAGTTTGATAACCTCCTGTTTGATAACATCATGGATTTTTGGATTTACTCGTCTCTGATGTTGAACTGCTGGTTTGAAGTCATCCTCCATTAAGATTTTGTGAGTACAAAACTCAGGGTTGATACCCTTAATGTCGGAGAGTTTCCAAGCAATTGCTTGCTTGTGTGACTTCAAGACCTTTATGAGAGCAGTCTTTTCATCTTTACTCAAATCTCGAGCAATAATGACGGGTAATTTATCATCACCCTCAAGAAATGCATACTCGAGATGAGGTGGTAAGTCCTTAAGTTCTACCTCAGGAAATTCTTCAGTTTTCTCAACTGACTTGACTTCCTTGTTATGAAGCTTGACGGGAGGGAGTGATGATGGATCATCATTAAGCAACTTCTCAATGAGAAGTATGTCCCCCTCGATGTCGATGGGAGCGTGATCAATTTCCCATGAAACTGAATCACTAGACAAGTATGCTTCAATCTCTTCTAAGATGAAGTCACTTTCCTCAAATGGAGTGAGAGAAGGAGTAGAATTGGCAATGATGGGTTGAGATGAATGAGTGAGATTATCACTCGAAGAATTATGATCATAACCAAGAACTTCTTGAGAGTACTCCTCAGAAGCAACATCAATGATATCTATTCGGTTAACCGCCTCAGAATCATAGTTTGCGGAGTACCTCGAAGTTTGATCAAGGTTAAAGGTGACAGCTTCATTACCTACATGTAATGTGATTTCTTGCTCAAATACATCAATGAGAGCACGGCCCGTTCTCAGGAATCCTCGTCCAACAATGAGAGGAACCCGATGATCGGCATCGAAGTCAACAACCACAAAGTCAACTGGAAAATGGAACTTTCCTACTTTCACAAATACGTCCTCGGCAATGCCAAGAGGACGGGATATTGTACGATCTGCAAGCTCGAGAGTCATGCATGTAGGAGTAAGTTCCGGAAGAGAAAGTTTCTTCCATACTTAATAAGGCATCAGATTGATGCTTGCACCAAGATCGGCTAAGGCAAAGCATTCAACCATTCCTGGAAATACACAAGGTAAGAGAAATTTTCCAGGATCTCCAAGCTTCTCGGGAAGCTTCTTCAGGATAACTGCAGAGCAGTTCTCGTTCAGAGGAGTTTTTGCCATCTCAAACAGCTTTTCCTTGTTGCTTAACATGTGTTTGAGAGTTGATGCAAACTTGGGCATCAGCATGATAGCATCCGCAAAGCTAATGTCAAAATGTAGTTCTTGGAAATTTTGAAAAAATTTGTCCATTTGATGACTGGCTTTTTCGCGGAGCTTTTGCTCATTCAAACGTGATGGGTAAGGAATAGAAGTTTTGGATTTGGGGTTTTCAACGGGAGCTACTGGAGGTTCAAAAACAACTCCTGGATTGGATTTGGGTTTAGGGACAACTTGAGGATGGACATCGTTGGTACCTCCGTTATTAGTAGGAAGTTCCTTGTCCTTTGTAGCCTCAGGTTCACTTTCCACTACCTTCGGGAGAGAAGAAGAAGAGGTAGTAGGAATAGCGGGTCCATTGTATGAAACACCACTTCTGGTTGTGATCGCCTTTGCATCGCCCCTCGGGTTAGCGATCATGTTGCTCGGAAGTTTTCCTGAGCCCGAGGGTTGATCATTTAATAACTTCTTTAGATCAGCGATCTGACTGACCAACAACCTCTTCATTTCATCTTGGGATTTCATGAATTGCTTCAATAACTCATCAGATGATGGTACTGGAGGATGTGGAGGGAAATTTTGAGGTCGTATGTTTTGATTATGACCTTTTTGTTGAAAATTCCCTTGGTTAGGATTCACATTTCCCTTAAATTGATTCCCTTGATTGAAATTGTTTTGATTAAGGTTTCCTTGATGTTGGAAACCTTGATTTGGTCCGGAATAGAAATTATCTTGGTTTTGATAACCTTGGTTAATTCTAGGTTGGTTCTGATTCCGGTTTTGTATGTTAGAATTATGGTTAAAACCGGGTGGTCCCTGATAAGTATTAGCACGGTAGTTTGGTTCATTTTGAGGACGGTATTGATTACCTCCCTGATGTGAAGTACCGGCTATAGCATTGGCTTCAAATGGACTACCATCGGTGGCAGTACAGTTGTAGTATGCATGAGGGCCACCACAAGTAACACAGACCTCGACTTTCTTCACTTCACCATGTGATGGTGTCTGTGTGAAAGTGACTTTCTTTTGGTTAGCAAGAACCAAATCCTGAACAATATCCGTGAGTTTGTCAATCTTAGCATCGGTGCTAGATGTACTCACGTGAGATGTAGTAGAAGGTCCTGCATTAGACTGAGACTGATATGTCTTTGTTCGGAAAGGGCGGACCTGGGACTTGTTTTCTATGATTTGCAAGGCTTCTTTTGTGGTCTTGCTCAGGAAATTACCTCCCGCGGAGGCATTTAAAGAGTCTTGGTCAGCTTGTCTCAGACCATTGTAGAAAGTATCCATTTGCATTAATTCGGTAAAACCATGATGCGGACACTTGCGGAGCAATTCTTTGTAACGATCCCATGCCTCCCCGAATGATTCATCAAATCTTTGAGAGAATTTCATTATCTCATTCTTAAGACTTGTAGTTCGGGATGGAGGATAGAATTCGTTAACAAATTTGGTGACTAAATCCTCCCATGTCTCAATGGAACGAGGGGGTTGTTTCTCAAGCCAATTTCGGGCTTGTCCCTCTAGAGAGAATGGGAACAGAAGAAGCTTAATTGCTTCATGTGGGACATTCTTGTATTTGATGGTTGATGCAATCTTGTTGAACCATCGAATATGTGCATGAGGATCATCCCGCTCAAAACCATAAAATTGGCTTTGGGTCACAAGATTAAGCAACCCGGTTTTGAGCTCGAAGGTATCAGCCACGATGGCTGGGACAATAATGGCATCTCCGTAACCCTCGATGGGTGCTTGGAGAAGCTCATTCATCGGTTTGTCTTCTGCCATTACGACAGGGGGTGGTGGTGCTAGACGTTCCTCAGTCACGGCTGAAGGAGCAGAACGTCCTCTACGCTTACGTGAAATACTTGCAAGCTCTGAAAGTGGACTTGTGGAGCTGGAAGAACGAGTGCGCATGCACTAAGTATAAAAATCAGTTTTCAAAAACAAATGCGAGGCGAAACGACAAGTGAACTTAAACCAATAATCACAAATGAAATGGCTTCTTTGAAAAAGGTACACCAAATCACAAGGACACAAAGGCAAGTTTTGATCTTTAAGATTGGGAACTTATTAATGTTCACACCCCCAGTTGGTAGGTGTACTGCCTTGGTTTGCGGTGGTTGATTTTTATGTATTTATTAAGTACCACTGAAAAGACGTAGGTATGGATTTGTGCTAAGGGTTTAAATACTTTTGGACAATATTTTTGGTAGCGTCTCGTTTAACCAAATCGTACTTCTTTAAGAATCACCTTAAAGAAAATACAAGAAATAAAACGTTACGATTGTTTTGTTGTTTTATATTTTGTTTGGTGTTGTTAACACTTTAGGAAAAGTGTTAATGAACTTTTTGATAACTTTACAAAAAAAAAACTGTTTACAAAAGGTGGTATATATGCAAGTATGGGTCTGAGAATGTTTAAAACACGCTTACAGCCTCCCCGGCAGCGGCGCCAAAATTTGATTGGATCCCAACTGTCAAGTTTATCACACAAGTCAACCACTTGTGAATGGTCAACCGTAATAAAATTCAAACAGTCTAAAACCAATGCAATTTCCCTTGGAATATAGTGGATTCCCGGGTCGTTAAGTCCCATGGAGGATTAATGGTGCTTAAAAACGTTCAGATGTCGAATGATCACTAAGGATAATGATCAGTAAGGATTTTGATTGATAACTACACTACTGATTGATTGGAGTGGCATTTGGATACAGAATTATAAAGCACAACAATCAGATTAAACAAACGTAAACACGTACGTTTATTAAATTACGTAAACGTATAAAATAAAACGTGAGTTTTAAGAAATAAAAGACCTACAAATATGAAAATGATATTTTTACAATTCTAATAATAAAAGAAAATATTTTGGAAAATTAAAATTATTTTTATAACTATTTATTTAATTATTATTAATTAAAAACTATTTTAAACTATTTAATAATACTCTAAAATATAATAAAATATGAAATTAAGCTAGAAAAATTAAATTATGACTTATAAAAATCTAAAATATTATAAAACTTATTTTAAAATTGAAAATATATTTTTACACTTTTTGTCTATTTATTATTAATTAATTACTATTCATTAATTATTTAAAATACACTTAAATAAAAGAAAATATAAAATTAACCTGAAAAAATGAAATTTTAACTTAGAAAAATCTAAAATATTATAAAACTAATTTTAAAACTGAAAAGATATTTTTTATGCTTTTTATTTATTTATTATCAATTATTTAATACTTTTAACTATTTTAAATTCTAATAAATACTAAACAAGCTAAGAAAATTATGAAATTTTTTATAAAATTATCCTATGGTGACAGAAAGCTAAGAAAATTATAAAAACTAAAAGTGCTTAATATTAAGCTGAAAAAGAAAATTAAAAAGCTAATTTCTATTAAATAAACGCTATCACTATTTTTAAAATGATGTTTTTGTGATTTTTCTTTTTCAAAACTACTATACTACTGATATTAAGCAACTTTTATGAAAACAAAAAATTTTGAAACTTAAAAATAAGCTATTTGAAAGCTAAAGAGCTTAACAGTTGAGCTTATGAGCTTATTATGATGTTTTTAAGCTAAAACAAGATTACAAGCTGGAACCAAAGATGAAATAAGATACAAATAAGCTAAATCTACTTATATTAAGCTAAAAGGCACACAGAAACACACTGATAAGCTGAGGATAAGCAAATAAGCACTTATCCTAAACCTATCAACCAAACAGGCCTGCAGCCATTTTCACAAGCAATTTTAGCTTATTAAATAAGCTTAAAGGCTCAAAACAAAGACTGAGGTGTCAAGATGAGCTGGTGGGCTTTCCAAAAAGTCCAAGCTCACACACTATGGCTCACTAATAAGCTTATGACAAGCTTGTGAAAGAGCTTGTAAACACTGAGTTATTATGTGTACACAGAAATGGGACAATCAATAAGCTATATGCAGCCCTATTAAATAAGCTATAAAATGATAAATAAGCACTGGACTAAAGAGATGGGTAGATTGGCTTTCCAAAAATCCAAAATACATAAGCTAAAGCTAACTAATGAGCACTGTGTGAGCTTGTGAAAAGGCTTGTAAAACTGTGCACATGGCACTTTTTCAGACAAGGGCTCAAAATAAGCTAAAAAATAAGCAGCTTAACTAGCAATCTAGAAATTATAAAAATTACTATGATAAAGATGAGCAGTTATATTTTAATATTCCAAAAGCTCAAATCTTGAAAGCTAATATTAAGTCCTATATAAAATTATCTATTTTATTCAAAAACCACTAAACTGAAATTTTTGACTTTTTAAGTTATACTAAAGGTTGACTTATATGAACTTTAGATTGATTCTACTAACTGATTATGTTGTATTAACCTAAGATAAGATGAAATTAAGCTAAAGTACCAAGTTATAAGCTAATATGATGAATTTCAAGCTATAAATCCTAACAGTGAGCTAGTAAGGTGAGATTACAAGAGATTTTGACTTTTTAACAAGTGAGCACTGGTTTTTATTGTGTCAATGAGTTATTAGATACTAGTGTGACATAGAACAACAACAAACAACAACACAACTGGCCTCTAGCACAGATAACCAGTATATCCAAACAACCCTTATTAAAACTGTTGTTAAGCTTTTCAAAGCTTAACACTGATTTAAGCCATGAAACTGATTCATACAAACATTTGATGATATAAAAGACTGATTTAAGCTCATAAACATTAACAATAACAACAAATACCTATAAATCACTATTATACAATATTACTTAGTGAAATGATGAAAACTAAACAACTGAGAAAACTAAAGAACAAGCAGCCTATTTTAAGTAATAACTTGATTTATCAACACCAAAGAAGCATGAAATCACAGAAATAAGCAGTGTATAAGCTTTTAAACAGTGAATGGCTAAAATAAAGAAATAAGCTTACAAATTGTGTTTATGCACAAATCTGAGAACTGAGATCCAAGGACACTTCCTATAGCTTTCCACAAAGCTTCTAAACCAAATCAATCCATAATACACCTTGCTTCAATGCATCTTTCATCTTTCCCACTGATTTTTAATTTTATAACTATTTTTGAGTATTTTTTTTATTTTTCTGTTTTGTTGAATAAAACTGGATTTTTAAAGTTTCTAAAAGCTTATAAGCTTTGTCAAGAGCTTATATGAGCTTAAGAATCCTTAGCAACAACTAATAACAACATTTGCATATTTTGAGAATTTTTAACAAGGAAATTTGCATAAAACTGAATTAGTGTACATAAGCTGAAATTGAAACTGTAAATAAGTTTAAAATACACTGAAATATGATTACAAGGTGCTTGAAAGCTTTGAAATACACTGGAAACTTAAATTATTTAAAAACGAGATAAGCAAAATTAAATTACACTAGATATGCATCCACATTGCTTCTTATCCTCTTTATAATGATCTTTTTGGGCTCTTGGTCGACCTCTGAGACTTTCCCACTTCACTTGAACCATTGGATCCTCAAAATTCATCAAGACTGTCCATTTGGCAATTTTGGCGCCAAAAAGTCTTGAGCAGGTTTTATCAATTAAAGAAGTTTGGGAGGATGTGGAGGTGGAGGGAGTGGGTAAACAGATGTTAAGGTGAGGTGGAAAGGTGGAAAAACTACTCTGGTTTTGGTTTTCAGTCATGGTGAGGGAGATAAACAGTATCTCTGGTTTTTGGCGGGCGTTGACCATTTGACCCGTTTTTATTAATAACGTGGGGGTTCAAATGGGATATTGGACTGGCTCAAGTGGGTTTTTGGTCTGGCTCAGGGGTCAAAGGTCAAGGGTCAAGGGTCAAGTATAGATGGGATGGGCTTGTGATGGGCCAGCTGGGTTTGTGGATTGGATTTGATAATAACAAAGGGGTCCGGTTTGGTTTGTTTAATACACAAGGACCATTTATGCAATTTCTCCAAACTTGAGGGACTGAACCTGTAGCTTTTCCAAACTTATCAAAAGGACCAAACTTGCCAATCTTTAATAGTACAGGGATAATATTTGATAATTTTTCATTTTTAAATATCCGAGGACTATTTTTGACATTTTTCAAAGTTGAGGGACCAAAGTTGCCATTTTGTAATTTTTAAACTTCAAAGGACAATTTCTTACAACTTGTGAATCCCAAGGACCTTTTATGACTTTTTATAATTTTTGGAATGACCAGGGACTAGATTTGACAACTTTTGAAACTTGGGGGACTAAAACTGCCAATTATGCAAACTTGATACGTTTTTCATCTGATTTTGGTATTTTTGCATTTGAAACACATAAAACACTTATTTGTGATATTTTTATCATTTTTATGCATTTCTGAGTGTTTTCAGATGTTTTTGCAGTTTAAATGGTACAAAAATGATGAGTATTTGCACACTCATCAATATTACCAGAATATTCGAATTTAATTTATTTGGTCATCAGGAAAAAAAATTGTGATGCCCTCTTTTATAAATTATGTCGTTTAATTTTCAGATACAATCCTTTTATCTTTTTGCATTAATCTATATATTGTAACAAAAAAGTTACAGAATCACATGCTAATAAATTAACATTATCTTTTTGCATAAATGTTATCACGAAAAACCTATAATAAATAAACATTAGAACAAGAAGTAGGTGCACCGTGCACGTATGTAGTAACTTTGTGCAAGTATGTATTGCAAAATATCTAATATTCTACTACTACGGTACTTGAACATATAACTTTTTCTTTTATCATCTATTTAGATTCGTTTATCATATGAAATATTATATAGAAATATAAAATGTAAAATATTTAATTTCACATACACATCAAACCATAACACAAAGTAGGCGTATAAGTGGAATTCTAGAGAGAGAAAGTTAGAGGTTTAGGGAACTTAGTGAGAGAAAGTGAAAGATATTATTATGAGCTCCAACTCTCTACCTTGCAAGGTAGAGAGTATTTATAGTCTTACATAAAACGCCACACAACGGGCTGTGGATCAGGCATACAGTGGGTAAAGACCCGTCCGTCCTCCACGGTGTTACTTAACTAAATACTACTTAGCTTAAAATAACTACGACTACGAGCTTTCTAATGATTACATATACTTGAGGTGACCGACTCTTTAATACCTGGAATTTCTAATTCCTAACAATCTCCCCCTAAGGGAGGTCACCTCAATCATGTACTAAAATTACATTGAATACAAACAGATATTACATTAAAAATTGTTCTTGCATTCTTGATGTAGTACTTTGCTCCGAAGCTCGTAGTCATTGATTCTTCTCATTGCATATTTGGTTAATCCAAGTGGAGGTCTTTTACTGATCCACGTGATAATAATTTTGAGCCAGCTTTTGAGATCATCAGCTATCAAAAATCTCTGAGACATCCATTGTGGTGTTGGAATATTGTGATGTTGTGACATTCGGACCGACATGCTCACATTCTGGATCATGATATCTTCTCATCAGAGTAACGGAAGCTTTCGTTGATTCATGATATTGGCAGCAGCGTAGCAGAAGCATGGAGTGAAAATATCAGAGTCATTCATGCACTTATCATGATTTCTTGAGGGATGAATGTATTGTGTGAGCATGCGGCTATGGATTGACCGCTTCATTCTGATCAGCTGCAAACGTAGGATGTACCTGCATAAAACAGTTAGCAAAAAAGCACACGAAAGTGTCTTTGATCACTTTCGTTGAATTGAGGTACACGGCCCACGGTTCCCCGTTGATCAGTACAAGTACTGCCTGTGATCATGTATAATTCCGAAGAATTTCCTTGACAGGGTTTCGCAGCTGCTCTAGCTGTTCTCAAACCGGAACATCTCAAAGAAGACAACACGGAGTGAGTGAACCAGCGAATTTAAGTCCACTGATTGATGAAAAGAGATTTGAAAGACAATCGTGTATTGCTCAGTAGAAATTGTTTTTGCAATACAACAAAGGTTTTTAATGAACATCAATTATCAATCATAAAACACCTTTTGATTTGAAATATCCGTACACGGTCGATTTGCTAACGAAAAGAGTTTTTAAACACAAAGACCGGTTTTTCAAAGGTATCCGTCAATCCATAACCTGAACCAGGATTGATTCAAGAGATTGAATCGCCCCATTTTTTCTGTTCAGTTGTCACATGGTTGATCTATATAATAGATCTCACATGCCACCTACCAGGAGCTTGTTTGATGTTGGCTCCAGAAGGTTTTCCATCTTCACTGTGAATATGTTCACATATCACTCGGATGTTCTGGAAAAACCACAAGGATACTGCGTAGGACTCAAGATATAATCTCTCTTTCCACATTGTGTGAAATAGAGAGTCTTCATTGAAAGTGTCCTAATGAGATTTATTGATGATCTCGTGGCTCTAGACTCAATATGTGCATTTTTGGATCCCGTGCCGGAGACTAGGGAGAGGGTCTCCTTCTTCAATATCAACAATCTCTAAGAGAAAGTCGATAGATAATGTCGGTTCCCCGTGAGAATGAAACAAGTCCTTTTAAGAGGAACTTGAGTGGTTTGGAAAGTTGAAGTGAAGTGCGTCATTGGGTCCATGACGTCTTGTCTTCAATACCGATGTTACCATCAGTAGCATATGAATTGAACCCGGTTTCTGCCCTAAGGTTGAATAAATGGAGGGCTATTTGTTTTCACCCTTTTCTCATTCAATTATTTTTAATTCTTCAACCCCTTCAGTGCTTACCGAGACTTCATAGCTGGAACCTTGTTGGGTTTATTCCAGTACTAGCTCGGTCTCAGTCCGCACTCTTCCCATATCTCATTTTTCTCCTTTTATTATCATACCTAAGAACCATACACTAACTAGTGGATAGTCCCTGGGTAGATCCTTCCGGTTCTGGCGGATCATGGGAACCAATACCTAACCTTATCATCCTTATATCACCGTACATAAAGTAAAGTTGGTCGGTCTATTTGGTATTGTTCATCTGCCATTGGAACCAATTGAAAACCATTTGAAAATCAATCCAGATACTTAAGATGTATTATCAAAGCATTTTGTACCTAAATTGTTTTTGATATTTTTAGACTGAGAAGTCCCCCTCAACATGTGCATCAAATGTTTGAAATCGTTTTGCACACGGAGGCAAGAGGAAGAATTAACTTCTTTGATTACCATTTTCTAAAAGATATCAACATCTCATCCTTGATCAAATCAAGTAGATAAAGTATTTTGGGGAAGGATGAGGTTTTCATACTTTTGCTCCCCCTCAATATGTGCCTCAAGGTTTGAAAGGAGTTTTGCACATACTAGAGGGAACCTGCACATTGAGATAAATGATCACGTTTCAAATCATAGGTTTAAGATAGATGCTCCCCCTCAACATGTGCATGGAAAATTTGAAATCGTTTGTCACATGCGGGGAGGATAACATGTACATCCTTGTAAAACCATTTACCGAATCCTCAGTTTAAGTCCAGTTTAAATCACAAATTCTCCCTCGATCACAATTATCAAATCATTTGAGATTTGTGATCTCTTATAGATTTAAATTGATTTTGAAAACTTTTGAGGAGAATTGTGACTTGATTATGAAAGCGTTTTAACTGATAAGGATCGGATTTTAAAACTTTACTCCATTGATAAAACATGCATGTATATCTTTTGAAAACAATTGAATGCCAAATAACTTTTTAATTTAATTGAAATCATTCTCCCCCTCAATCAATGACATAGGTTGTTGATTGAGAGATTGATATTTTGACAAATAAGTCCAGATGATTATCAAAAATAGAGACTGAGTTATTTTTCAAAGCAGTTAGTTTTCAGCAGATAAATGTTTATAAAATCAGAGCATGGAATTTTGAAAACATGATAAAGTATGGCTCTGTTCTTTCTTTGAAAAGCGGGTTACTGCCTGAAGTGACAATAAACCATTGTTTATCTTTCTCCCAAAAATATTTTTTTTTTTTTTTTTTTTTAAGAATTCGAACAACATCTAAAGTCCCGTGTCATTCTTTGAATGACAGCACAAAGACCGTAGATATTGTCGAACCGAGAAAAAGTATAACAAATTGACAGTAATTTTTGAAGATTTTTCGAATTTTTCAGATTTTTATGGATTTTGAAGGTTTTATATTTTTCTATTTGATTTTTGAAGGTTTTATAATTTTGTATTTTGTTTTTTTTTTCGAATAGATATATACAAGAGATAGGTGAAGATAGACCTTTACTCCTCGTCTTCCTCCTGAAGACGTTTGAGTGTTTCTGGTTGAAGGCTTTTCAAGCCAAGACGTGGAAGAATAAACTCAAAACGTTCTCTTGGAAGAGCTTTAGTGAAGATGTCTGCTAACTGATATTCAGACCTCACAAAATTGAGTTCCACCACACCTTTTTCCACTTGTTCCCTGATGAAATGATGTCGAATGTCGATATGCTTTGCTCTTGAGTGTTGAACGTTGTTGCATGAGAGAGCAATAGCACTTTTATTATCACAGTACAGAGGGATTTTGTTGAATTCAAAGCCATAGTCAGATAATTGAGATCTCATCCATAAGATTTAAGCACAACAAGATGACATGGCTATGTATTCAGCCTCTGTAGAGGAAATAGAAGTACTCATTTGCTTCTTTGAAGACCAGCTCACAAGCTTATCACCCAAAAACTGAGCACCTCCAGATGTACTTCGACGAGTATCTTGACACCCTGCATGATCAGCATCTGCATAGGCTGTTAGTGACATGCCGGTGTCCTTCGGGTACCAAAGACCCATATTGATGGTTCCTTGGAGATACCGAAAGACCCGTTTAACTGCTTCAAGGTGCTTTTTAGTAGGCTTAGCCTGGTATCTAGCACACATGCAAACAGCGAACAAGATGTCTGGTCTACTAGCTGTGAGGTACATCAGGGATCCAATCATACTACGATATTTTGTTTGGTCAATCATGATCCCTGAGTGGTCCTCATCTAGTTTGGTTCGATCAATCATGGGAGTGTCAACAGGGTCACTTGAATCAAATCTAAATTTCTTTAAGATCTCAGTTGCATATTTAGATTGATTTATGAAAATGCCTCCCGGACTTTGCGAAATTTGTAATCCCAAGAAAAATGACATTTGTCCCATCATTGACATTTGAAATTTTGAACTCATTTCATTTGAAAAACGATCACATTCCATTGGGTCTGTCGAGGCAAAAATAGTATCATCAACATAAATTTGAACATGAATTAAATGTTTGCCTGACTTCCTGGTAAACAATGTTGGATTAACTGCTCCTTTGCTAAATCCGGTTGATAGAAGAAACTTTGACAGCGTATCATACCATGCCCTTAGAGCTTGCTTTAAACCGTAAAGAGCCTTCTTCAAACTATAAACGTGAGTAGGATGCTCTTGATTTACAAATCCTTCAGGTTGGCTGATGTAGACGACTTCTTTAAGGTCTCCGTTCAGAAATGTCGTCTTCACATCCATCTGATAGACTACCATGTTCTTACTAGCAGCATTAGCCAAAAAGATTCTGATTGCCTCGATTCGAGCAACTGGAGCAAAAGATTCTTCAAAGTCAATACCTTCTTCTTGACGATAACCTTTAGCTACTAACCTAGCCTTATTTTTCAAAACATCACCATGCTCATCAAGCTTCACTTTGAAGATCCACTTAAGAGCAATGATCATAGCACAATCTGGAGTTGGTACTAATTCCCATACATCTAATCGATCAAACTCATGAATTTCATCTTGCATGGCATTGAACCAGCTGTCTTCATTCATAGCAGTTTTAAAATCTTTAGGTTCGATCTTAGAGAGTACAGAGTTAAAGAAGCACCATAAGGCATCAGTAGCAAGCTGTTTACGAGTGGATACCGGACGAGAAGGATTTCCTATGATGTTGTCTAATGGATGATCGTGAGTCCATTTTCTGAGGTGTTCATGTGGTAGTTGTTGAGGGACTGAAGTAGCAGAGTCGATGTCTCCTGAAGAAGATGGTTCTGATGAAGATTCAGGAGCAAATATGTTTTCAAATGGAGCATCTTCAGGAGTAGCAAAGGGATTAACTTCATCATTGATGCCAGAAACATTTCCATGATGTACATTTGAAGAATGATGATTTGTTGATGAGGCTGAAGGATCAGCAGCAGGCGCTTCTTGACTTAAAGATATTGAGACTGAGGGATTGACTTCATTCACAGGAATATGAGCAGCCTCTGTAGTAGGAATCGACACCTCATTAGTACTTGGATCATAAAGTTCATCAAACATAGGATCAAACAATTTCTTTAACTCGTCTTCAGATGGAGGTACATATGGAGTTTCTTGAGAAGAGTTTGGAACAAGGGATGAACCAATGGGACTGTTTTGAAGTGCGGGTCCTGAACTGGATTGTCCAGGAGCCATTTGACCGGTCAGCTCATCAAACGTAACGTGAATTGTTTCCATGATATTTCGGCTTCTTATGTTGTAGATTCGGTATCCCTTTTGTTTGGTGCATACCCTACAAATACTCCAATGTCTGCTTTAGCTCTAAGTTTGCCTAAGTCTTGACCCTCATTAGTTGGATAACACAATGCACCAAACACACGAAGGAAAGAGAGATTAGGTTTTCTGTTGTGGACAAGTTCATATGGAGTTTTTCCATGAACAGTGTGAATCAGGGAATGATTTTGTGTGTAGCATGCAGTGGCAATGGCTTCAGCCCAGAGAAACATTGGAACCTTTGAGTAAATCAGCATTGTTCTAGCGGCTTCTACAAGAGTTCGATTTCGTCTTTCAACTACACCATTCTGTTGAGGAGTTCGTGGAACACTTCTTTGATGGCTGATTCCAACGCTTTCATAAAATTCACTATGTTGTTTGTTGACAAACTCAGTTCCATTGTCTTTTCTGATAATTCTGACGGTTTTGTTAGGTCGAACCTGCAGCTGTTTGATGAGTTTGATGATGATATCAGGAGTTTCATCCTTTGTCCTTAAGAACTTGACCCAGGTGAATCTAGAGTAATCATCAACCACAACTAACACATATTTCTTCCCAAAGATATTCTGCACCCTCATTGGTCCACATAAATCCATATGAGTCATATGAAGAACTTCTGTGACAGAGTTAGTAGGTTTGGGTTTATGGGCATACTTCTTGCTTTTTCCCAATTGACATGCTGAACAAAGATGATCCTTTTTGTACTTGAGTCTAGGTAAACCTACAACTACGTCCTTTCTGGTGAGATCATTGATGGTGCCGAAGTTCAGGTGATTGAGACGACGATGCCATAACCATGACTTTGTTTTAGAAGCCTTTGACAGTAAGCAAATTGGAGAAGACTTCATCATATCTTCGATAGAGATGGTGTATAGATTTGAACCACGTGAACCTCTTAAAAGTTCCTTACCATCAAGTTCTCTAACGAAGCAGGTATGTTTTCTGAAGGCTACTTCTAGATTAGAATCGCAGAATTGACCAACAGAGAACAAGTTGTGACCAAGACCTTCTACATAGTAAACCCTGGAGATAACACTTTTGCCAACAACATAGTCTCCATAACCCATAATAGCACCGAAATGATCATTCCCAAATCTAACTGTCCCGATGAATTTGCTCACGAAGTTCATGAGCCGTGACCGGTCGCCAGTCATATGCTTGGAACAGCCTGAGTCCAGGTACCACAGAACGATTTGAACGATCTGCAGTTGAACACAGACAAGAATGGATAACTGGATAATTGGGATCCCCATGCAAGAATGGGTTCCATTTGGTTAGTAACAATGGTTGGAACACCCACATCAGAAATAGAAGCATTCATATCAGAAAATAAGGCCATTGAATCATTGTGAATAGATGCAGTACTAGTGTCTGTATTAGCCCTGTTCACAGTGTGCTCACTTCTTAAGGGAATAGCTCTACCAGTAGGCATCCATTTTCTAGTGGGCATTGTCTGATTAGTCTTATGACCAACAGGTATCCAATAATAGCCTATCTTACTAAATGTTCTTCCTGTGGGTTTCCACTGTTTTCTAACTTTCTTTCGTTTTTGCCTTTTAGCCTTCTTAGCATGAATTTTAGCATTAACAATATTAACTGGACAATTAACATCATTAGGCAGAACAGTAACACCCCATTCATGATTAGAAACAGAATTCAAGCAGACATCAGTACAAGGTTTGCAAATAGTATCGGAATTCGAATTAATTACAGTACGCCTATGGCTAATACTAGAATCAACACGATTCGTTTTATTCAATTCAAGCTTAAAGTTCCTAGATTGTTCTTCTACTCTCTTCCAGTGCACATTCTCATAAAGTACAACCCCTATACAAAAATATATACATTTTCATAGGATCTTACGATCCCGATCCGATCCTACGATTACGATCTTGCAAATCTGAAAACGATCCTAGATAAGATCCCGATACAGACAACCTTGGACATGCATGTTAGAACCGACATACATGCATTCCCTATTTGACTACAATGTGAACTAAAGTTTCACTAAGACCCCTTATACTTATTAATACTTGCTAATAGGGATACTATATTACAACACTATGAAATCTTAAAATGAAATTCATGAATGCCTTACATGGTAGTAACTAGTAAGATAAGATAACTAAGTTCTAGTTATCTTTTATGCTTTCTTATGCTTTCCATCATAAGAAAAACGTGATCAATAAATTCATGTAAAGAATAGGGGAACTTAAACAAAGATAGTGTATGAAATCCTGCTTCAGGATGTTGGAATTTTAACTAAGATACATCATACATCTGCCACAAAAGAGTGAATCACAAGCTGACCTTCACCGGTTGTGCTTTACTAATAAACTAGGGAAAGCCAAGAAACTCAAGAAGCTGTGTCTGCACAAGTTGAGACGCTTATACAATAATGAAGAAACACACAGGGATAATAACAATGAGCTTCATTACTTCACCTTCAAAAGCATCGTATCTGCAACAAACAATTTCTCAAGCACTAATAAGCTAGGAGAGGGGGGATTTGGCGCAGTATACAAGGTAAACTTCTAGAGGGTACTCTAAAAGAATATCTTATGTAAACACTCATGCATGTGACGCAACTTTTCAGGGAAAATTACTTGACGGTCAAGAGATTGCTGTGAAGCGACTATCAAAAGGCTCTGGTCAAGGAGTCACTGAGTTTAAGAATGAAACCGAACTCATTGCTAAACTTCAACACACTAATCTTGTCAGGCTTTTAGGGTGTTGTATTGAGAACCAAGAGAAAATACTTGTATATGAGTACATGCCTATAGGTATTTAGTTCAGAAATTACAGAATCATCGGGGGCACATGCAGTGTATTCATCAAAAACATAGTCATTGTTGACTGCAGAAGATGCATCACTTGGTACAACTTCACTTCCCCTTTGTTTCACATATTGATCATATGGGACAACATTGATATTACCCATATTTTCAATATTTGATTCAATAGTTTCAGTGGTTGTACTTTGTCATGCATCTTTTGCACATCAGCATCATCGTATAGTTTTAATACCTCTGAGATGATTTTGTCTTTGGATGGGCCAGCTTGTGGTGAAGAAGAGACCTTGGGAGAAACCATTGGAGAAATGCTAGCCATAAAAATTGTGTGTGCAGTAGGTCCATCATCCACATCAGAGTCGTATGCATCACAATCAGCGACTTGAAAGGCATTCTGATGATTGTGACCTATCTCCTGAATATGCTGCTCATCCACATCTGCATCATAGGTCTTGGCATTGCCCTCAGCAAGAAACAACAATTCCTCTTCATCCAAAGCAGCACCATTATCCTGAGCTTGTACAAGCAGCATCTTATCTCTGAAGTAATCAGCATTCTGTGGACGTTTTGGAGATGTGCAGTTCCTTGCAATGTGTCCCCCACCACCACAGTTATAACATTTGATCGGCTTAGCTTGACCTTGATTACCATTCCTTCCTCGATTCTGATTACCAACATAACCTCTACCAGCTCCACCTCTTCCCTGATCATATTGTCTTTCCTGAACTGGTTGCACCACGATCCTCCCATCTTTAACAGTAGCTTGATTGTGTAGGTTAGATGTTGTTCTGAGGTTGTTGTTGGTTTGTGGGAGAGAATTCATGTTTTGACTAATCAGAAGAGCAAGTTGATTAATGATGTTACCCACGTGTGCATCAGCATCAGCTTGTTTGAACATAGGATCAGGAATGAGTTTGTGATTACCATTACCCATGGGTATGACTTGTGAGGCTTTGGTTGTGATTCCGATGTTTGAGTAGAAGGCAGTTGAGTCATTAGATGAGCTTGTCTCTCCCTGGTTGGTTTTGAACTGATTAAGAATCATTTTTTCAAACATAGCATGTCTCTCATTCTGAAGGAGGAAGGCATAGAGTTGCTCATAGTTTGTATTCTTCAATCCTTTAGTGAGCTTCACAGAGGTGACAAACTTGTACCATTCGGGATTCATGTTGTTCACAAATTTTGAGTTCAGCTGAATGTTAGGCATAGTCATTCTGATGTTCCTCATATCATTCACCAACTTATGAAATCTCACATAGTACTCATAGATACTCTCATCTGGTTTCATCTTGAAGTGTTCAAATTCGTCATAGAGTTGTGATTCTCTGTCTTCCATAGTTAATTCAGAACCTGAGAGAAGCATCTTGACATTATCCCATACTGCCTTTGCTTCGGTGTTGTGATTGATCAGCTTGTAGATGTCTTTAGGAAGACCTTGAAGAACAATGTTAGAAGCCCTGATATCAGCATCGAATCTCTTTTTCTCCTTATCATCAAGCTCATCATACATCTTTGGTCTGTCCATTCCGTAAATCAGAGTTCCATCTTCAGCAGTATCAAGTACATCTCTAGTCGTCTCAACTCGATACGGTCCTTCATCAATGGATTTGAGAATGTTGACACCATTTTCCTTTCCAAGACAGTACAATCTGATTCGTTGAGCCCAAGAATCGTAGTCAGTTCTGTCAAGCATGGGTGGACGAGTATCTGAACCAGCTGCTTGAACGTCCTCGACAACAGTGGAGATGATTGTAGAAACGTTGGTAGACATGATGACAAATTAAACGGGATTTTATAACTCTATGATTAAACCGGGAAATAGATTCTTTCACGGGATTTTACTAAATCAAGAGAAAACCGTAAAGAAATCACCCAATTCGCTAGAAAATTATGCACTAAGTCGCTATCTTCTAATTCGCTATTCCACCAAGTCGCTAAACAAAGGACAAGTCGCTAAATAGCAACTCGCTAAGTCTCTAGTCGCTAGCAAAATTTTGGCAGCAATTCGCTAAGATACAAGTCGCTAAGGAATCAAGTCGTTAAATAGCAACTCGCTACTTACCAAGTCGCTAACACCAAGTCGCTACCCGTAGTGGAGCATCCACTACTTGTACTGTTAGTCGCTAGGCCTAAGTCGCTAACTCCACTAACTGTAACTCGCTACAAAAATGTAAAGCAAGTCGCTAGCAAGAAAGAAATCCGTAGGTCAAGTCGCTAGCAAGAAAAACATCACAAACATCACTTTTCAATCCAAAAACAACCCAACCAAGATGATTCAAGCTTACCAAATGAAAACCTAAACACTTGTGATGATTCTAAACATAAAAGTACTAACAAAATCCAAACTTTAACACAAGAAATCAACCAAATGATGCACAAACCACTAAACTTTTTCAAACTCAAAAACCACCTAAAAACCACTAGAAATCCAAAGATGTGCAAGATATGATCTAACCATGGCTCTTGATACCAATTGTAAAATATTTAATTTCAAATACACATCAAACCATAACACAAAGTAGGCGTATAAGTGGAATTCTAGAGAGAGAAAGTTAGAGGTTTAGGGAACTTAGTGAGAGAAAGTGAAAGATATTATTATGAGCTCCAACTCTCTACCTTGCAAGGTAGAGAGTATTTATAGTCTTACATAAAACGCCACACAACGGGCTGTGGATCAGGCATACAGTGGGTAAAGACCCGTCCGTCCTCCACGGTGTTACTTAACTAAATACTACTTAGCTTAAAATAACTACGACTACGAGCTTTCTAACGATTACATATACTTGAGGTGACCGACTCTTTAATACCTGGAATTTCTAATTCCTAACATAAAGTACAACCCCTATACAAAAATATATACATTTTCATAGGATCTTACGATCCCGATCCGATCCTACGATTACGATCTTGCAAATCTGAAAACGATCCTAGATAAGATCCCGATACAGACAACCTTGGACATGCATGTTAGAACCGACATACATGCATTCCCTATTTGACTACAATGTGAACTAAAGTTTCACTAAGACCCCTTATACTTATTAATACTTGCTAATAGGATACTATATTACAACACTATGAAATCTTAAAATGAAATTCATGAATGCCTTACATGGTAGTAACTAGTAAGATAAGATAACTAAGTTCTAGTTATCTTTTATGCTTTCTTATGCTTTCCATCATAAGAAAAACGTGATCAATAAATTCATGTAAAGAATAGGGGAACTTAAACAAAGATAGTGTATGAAATCCTGCTTCAGGATGTTGGAATTTTAACTAAGATACATCATACATCTGCCACAAAAGAGTGAATCACAAGCTGACCTTCACCGGTTGTGCTTTACTAATAAACTAGGGAAAGCCAAGAAACTCAAGAAGCTGTGTCTGCACAAGTTGAGACGCTTATACAATAATGAAGAAACACACAGGGATAATAACAATGAGCTTCATTACTTCACCTTCAAAAGCATCGTATCTGCAACAAACAATTTCTCAAGCACTAATAAGCTAGGAGAGGGGGGATTTGGCGCAGTATACAAGGTAAACTTCTAGAGGGTACTCTAAAAGAATATCTTATGTAAACACTCATGCATGTGACGCAACTTTTCAGGGAAAATTACTTGACGGTCAAGAGATTGCTGTGAAGCGACTATCAAAAGGCTCTGGTCAAGGAGTCACTGAGTTTAAGAATGAAACCGAACTCATTGCTAAACTTCAACACACTAATCTTGTCAGGCTTTTAGGGTGTTGTATTGAGAACCAAGAGAAAATACTTGTATATGAGTACATGCCTAATAATAGCTTAGATTTCTTTCTATTTGGTAAGATTCAGTACTGCAGGGTATATTGTATATGAATTTGGTTAGTTGTTTGGTAGCTGATACTCGTTTGATAACAGATCCTAGTAAGAAAGGATTACTGGGATGGACGGATCGTTTTGTAATCATAGAAGGTATTGCCCAAGGACTTCTATATCTTCATAAGTTTTCAAGGCTGATGGTAATTCATAGAGATTTGAAAGCCAGTAACATCTTGCTGGACAGCTACCTGAACCCAAAAATATCAGATTTTGGCATGGCGAAGTTATTTGATAGAAATGAGTCTCAAGCAAATACAAGTAGAGTTGTTGGAACACGGTGTGTACATGACTGATATTCAATTTATCTATAAGAGATGGAAATAAAAACTCCAAAACGCTAATTTTTTTTATTTGATTGATATCTAGTGGTTATATGCCGCCAGAGTATATGATGAACGGCGCTGTTTCAACCAAGACAGATGTATTCAGTTTTGGTGTTTTGTTACTTGAGATCGTAAGCAGTAAGATGAATCATGGGAGCTATGATGTGGAACACCCGCTCAACCTTCCGGGGTTTGTAAGTTCAATTCCTATCCAGGGGTCATTTCATTTATATATGTCATAAATCTTAAATTATCAATTGATTGTTATAGACGAAATATTAACTAGTACCATACAGTGAATAATATACCCAATCTGATTCATGCATGGGAACTGTGGAATAAAGGTAGAGGTTTAGAGTTCATGGATTCAATACTGGAAAATTCATGCTCTCATACGCAAGTAATGACATGCATTCATGTGGGTCTCTTGTGCGTTCAAGACCATGCAACGGACAGACCAACCATGTCAGAAGTTATTAATATGCTTGCAAATGAGAGTATGCATCTACCTGAGCGTAAACGACCAGCGTTCTTCATTGAAAGACATGAAGCAGAGGCAGCAGGAGATGATAATTTGGGAAATGGGTCCGTGAATGGTCAATCAATTTCAATTTTAGTTGCAAGATAGAAGACAGCAAGAAAGTGTGTAATGTCATCAGTTACTGTGCATGTGTTCTTAAAGAGTCGCTTAAAACTTGATGTTAGTCATGTTACAACCTTTAAAAATTAAAACAAGGTGATATTCGACTCTCTTATGCCTTCAGCCAATATATAGATAATAAATAAAGAGCAATAGTGCAACTAACCCTAAAACAAAGATGAGTCTAAAGAATGACAAGAAGGATTTTTTGCTGAACCTTTATAGAATGAGAAGGAGAAAAGGAAACTGTGAATGCCAACATATATCTATACTACATAAAATGGAAAAACAGTCAAAGTGAAAAAGTGAAATGGTCAAATGAGAGAGAGACATATGTAAAGACATATTTAATACTCTCTTATCACAACTCACTCAAAAACACATACAAAATGCTCTCCTCTTTCACACATCTCATCAACCACCATCCTCACCACCACAAAACCCCTCCACTCTACCATCGCATATCGTTAATTGTCTGCCGCTAGAAACCGCTGCCGCCAGGCGCGGGTACTCGCCTAGTAGTGATATATGAGTGAACCTCATTTTCCTTTCCACATATCTGATGAATTTCATAGGGAAAGCTCTACAAGGTTTTTGATTTTGTATATGTATGATGTGTTGCATACCAAACATCAAATTACTCTCAGGCGTTCACAAGTGGCTTAACATTTGAACCTGATTTTATGGGTGTCAAGAACAGGGTAATAAATGATGGTAGTATATAGGTGATTAGGTTTACTTATCAATTGGCTTATTGTGGTTATATTGTATCTCAAACACATGAAAAAGAAAAAGTTTGACTAAAATCAAAGAGTTCAAGTGGGTCAAACAAAGTGACCAATGATTTCTAAACTGAACACATTTTGACTTGTAACCCAAATCGTGTATACCAAGATATGCCTGGCATGTCAATAAGGTACACTAAAAAAATAAGTTAAGCTGCTAACAACAAAACCAAGACTTAAAATATATAAGTTTTAAAATTAAGTATCAAAGTCTGATAAACAAAGAACTGTTGCTTTCTAAATCACTTAGCAAGATAGTTTCAAGGTACAAAATACATGAAACATACAATTTCAAGTTTAAAAAACAACGGTGTCAAGCATGGTACCCAATGTCTGAATGATGTTGGATGACATTAGGTTAGAAACGTGTTCTTCAAGATGCTTCTTGGCATCTTCCCTTCCAACATTAGCAATTGCTAGTTTCTCTGGGGACAGTTCGTCCTCTTCCTGAACAGCTTTGTTATATTTGATAGCTAGACCCAGCATTTCCTGCACAATAAAACCAAAACGTTCACCAACTAAAACCAACGACAGGTTTTTGAACAAAATATCCTCAAAGGTATGACGGTATTCACAAATTTACAAGGATCATCACAACTTCATATAATGTCATCCAAGTGACTTTGTTCATGATATGTTTCATTAGATCATATGAGAGGTGACAATATTGACATATAAATGAATCTATTTTGGCTATAGTTTATCCCTAACGGGTCAAATGGGTTACATAAAAGATCTTAGCTAAAAAGAAGCATCAGATAAGCGAAAGCTAAAGTATATTCAATGCATACAACCTAGTAGATCGTTTAATTAAGAGAAAAAACATATTATTGGAATATTATAGTTTCTATGTTAGTTTCCAGTGGAAATCCTAACTAAACCACCAAGTGAACCTTATTTTACAAATTAACTATTCATAGAATTATTATTTAATAAAAAAAAAACACAGGGTATTTTTTTCATCAACCAATACCCAACTCGCCCATTTTGACCTATTACCTAACTCGCTCATTTGGCAATATATCCCCCCACGATACGAAAGTATCATTTAGATTCTGCAGAAAATCGATAGATTCTTACCTGGACAGTCACCTCATTGGTTTTGGAATGAGTATCAAATCGTTCAAGGGTTAGTCCATCAGTCCACTTCTTCTTGTGAAGGTTCAATAGCATCTTCTCCTCAAGCTCATTCTTTCTGTAATTGATGGCTATTGAGTAATAATGCCTGTTTAAACCATGGATCAGTGCCTGCAAAAAACATACCACATCCATAAGATAATGAAGATAAAAAAAAGCCATGCTCAAGACACTGGTGGCAATTTTGATCCATATATACATGAATGGGTCAATTTTGGGTTGTGCTCTGTCTCAAACGGGTCAAACTAAATTTTTTCTATAGGAAATTGATAAAATTCATCTCACGGGTTGAAGGGCATCCTAAAGTTATACTTACTGCACACGGCCTCCTACATGATGTTATTAAAGAATGTAAGATTACTATCGCAATGAACACATTGACACCACAAATATTTGGGAAATGGAGAAAAAGGCGTTCACTGGTCAACCCAGCCTGAACCCATTTTAACCTGTTACTCAAACATTCTCACCAGCCCATACTGGCTACATGTACTTCAGACACTAACGTGATGTTATATGTAAAACACTCACTTGAATGGATGGTTTGTTCAGATGACCAAGATTAGAAGTAGTCTGGCGCGGCTCTTGACCAAGCATCATGGTTTGAGGGTTGATTGTGCGGAATGCGTCTATGACAACTTTCCCTTTAACACTTTGGATTGGATCTATAACAACTGCTACAGCTCGTTGATTCAAAGCTTCAAAACTCTGAGCATACCAAAGATGCATCAAAATTAGATTAGTATACATAGTACTGAAAATCATATTCATGGGGTAAGGATGACTACATATAGAGATTAGTTATAGATTTGTGCTTATTATTAATTAACTGAATGCTTTGAAGTTAGAATTGGATGCAGCTATGTATGTAAATGAGACACCTAACTATTCAGAGGTGCAAAGTCATAAAAGTACACAGGCCACTCTATATTTATTTAACCCCAAGACTTCAACATAAACTCAAAACGTACTGTTGCCTGTTTAAACCTCAACACACCCCCGAAAGGCTACGTAATGCAATTAGTTTCCCATACTAGTTTTAGTAAGATTCTTGTAAAGTTCCCCTTTCACACCCATATGCATCCATAACCTATCGACTACAATAAGTAGTGAAACAGAGAGCCTTCCTAATACAAATACTCTTAGCTTTCTAACTTTCCTTCATAGTATCACCAATTGTAAAAGAATGATAGAATCCCAAATAAGAACCCAGCCAACTGAAAGATGCTAGAAAGGTACATGTTTCACAATTGTACAACTGCTTGACAATATGGGCTGAACTACCTATAAAGGCACCATGTAAATATGTAGCAAATGACAGAACTTAAAGCCCATTGTTTTTACAAGATATTAAGCATATGCATGGTAAACAAAAAAAGGACATGAATCCAGCACCTGTTGTGTGTTGACGTCAACTCCAGATAACCAACAGCCAAATCCAGGATGTGAATGGTACCATCCAACCACCATTTCAGGTCTGGTAACAAACAGAAGAAGAATCAGTGAAGCAAGATAAACTGTTAATATTGTAGAATATAAAGCAACATCTAAAACTGAGGCTGGACATATAAGTAATGTTATCCACGACACTTTTATATGAACACAGCTTTAAAAACAATGTTACTAGAATAATATCACGATACGGCTATCAACATGGTTAATCACAAAGCACTACACTGATAGCCTCGAAACAAATAACGCACAAAATCATTTAAAAACATATAGCAATGTTTCATACGCAAAATGTTAGCATTACGGAGATACACAAGGAACAGGAACCTAAATATAACTGACAACATTCATGTAACACATAACAAGAAACTAGTAGAAGAATACCAAAATCGGCAAATATTCGCAAGAAATAACATATTGCAATGTATAAGACACACACAGGTCAAGATAAATGGAAGTCTAACAAAGAGGGAGCTGGATAATATATAGAAAATTATATCATGTGAAACAACACAGCAATTACTAAAAGAATACTTAAGTATGGGATAACATTGAGAATCAAACGCTTGGAAATAACTGCAATACCAAACTTCTGAAAGGAATCATAAAACAATATTTCCATCCTACAGAAACAGACAGAAAAAAGTAACCCTTGCAGGAGGACATGAGAACAAACTTAACTAGTACTTCGAATATATATTCTGTTCTTGAAATGTTCCACAAATTCATGAGTCAATATCATCATACTAAATGGAAGATCTCAAAACTTATGAAGTTATGAGACATTGCAACTCAAGCTCGTCTATCATGCCCTCAAAACCCCTGTAATCAACATTCTACTTCAAATATCTTTATAAAAATGTTTCATTGCCATCATCCATCGTGTTTAAGGTAAAAAAAATATATGTTCTCTATTAGATTGTGGCCATGAGGCCATATGAGCTTTTGGAACCCCCATCACCCAACACGGTGCTGACTTGGTCGTAACTTATAAGTATTTTCACCAGAGAGTAAAATATACATGGTTCCTACGGTCCTAACCCTCTAGTGATATCCCTCTGTGCCAGTTCCACACCAATATCCTTTCAAGGAAAGCTTACCCAGTCCGAGTTTGTTCAATGATGGATTCGAACACATGGATTTAATTAGGTCAAAGGAAACACAAATGCCATATACAAGTGAAACACACTTTTGTCGGTGTATGAAAGGGTCATAATTATAACTCCTTAAAACGCTAGAATCCATCTTAAACAGTTCCCAAAAGACACTAGATCCCTTCTAATTACTTAAAACCGAAACCTTTACACAACTACTAATTCCTCAAATCTAGTGACAAAACACATAAGCAAGAAAAACACTAACCTTCCAGTTTGTTTAAGCATATCAAGCATGTTAGTCTGGAAAACATGATCAACAGCTTCAACACTGACACCAGTCCCACTCTGCGGCATAGCAAACACATCGACAACACGAACCGTATATTCATCAACAAATTCACCAAGCATCAATCCCATAACTTCCATAGGCACACCAGCTCTCCCTACATATCCCACCAACACGAGTGAAGACTTTAAATGAGTAACCTTTTTATAAGGGGGTGTTCGTTTAAGCTTATATGTGGCCTTATGAGCTTATTTGAGTTTCGGCTTATATTTCATTAGCCCCAATTTTCCGGCTTATTTTGAGACTTATATAAGTTTATCATATCATAATAAACTTATATAAGCCCACAAGTCTCAAAATAAGTAGGAAAATTGAGGCTTATGAAATATAAGCCGAAACACCAAAAAGCTCATAAGCCCATATATAAGCTTAAACAACCACCCCCTAAAAATGTATTCAATTATCTTGAACAGTATAAGTATATAAATATATGTGGCTTAATAATAACCCAGATTAAAAAAATTATCAATTAAGTTATAGAAAAATTAAAAAAACGAAACCCTAGAAATAAAAAATACCGTGCTTAAGCATCTTCAACAGAGCAAGTGATGAGATGTAAACTTGCTCAGATGTATCTAGAGTGGGTGAATCTGGAGGAGCGTGACCTAACGCGCCACCACCACCAGCTAGCATTCTTTGAATTCTTTCCATCCCTGACATTAACTTTTTTTTCTTTTACCGGAGTTTGGTTGGTTGTGTGAGGTTTTCCGATCTGTGTTGGTTTGTTATAAGTTTTCTTAGTTTTCTTTGGTAACAAGAAATTGTATTGGAGTGGGTGTTTCTTTTGGGTCCTTGTGTTTCGGTGGGTTTTATTTTTGGTCCCTCAGGTTTTTTGGGTGTGTGGTGTGAGTAGAGGTGGCAATTTGTGCCCAAAATCAAAAAAATGGGCTAAATGGGCAAACTTTTAAAAGATTTGGTCACATTTGGACCCCCTCCTTTTTTTGAAATGGGCATGTATTGCCCATTTAGAAGTTAAATGGGCATAACGGGCACATGTTTTTCTCGAACATTATATTGTTTTTAAAGAAAAACTTATATTTAATTTTTTAAATATAAATGAGGTGTTAAGTTCGAGAAATTTATATCGTCGTTTTGGGTCTTTTTAAAAGCGATTCGTATAACATGAGCCCGTTTGGCCCGTGCCCGTTTAGCCCGTGCCCGTTTAGCCCGCGCCCGTTTGACCCGTAGCCCGTGCCCGTCCGGCCCGCCCGTTTTGCCACCTCTAGGTGTGAGATTAGGGGTGGCAATTTTCGACACGATATGATAAACGACACGAACCCGATACGAAATTAAACGAGTTTGGGTTGAGGATAAACAGGTTTGGGTCAAAAACATGTCAACCCGTCTAACCCGTTTAATAAAGGGTCGTGTTTGGGTTGAGTATGTATTAAACAGGTCAACCCGTTAACCCGTTTAAGTATATAAGCCTTTAAAAATAAAATATGTCTTGTGTTGGATTTAGATTAAATGTACTTTGTTATGTACTTAATATGAGTGAATTACAACTTAGATATCATTGATATTGTCGAATAGTTATTTATATGTTTGTCATTTTATAAATCCTTATATCATTTTTGCATTTAAACTAATTAAATTGACAAACCACCAACCTTATTCATCGATTGTCCTATTTACTTTAAAAGGTTAAACGGGTTATACATGTTATGCAGGTTTGGGTTAGGTTTGTGTTTCTTGACACGATTAATAAATGAGTCATGTTTGGTTCATGGTTATATAAACTCACCAACCAGTCAACCCGAACAGGTCAACACGAACACGACTCGATTGTCACCCCTATATGTGATGGCCACAGGGGTTTTTGGTATAAGCTTATTTAGAGCTCTTATAACAACAACAACAACAATACCCAATTTCGTCAAAGTGGGGTATAAAGATCTGAGATGTAAACAGTCACACCCCTATTCTAAAATAAAAAGATTGCATCTAAAAAGACCCCCGGCAAGTATGTGTGGGCAAGCAAACAGACGATACGAAAGGTGTGTACGAGGAAAGAGAGACAATAAACATAAACGGAAACATATAAAGCAAACACATACAAGTGAGCAAAGACATAAAAAAACCAAGGAATATGCAAGCCAAAATAAGGAAAAAATGCATTAGGGGCACAAAAGATCAAATTTTACGGATTTAAGAAAAATAAACAAAACACATAAAACCATCAAATTTATAAGCATTGAGAAATGAAAAAGCATGCCATTGTAGGTTATATAGTTGAGCTTATATGAGTGGTTTTTATAAACTCCAATTTTGTGGCTTTTTAAAAAGGGTGGGCTTATATTAAAAAAAAAAGTTTTATACCCGTATTTACAAATTACATCTTTTATGCTCATATATTTTTTTGTTATGTGGAACCATAAAGGGGGTGAATACGGTCTTTTCTACTAGCTTGAAGTTTACAAACTTCTAGTCTCAAAGATCACCAAGTGGTTATACAACAATAATAACAATTGATGCAGGTTTTCTGACCAGGTTTTAATATTTATAAAGTCTCGTTTACCTATGGTCCACCTTATGCACTCACGGGCAGTGTACCCGGTCGTGTGTAGTGTAGTAATCGGTAAAACCGAGGTCGTCCCAAGAGCTATGTGAGAGGATTCTAATTAAGTCTATGTGTCACTGGTTTTAATTGTTTTTAATATTGAAATGATTAATTAACTAGAAAACAAGAAATAAAATGCGAAAAGTAAATAGTGGTTGTGATCAATAGGGTAAAGTGTGCTAACCTAGTTACTCATCCTATCATGTTATGTTCACGCTTTACTACTTCCAATCATTTCAAGTGAGGTTTTAAGTCGCTAGGACAGCATTTGGTCAGTTCGTCCTAACCTATCAGCAAAGGCTTCCACCGGAGATCAAGCTACTACCCTTGAAAGTCCAGTTGTTTTTAGTCCCATAAGCCAAGTCATTAAGTTCCTCTACATGCAAGATTCATAACAATGAGTGCCCGAGGGCTAGCATCTTAGGCACTCATCCATAACTTCTTAAGTTCATCCAAACGGCAGGTGATCATTTGTTCAGTTCACACAAGCGAGGAAGGGTCGTCAGCTGGTCAATTCTTACCCTTCCCACTCAATCTACCTACTTAGGGTCAGTTGGTCAATTCTCCTAAGCAATTAGACACTACCGCCATTCAAAACTACCGAAGCTACGGTAGCTACCAATGAACTATGCATGCATACAATAGAAACAACTATACGGAAGCAAGTAAACGTAAACAAAACAATTAAGGAATCATAACTAGGCTAGCACCAAAGGTGCTTAGCCAATCATATTAAACGAAACCAAAGATTCAATGTTTGACATAATGAAATACACGAATCGAAAGTAAAAGAGAAAACAATCGCTAAAGCTTATCGTTAGGGAGTAATTTCTCCCTTGGAGATGGCTCCATATGCTCTTCAAGATCTGCCTTTGGACCCCTCTTGATGTTCTCTGCTTTTTGGTGTGGAGTGAATGATGTAAAATGCAGAATATAGGGCTTGTATTTAGAGGCACGATCTAGTTACGGCGTAACTTGAGTTTAGAGTTACGCCGTAACCTCAATAATTCCATAATAATGCTCTCGCTAAGCTGGTTACGGCGTAACACATGGAATGAGTTACGCCGTATCTTCAATGCAGGTTACATTTGGTATGATTACGCTGTAATCATTGGTAGGATTTATGGCGTATCTGATGGCGGCGTGGAACATTCTTTGACCTAATTGGTTACGGTGTAATCCTTAGTTGGGAGTTACGCCGTAATTTGATGCGGAGTTGGTCTTCTGAAGTCACGCGCTAGTTACGGCGTAATGTGAGAGATGGAGTTACGTCGTAGCTTCTTCACAATAGGCATAATATCATAAATCTCTTAAGAAAATCTCCAAATCCGCGTCTCATTAGCTCCAATGCTCGTAATTTACCTGAAAGTGAAATATAAAGGAAAACAAGCATAAATCCATATAAATGATATAAAATACGAGCATTATCGAGGGAAATTGACACTTAATATTCAGGACTATTTGATGTTATCAACAATCAACCACAATCACAAGCACAATATATTTCGAGTAAATAACACCATGATTAATATTGGTTCGCCTGCCTGTTGGGCTGAAGTGAGAGATGTTCAACTCATTGGTCTAGAACTCATACGTGAAAAAACGGAGAAAATTATACAAATCAGAATCCGACTACAAGCATCAAGAGATCGGCAGAAAAGTTATGCCGATGTACAACGCAAACCTTTGGAATTCCAAGTCGGAGATAAGGTTATGCTGAATGTTTCGCCTTGGAAAGGCATCATACGGTTCGGTAAACGTGGAAAACTAAACTCAAGATACATTGGACCATACAAAATTCTAGCAAGAGTTGGTCCAGTGGCATACAAACTTAAGATTCCGCCAGAGCTCAGCAGTTTGCATCCCACATTTCATGTATCTAACCTAAAGAAATGTTTATCGAACGAATCACTTGATATTTCGATCGAAGAAATCCAACTCAACGACGATCTACATTTCATCGAAAAATCTGTAAAAATCATGGCGTGAGAGGTCAAAAGGTTAAAGCAAATCTGAATACCAATTGTTAAAGTTCGTTGGAACTCCCGACTAGGTCCAGGATACACATGGGAAAGAGAAGACCATATACGTCAAAAGTATCCACATCTTTTTCCCAACAATGCTTCGACATCTAACACAAATTAAATCCCAGAACGGGATTTCCTTAAGGGGTATGGACTGTAACCTTTATCAATTTATGATATCATTAATTGATTATTTATGTCTTAACATTTTTGTTTCAAGTATATTTACTTTTACGAGTAGTCAGATAAGCTCACACTCGTACATGCATTAAATTTGAACCAAATGTGAGCAATAACCACTCTATACATTTCTAAGCCTTTTATATTATTTTCATGATATAAATTGAGTTTTAGGCATGTCATATTGTAACACCCTCGAAAATCTTAATGACACCGGAAGACTAATTCGGGTGTTACTTGAATGGAGATCATAGTCAATAATTACAGAAAATGACTCGAAAGAGACGTTTTATTAAAAATAGTTATCATTCATCGAAAACCCATAGTTGTTACAAAATGTTGTAAATAGATCAAGTGTTTTTCCCAAAAGAAAGATCATGAGTTTGAAAGAAATGACAACTTTTATGTTTTACACCACCAGATAAGCCTTGCCATGCCCCATTCCGCGCCTTGGTCATAATCTTCATCGATTACCTGAGATAACATGCTTAAAAAGGTCAACAAAAATGTTGAGTGAAATCCATAGGTTTAAAATAGTCGAACACAAGTATATGAGCATGATCATTGTAAACTAACAATATCATAAGAAAAATCACAGATTATTATGCGCTAAGCTCATGAAACCAAGACTCAACTGCATACACCGAATTACCAGTGTACGTAAGTATGCCCCAAAGGAGGTAATAACCAATTACCTAAAGAAATTCAAATATGGTGCGCCCCGGTTATTTCTCTATAACCGAAACGGGGTCGTTAATCCCAAGTACTATTCACGATATCTGCGTTCACTCGCGGTGACTAATGGTTCATGATCAGGGGGACTTATGGCTAAATACTTAGGCAGTACCAATAATCAAGAGGATATCATTTATGAAAAACCTTGTGTTCTAGTTTAGAGCATGTATCTCGCTCGCGGGGTTTGTAAAATAAAGTAAAAGCGAGGCTATGAACTCACCTTGATGATATGAACAAGCACAAACAGGTCAAGCACAATGTAGCGGAGGTTCCAAACCGAAACCTAAAAATGATGAGATGGCGAGTCTCAGTATGATGAACATTCTGGTTCGCGACCAAAATAATAGAGCATTGAATATTCTTATTCAATAGATCATTGGATTGTCCAATCCAATAGTGTGCGTGCGTGATTAACGTTTTAAGTTAATTTACGTTACATTGCCTTAATTAATGATCCTCACTTACGCATAAGTGAAATGTTTTCCCCTCGTTGTGATCTTAATAGATTTGTTGAGTATTTTAACTTGTTCAGATTCCCCGTGCTTTTATCGGATTTTATATATATATAATTATTTTCTAATAATATATATATATATATATATATATATATATATATATATATATATATATATATATATATATATATATACATTATATATAAGAGGAGGCATGCCACGTCATAATGCCACTTAGCATCCCATAAAGCCACGTCATATTTCCATGTCATCATTGAATACACGTGGCATTTTATTTTAAATTTAATTTGATTTTTTTTAATAAATTTCGTGTACAAATTTTTGGATTAATTAAATCATGTCATAATTCCACCTAAGCATGAATTTATGGAACTAAAACTTGAAAATTCCAAAATTGTTTATAAAAATTGCCACTTGCAAGATTTGAACCTAGGGTGTTTGTATTATTAACAAACATAATTACCACTAGACCAACCCATGTTTTGAGTTATATCTTGCAAATCTAAATCTATAAACCCATTCGCAACCAATTATATGAGATAAGTATGAGAATCCACTTAGGTAACCCTTATACCAAAAAAAATATACGGTTCATTCATAATTTACTTTTTCTCAAAAACCTTAATATCCTTTTTCCTCACAATCTCCTCTAATGATCCGCTGTTTTGTTTATCATAGGTTTGAGCTTCAATCGTGAGCGTCACCAGAAAATCCTAATGTCCTTCTTTTCAATTCATGCACCATTAATATCCTCCTAAATTCCTAAAACTCTAATACGTTGTATATGATCAAGTATAATGCATGCATGGTGTTTTTAGTTTTTCTAACAGATGTTGTTTGTTTTGTAGGTTTACAAATTTTATGATTGTAGAAGAGTTTTAATGTTCTTTTTTTTTGTTTCTCAGTAACATATTGGATTTCAAAAACATTATGTGCAGTTTGTTACTCTTTGTTTCTTAAGCTATTAAATTCTGTTGGACTATGCCATGATTGCAGGCCAGCAGGTGAGACGTAGAAGGACATCGTTACGAGGTTAGTCATACTCTTAAGTAGTGTAAACTAACATCTACTCTCCATCTTCTCAATCGATAGTATGTGTGTTCTGTGAGTCATGGTATGATGGTTGCACAAGACAGAAAAAACTACATTAATATGTTACGTGAGTCAATAGGATAAATTCAGGTTTGGACTATTCTTTAATATTTACTTAATGAGTCTAGACGATAAGGTAGACATGGCTACATTTGATATAGAGTATTCAACATGATAGTTATGCATGCCCTACTTATTTCTTTGTATCACCAGATATAATTTGTGCTTTTGTATACAACTTATACCTACAAAAATAAAGTGAACAATTTTGAAACTGTAAAAGAAAGTGAACAATAAGACATACGTATATTGATTAACCAAAGTGGTACTTTGTCCAATTAATATCATCGGCAGGATAGTAAAGAGTTACAAAAAAACAATGTTGTGATATCACTATGATGAGAAGTGTCGATCTTTTGACTTACACCAAACGTATATTTGTAGGTACTGAAAGTTCTAAGAAGGCTGGTGGTCAGAGTGATTCAGCAATTACGTCTGTTCAACCGAAGAATATGTAAGCATTATTTCTTATTCGAATGGGCATGATCTATTTCCGTTTGTCCCTAGATTGATCATATTGTATATCTTTAGTTTGTGGGCTGATTTGGTTATTTGAATTGCTGTTTGGCAGAGGTTTCACAGGCAAAAGTACTGTTGTCGTTCCTGCTCACATGGGTTCAGAAAGGTTAGAATTTGCTTTTACCTTTTAACACATATTGAGGAACTCGTCTATCTCTTTTCTCTAACTATGCATACGTGTCTAATATGAAACTTATCTGTTTATCTCAGCTCTTTTTTAGTATCTGTAATAGATGTGATCTCTTGTTAAATTTAGTCCTTCTTTTCCTAATAGTTCATATTGTTTCTGGCAAGAATCTATCGACTGCAATGCTTATGGAGAGAATTTCTAGCAGGTGGCCACGTCCTAAATGGCATGCTCCATGGAAGAACTACAGAGTAAGAATCATGACATTCACGATACTTATTTTTTTTATCCTATTAAAGAAGGGTTCTTTTTACTTGTCTATATAGTTTCTGTGACTCGTGCTATTGATTTAGGTACACAAGAATAATAAAATATACTTCCTCTGTCCCAATTTTATTGTCCACAAACGCCAAAGAAATTTGTTACAGATATGTAACAAGTGTGACTTGTAGTTAATGATTTGTCATTTTATTCTTGCATTCAATACAGCGTTAAATTGCAAAAATCCAATACTGGCAATAAGTAAAGAAAATTGGAAAAGCTAACGAATTTTAACCACTCGTATTATTTACTAAAAACTAACTAATTCATTAGGGACAAATCAAAACAGTGAAGTGGACAATATATTTGGGACTGAAGGAGTAGTTAACTGTTGTTTTCACTTTTTTGTAAGCCAGATTTTTAACTCTATGCTCAGTTGGTGTTTTTAGTGTAAAATTAGTGTATTATTACTTAAATAATAGTATCTGTAGACCGGCCGGCTCTTGGATATACATATTTATGTGTGATAGTGATGTGCATATTTGATTCTAGACCTTATTCCTGCTTATTACTTTTTTAGTTTTGCTTGTGCCTACCATACTGAGCTAATATATATGTATGTTTGCAGGTCATTAGCGGCCACTTGGGATGGGTGCGATCTATTGAATTTAACCATGACAATGAGTTGTTCTGTACCGGTTTCTGCAGATCGAACAATCAAGGTAATCATTTTTTCATTGTTTGCAGTGCATACTAAGGAACACATGGGCTATGCCACAATATATTTCATATGTATGGTTCAAAATCATTGGTTGCTTACAAGTGTACGAGTTGTTTTAGAAGGAAGCCAGCCTTATGTGACAAAATTTTTTAAGTTATGACGTGTTCCTGGGTGAAGTATTTTAAAAATACCTTATAGAAACCGTAAGAATTAGTTTACAGGTTACTAATTAAGTTTATATTCTCTAATGTGATTTGGTTAATTTACTTATTATTTGTAAAAAAATTATATATGCACGAGCTTACTGATTGTTCGGACTTTTTGAATTATCAAGAAATATATTCTTTCTTCAAACGCATGTATGTAGTGGATATTAGAACCATGCGTAAATGGATCAAATGTATCCTTAATCTATCACTAATTGTTATTGATTTTGGACAGATTTGGGAAACTCATTCAGGAAAGTTGAAGTTGACTCTGACAGGGAATATTGAGCTTAGAGGTTTGATTTTATACTAACCAGTTACTGTATTTACCAATGATCTCATCTTGGTATATTTTGTGGTCTTTGCTTATGAACACATATTCAATTATGTGTATTGCAGGTCTTGCAGTAAGCACCAGGCATCCCTACATGTTCTCTGTTGGTATCAAATACATAGTAGAGCCCCAATGACTAATATGGCTGGTCGTGTAACGACTATTATTCTTGGTGGTAATGCTGATTTTATGTAGTTTTTGCACTCAACATTTTACACTGAACTTGGTAGAAATCAAACATTTTCTGTCCAAACTGAAACAAGACAAGAAAACTTTATACGAAAGAATTTATATAGGTAGCATGTCAAAATAAATAAAAATTACATACGTTAAAATTAAGTTTTAATCATTAATAAGCAAATTTATGCTTCCTCAGGTCTTCCTTTTAAGTAATTGTGTCTGCAAGCACCACATACAACATTTATCAGTTCATTGACATGGTAACATGGTTGTGCTAATTATGTATGCATTCTTAGTGAATTGCAATAGTAAGACCGATCTTATTTCATCAGTAGTCAGCATTGTAATTTAAAAGATGCACATAGAAGGATAATTGATATATGCTACTTCATATACTGATTAGGTGACACAAACGTCACAGTGTATATGACTTCTTCAGGGTAACCCACGCTAATGTTGGAAGAATACAATTCATATTCATCATGGAAATTTCCTTTGCTTTTATTTTTTCCTTTGCTCTCGTGGCCGTCTTTTTCTTTAGTATACTTCTTCTTATTGAGATCTACCTGAAAAATACGACCTTCTCCGTAACTATAATCTCGCATGAGCCAGTTTCCGTTGTTCATATTTGGAAGGTATGGTGGATAGATGTTGAGAATGAGCTTTGATGTTGAGGAAATTCTTTGATAAAAGTTGTATGAGGTCAAGTCTGTTGTCCCCTTGCCACCAACGGGAAGGCCAGTTGCTCATTCACCGAGGTCCTATGATAAGAGGCTACCTGGTATGCTTTATCATTTACAGTTGCAACATAATAAGTTTTTCTTGGCGTCTAAATAGTCTCAATACTGTAATCTTTTGCATACAGTTCATTCACACACCAAAAGCAGCTTGAAACGTGATTATAGCTGACGTGAGGAGCTGCCACTCGGGATTTCCGTTTTGATTTTACAAGAGGGTAATGTCGTAAAGATTTGTATATTATATTCTACATATAGTTTGTCTAAAACTTATCATTATTAATATCCTATGTTACTGATGTTACACATATATGCAAAATATGTGAACGAATACATTGAGGGTACGAGCCAACCATTTTAAAGAAAAGAAACGGCCAAAGCTTAGCTGATAAAATGCGTTCTGTTATGACCAAAAGAGCTATGATTAATGATGCAAGTGAACCCACTTTCAGGAAACAGATTTGTTATACTAACAAAAAAAGGCCTAAATGGAATTGTTCTTGAAGCTTTTGTAGGTCTGATGAGCGCAAGCCTGTAAATGGGGTTGAAGAAGATCACAGGAAAGATGAAGCACTCCAGGGTTTTCAAGGTGATTCTGTTACTATATGAAGAGTGAAAGAAGAGAGCAAGGATGGTGCCTTAGATCATTCTCTTGGTGGAAGTCGAGTCAAATAAAACAGGTGAAAGGGGCGTTGCCACCACAGACTCTATTAAACACGAGTAAGCAAGTATGAATTTTAAGGGTTCATCTGAGAATTATAATGGATCACTTACTTCTCAAGGTTCTCTTAATGGCAGAGACCGTATCAACATGGAACTGAAAGATCTCCACACCCTCTTGTGCCTTATGCATGAAGGTATATGCCATGCACTCCAACGATTTAGTATGCCAATTTCGTTTGCACATTTTTAAAGTAAACATGTTACAAGCTATATATTATTGTTATGTTGCAGGTAGTAAGTATCATCCCATTGAACGATGGGGCTGCTCCAAAGTTTGATTGTAGTTCTGAATTATAAAGTTACTTAAATTGATCATTCTGCCATTAAAAAGTAATCACACTTACCCCACACTGATTCCAACTTATTCTACTCCGTATCTCTTTTCTTTTGTCGTCCACCCGACTCAAAACTAAGATAAGCGGTTGTTTTAGTAGTTTATCCATTATCCAATAGCTACAAAGTAGATCTCAAATGGGTGAGTTTACAAATACAAAAATAGCTAAAAAGAGAATGGGTAGAACATGTTGAAGGCTACCCAAAGTTAATGGATGCAACCTCCTAATAGTTGCTACATGATTAGCAGCTCTAGAAGCTTTGAATTTATGTATTTGTCATTGTTGATTACTTGCATCTACATAGAAAGTTATATGTTGCTGCTAATTTGTTATTCTGTTAGGTTGTTGTTGAGAAGGAAATGCTGCAGAAGGAAATGGTTTTAATTATGGTGTTCAGCAGAGGAAACGGATGCTTCGACCAAGCTGAAGTCCTTAAGATGGAAATCAGATTCCTTGATTTAGATATCTTCTTCAAGATGATGATGGGTATGTTCCAATACATAGATTAATTGCTCTTAATAGTATTATTGAAAAGTGACTTTATATACAATTAATAGATTTAAATTCGGATGCCTTCGTATTATGTGATTTGCAGCCACGTATATAATTTTTGGTAACCTTCTTATTAACTAGAGTGACTTTTTTTTGCTATAATGTGTGTCTTTAATGTTCAAAGTCATTTGCAAGTAGGTCCAAATCAACCTGGCTCTCAAGGTGAGCAATTTGGGACCACTACTCAATTCTGCAACTCCACCACATGGGCCGCCAGATGACCAAAGTGTCCCACATCATCCTGCTCCAATGGAACTGGATATGTACCAAAACCAAAGGCCACCCTTTTTTGATGATATAGGAGCAGATTCTCATTTACATGGAGATGCAGACATGGGACCTTATGGACAGCCTTTGGGCGTTGACACATGTTCAATGAGGATGACAACAGCAACCAAACACCCTTCTGACAGCAACCAAACATCTCGGACAACAGCAGCCAAACACCCCTTTACAGCAGCAGCGAAACACCCCTAGCCATCCATACACCTTGCACCTGATACGGTAACCATTGACGACTAAAGGTATATTTGGTAGATTATAAAATTATAGCTAAAATTTATTATTAGTCACGTCTATTAAACTAAATTAGTTTCCTTGCATCTTCATATATATGTTTTATTAATAATTATTAAGATGGTTTTGAATATCCAGGAATATTAGAATTTATAAGTTCACACCGAATAAATATAGTTTAAATATAATAATTAGTTGTACTCATAGTCCCGGTGACTTATTTTAATTATTATCAAAAATCGAGTCTATCGGTTAGGGTGCAGATTCTAGCCATTGGAGTAAAGCTACAATCATGGTAGGTAATAGTTTGATTAGATTTCTTTAAAAATCAGCCATTTATATTCTGTCACTGCACGTTCGCTCATGAGTCTTTTGATATTGCTTTCCCCCTTTTCGTCGTGGGTCATATTAGATTGTTTTATTTGCAGGTGCATTGATGGAGGATACACAAAAGGAATGGAGCACAACTTACTTTGTTGGACCATTGAATATCGTAGCATGTTACAACATACTGGAATTGAAAATCACATGATCTGAAGTAAGAAGGTTTATATTTTTGCTAAATTCTACCATGAAACAAACTCATACGGTGTATTATTATTATTATTATTATTATTATTATTATTATTATTATTATTATTATTATTATTATTATTATTATTATTATTATTATTATTATTATTATTATTATTATTATTATTATTTCACTTTTTAAGGATGGAGTGATTAAGAGATAATGATGACGTTTCTTGTGCTTGCTGGATAAAAGCTTTACATTTTTGTAGAAAACATCTCCTGTAGAATCGTTTCACAGGTTTATTTCCATAATCGAATTATGAACAAGGCACAAGATTTGACAAGCATGCCTTCGCTCTAGAATAAGCAGCTTCACTTAATTTTTACGCGTTAAAGATTAGTAGCTTACAAGTCCTATTTTCATGTAAAATTTTGTTGTAGAAGTATTATAGTTTAATTTGGTTACGAGTTTTATATAACTGACTTAAAATAGCTGTTGCTAATTGATGTTCACAATTAGTTTGACATGTGAAAAGTTACTTTAGGACAATTGCTGTGAAAGGAGGGTGTATAAAGCTCTCATTTTGCTTCATTTGAAGGCTACCTCCCTTGTGATATATATACTAAATCTTTTGATATATATGTGATAACTTTGTTACAAAAAGATCAAGGAAAATTGGATAGTGAAGAGCTGTTGATTATACGAGCACGGTTGTGCGATTCATGTGATAGTGCCTTAAATTTCACTGTTTGTATGGTTCCCACATGCTTGTTATAGATTTGAAGTTTGTATAATAATGTGATATGTGCATGAAACTAAGTTATATCTGATTTATTGTTACTGCATCAACATTCTTCTATCATAGCGCATGCAAGCCAAGTGATTTCTGTATGCCCTTGAAGGTTGTTTTGATTCAATTTTGAGAGAGATATCTATATGATAAGGAATAAAGGCTACTTTTATAAGTTGTGATACTTGATCTATTGGAGTTCATGAATGTCCCACGTGTAGTATATGGCCAAAATCACATGTTATATTGATCAAAGTAAGGTATTGGCTTATGTGGTTCGTTATGGGATATTTTGAGTTTTATTTTCTTATTATTATGTTTTAGATCAAGTAACAACAAAATATTTCATAAGAAGCGAGTCTATGAAAATTGATGTCGACTAATTATTTCTATATAAGGTAAAGAATGTCTTGAAGCCTCCAAATGAAGTTGCAACTAATTGTAGGTAACCAAAGCCTTGCTTGCTAATAGCTGGCTTTGTCGTATTTCATATCTAAAAATAAACAAATCTTCGGTTCCTTTTTACAAATCTGAGAATCTAAAGGACTGTCAACAAATTGGTTGAGTCCTCATTGTGGAGAGGTGATTATTTATCAAATCTCCTACCATTTTCCATATATTTCTCTTTATGATAATTGGTTCATTAATCACAATGATAATAATAATCTAATCTTTCTAAGGTATCACATTTATAGGATTTTTGCAATTAAAGTACACTTTCGGCGACTTTTTCTAGACTAGGAAGTTACATTATCAGATGGTGTCAATCAAGAATTGTTATTACCCATTTGTTTTAATCTATGGCTAATAAATAATTCTTTCTCAACAGGACATCCATTGTTTACAACATTTACGTAAGGGAAAAGGCGTTTTCTGCTCAACCCGACATGCCATGTTTTAACCCATATAAAAAAGTATAATCTTTTATCCTGCATAGGCAATACAAACAATGTTGGTATGGTGACATTGAAGCTAAATATGTGTTAATGTTGCATTCTTCTAGGATTAGTGAAGATACTAAAGAAACACAACAAACTAATTGACGGTTACATTTGTGTGCCTTTCATCCAACAAGTTATAAACGAACCATTTTACACAACTGACGAACTAAGCAATCTCGAGAAAAAAATGTGAGACAATGCTAGACCAACTTCTATCCATGGACGAACATTAGCCATCCCCATGGCTATTTTTTTAAACATTAATGGGTCAAACAGGTATATGAGTACTATAAAATAGAAACAAAATTGCTTTTAATTTATAGTACTTTTTGTTACATTTGTTGATAATTGCACCTAATATGTTTATTGCACCTTTATCTTTTGAAGTTAATG
This sequence comes from Chrysanthemum seticuspe, assembly GCA_019973895.1. Taxonomy (NCBI): domain Eukaryota; kingdom Viridiplantae; phylum Streptophyta; class Magnoliopsida; order Asterales; family Asteraceae; genus Chrysanthemum; species Chrysanthemum seticuspe. The sequence continues at coordinate 265,753,445 of BPTQ01000006.1, read as the reverse complement.
AATAATAAAAACCACAAAATTTAAAAAGTTTGGATAATAAATGAATAATATGTCTTTGTAGTATGTATTATATTGTGTCTCGCAATATTTTCTCGAAATGTGTGCATTTCATTAGATTGATTGCTTGGATGTATTTTAGATTAAAAAAAAAAAAAATAAATAAAAAAAAAAAATAAAAACGGCACCACATTTGAAATGACTTTTAATTTTTAGATTCAATAGCCCTCAGTTACAACAATTTTATTGATAGCCCTCAATTTATTACACAAGAGTGTGATACATAATATATTTTGAGCACGTGCCTAGGTTCTATAGAAGCCATTTCCACTCATCTAGAGATACAAAATAATCTGTAGCAACCCATTTTGATGTAAAAAATTTGAAGAGGCTACCTATTATGAATTTTACTATCAATTTTCTTGATTTAGCGACCCATTTTGATGTAAAAAAGTTGAACAGGCTACCTATTAGTTATTTTACTATGAATTTTCTTGATTGGCTCTTGATTTGTAAACAAATAACAAAAAAGTACAAAAGTAGCACTTGGATTGAAAGAAAATGGTGACGGGAATAGTATAAGATGTATTTTCGTTGATTTTAAAGATTTGGATGATATTTACCACCATATATGAAAATTATGGAACTATATCCGTTATAGTTAACTGCCAAATATATTTGTTACCAACCCGAATAACCACGAAAAATATGGAATGATAAAATGTGGGCGCATCAAGAAAAATAGTATATTTCTTCATATTTCGAAAGTACACCCTTTTAATTCCCATCCACAAGTATTGTTCATTCTTAAAGAAAAACAAACTTAAAAACAAACGTTTACATACTCTTATCCATTAACTAACCATACAAAAAAAAAAAAACCATACACATCCCTTAAGTTAAATTTTATTTCATATTAACATTTCAATAATTAATGAACCACAATAATTTCCTTATACATTATTTATCAATAACTAATACCTTCGTAGACATATATCTTGCTATTTGAAAAGTAATACACTCAAAGAAAAGCATATATTTTGTAATGGCGGATATTTTATTACGATGTTGGTACTTCATTTACCATTGCTTAATTTATTCATGCGTCACTTTTTTCAGCTATTTTTTACCCGCATTCTTTCGCTATAGTCAAACATATCAACAATATTTATAAGCAATAAAACTTTATATAACTAATAATTACGTCATCAAAAAAATAATTAAAACACATAACACAACATAATATAATTATAATGTAAACTAACATATAATAAAAACCACAAGTCATACCCGTCCATCGGACGGGTTTTGACACTAGTATATATATATATATATATATATATATATATATATATATATATATATATATATATATATATATATATATATATATATATATATATATATATATATATATATATATATATATATATATATATATATATATAGGGAATATATTAGCTATAATATTTTGTAGCTAATTGGCTACAATATTATGCTTCAAACTGTGGGTCCCTGACTCTTTTTGTGGGTCCTGATTTATTTTTGCGGGTCCCTGATTAATTTATTGTGTATTTTTGGTGGAGGATTGTAGCCAGTTGGCTACAAAAATTGTAGCCAACATATCCCCATATATATATAGGGTAGAGTTTAAATGAAAAGTTTCTTATAATGAAAAGAATGAGAAGGCATGTGGAGGTGACATGTGTCACTTTTGCCACATCACCATGCCATGTCATGTGACATGTGTCACCCCCACCATCCCACCCACCCACCCCCACCCCCCACTCTCCGGGAAAAAAAAATTTCCCCGCCATTTTTTTTTGGCATTTTTTTTCCCGCCAAAATTTATTACTGCATCACAGTTATAAAAATACTACATCATAATCATAATTGTGATGCAGTAACTTATAATCTTAATGCACTAAAATCATGATTATGATGCAATAACTTTATAAGAGTAATTCAGTAAACTTATAACCTTAATGCACTAATAAATTTTGGTGCATCTTTACTATAAGTTACTGCATCATAGTTAATAGTTAAGTGCATCAACTATAATGCACTAAAATCAAGGTTATAACCTTAATGCACTATAATCATGATTGTGATGCAGTAACTTTATAACTGTGATGCAGTAATTTATAACCTTAATGCACTTAAATCATAATTGTGACGCAGTAACTTATAACATTAATGCACTAATAAGTTTTGGTGCATCTTTATTATAAGTTACTGCATCATAGTTAATAGTTAAATCAAGGTTATAACCTTAATCCACTAAAATCATGATTGTGATGCAGTAACTTTATAACTGTGATGCAGTAATTTATAACCTTAATGCACTAAAATCATGATTGTGATGCAGTAACTTTATAACTGTGATGTAGTAAAAAAATTTGGCGGAAAATTTTTGGCAGAAAATTTTTTTTTTGCCCAAAAAATTTTTTTTGGAGGGAATTTTTTGTTCGGCGGGCGTGGGGGGTGGGATATGATGATGTGGCAAAGGTGACACATGTCATCTCCACATGCCTTCTCATTCTAAGAAACTTTTCATAATAACCCAAACCTATATATATATATATATATATATATATATATATATATATATATATATATATATATATGTGTGTGTGTGTGTGTGTGTGTGTGTGTGTGTGTACACACACACACTAGTTTTCGAAGCCCGCCCATTGGCTTATAATTATTTGTTTGTTGTTTTTTATTAACTGGAATACATTTTTTAAAATTGTCAAACAAGACTATAAAACAATTATATATATATATATATATATATATATATATATATATATATATATATATATATATTTTTAATAATTATATGGTTTGCATGGATGGTTAATAACACAACATATATAATTTTTATAACATTATGGAATTTATGTATGTTTGTAAAGTTGTAGATAATGAAAATGTATTAAAGTGATATAACAGTTAACTTAAATACTAAACAAAGTTTCTTTGTAGACAACATTTGTTGTTGATTTTGCGTATTTCCCGTCTTCATCACAACATAAAATCTTTAATCCTTTTCTGCTTTTCACCCTTGATACGGCTACGTACAGTTGCCCGTGAGAAAAAACCGGCCGTTGTAGAAACAATCCTACTTTTGTTATGGGTTGTCCTTGACTTTTGTTAATAGTCATTGCAAAACACAATGCAACTGGGAATTGTCTACGATTAAATTTAAACGGCGTCTTATTATCAGAAGGCCTTAAGACCATCCTTGGTATTGCGCAAATTCTACCTACACTTCAGCCTGATATAATCTTGGCTTCTATTATATTGACATCCATGTATAAATATTATCTTGGCTTCTATTATAATCTTAAGAAAATTAGAGAATCATGTTACAGCCTACATGTTTAGTGCCCGTAATAACTTTCAAAGGAATATAGCCGATATACAAACACCCTCATAAATCAATTATTGAAAGCTTTTTAATGTAGAAATATGTATTATTGAACCATGTAATGGCTAGTATGAAACTAAACATCATTGTAAATTGTTAGAATTAATACATTGTCTCCATGTTGTTCCAAGTACCATGTTGCCTCCACTTGAGAGCTAAAATTGTGTACCATGACACATTGAGTGTGTATCTTACCTGCTCACCAATTTTGAAATAATCGTGGTTTGTGGCGGTGGTAGTCAAAAGAGGGTAACACGATTATAAAATATGAGGTGATAGATGAGTGTAGATCTTCACATCTGAATCTCTCCCCAGAACAGAGATGACACCCTTGATTGAGATGGTGCGTGGCACACTAACTTTCTGAGGCACAACCTGATGCCTTAGGGATTTCCTTACTGACCTGTTGCATATATCAAAATTATAAATTATGTTTGTGCTAAGAAACACCTAATGGGAAATAACAACCTACTCCCTGTCTTTTCTATCTGTCATAGTTAGAATGTAAGATTTTGGGTTCAAAACTGTCACAAATACACAAACTCCATGAAAAACCACATATAA